>JAYESA010000006.1:59066426-59496426 GCA_036927795.1 Iris macrosiphon | reverse complement strand
TATATATTTACTAGGTGACCCGAGTGTAACCACGGATATCCCTTAGTTATGTTGACCTGTGACTATGTAATATTGTTAGCAAACTGCCATTATGTATACTGACATACTGGCGAGCCCCGAATTATTTGACTGTTTATCTTGCACAGCAATTACAGACGTGACACCCGTACGATTAGACGCACACTTGACCCTAGTTGACCAGTGACATACCTAGCTATGCCCTGAGTTCAAGGTATTTATGATTGTATACGTGCTAGTGTAATGACTGATGTTGTATTATATTATATGTATATAGAACATATCGGATTGTTCTGCACGACTTCAAGAGCAGGTTATTGGTACTTCGCAGCTTTCTTGCCAGGCAAGTATATCTTGCCTTGTTGTACTGTTTAAATTTCAGTTATTATTTAGTTGCCTGTGTATTATTTTAGATTTTATAACTGTGCGTGTCTGAGAGAGACTCGGGTGCAGTCAACAAATGCGTTGACATTAGGACTTGTGTCTGACCTAGTATCTAGTAGACCCACCTAAAGTTGTGGAGTTATTGGTATGACTCCCCAAGCCCTGACACATTTCTTACACGTGTTGTGAGTCTCATGTAGGGCACGGACTTGTGTATGCGGTTGGCCACCTATACGTGTAGGTCGTGCGACGTATAGGGTATAACTGCTAATAGTGATGCATGTTAGAAGACTTAGCAGTTATTAGTAGGCGGAGCATAGACTATTGTGGTACAAAGGTCCAATCCTTGTCCTCGTTTGGTTGTAAGGTTGGGCTATCGTTCTAACAGCCACAGTTACGATGCCTTGGCGTAGTGGCTAAAGCGGGTTGTGGATACAACATGCATAGATCATTGGGTGGGGAGGACAACTAGTAGGCGTATGGGACACCCACTCACTTTATGCAGATGCCCCGTTCTTCGGAGCGGTATTGACGTTATATTATTCAGATGCCCCATTCTTCGGAGCGGTATGGACGTTATATACTATGTAGATGCCCCGTTCTTCGGAGTGGTATGGACGTTATTATATTACGGCTTCCTTGTATGGGGGTATATGTGGCATATACTAGCCAGTTGTCACGATTGGTGAATTACGTCAGCATATGTCTAGCCTACACTTTCTCATACACTCAAAGTTGTCCTCAAATTGCATTCACTTAGATGGTTAGCGTGCCCCTTTTATTTATTCAGTATTTACATTATGGCATGCTTCTATGTATCTTGTTATGTCCCTCTGAGGACCTGGTCCCTTTCCAGGTGTAGATGTTCATGAGTATTCGCAGGAGCGCAGACCCGGACTGGCTACTTATATATTTCGATGAGGTCTTCTTTTCGAGCCTCATGATTGTTAGATGTTGTACTTATATTATATTTATCTTGTTTATTCCATATTCTAGTTCGGCAGTGGATTTATTTCTATCCGACTGTCATCTTTAGATACTTTATATTGAGATCTAGTTACATGGTTATTGGTTATTCATTTTTGATTTCTGTGGATGAGATTTAGTTATACCCTGTGACTTGTGATAAGTTTATACCACTGGTGAATTGCTATTCATATTACAGCGTACGCATGTGCTACGGTTTCCATATATTGAAGTTGCCATATTCATGCGGCTGGCATGCTTACGCGTCCTAGTCCTACGCATTTTGGGACCGGGACGTAACAGATGTGCATCGATTATAGGACATTGAATAATCTCACTATCAAGAATAAATACCCATTGCTATGGATTGATGACATATTCGATCAGTTAAGTGGCGCCAAGGTATTTTCTAAGATAGACTTGAGATCAGGCTACCACTAGGTGAAAGTAATGCCGGAGGACATTCTGAAGAATGCTTTTAGGACTCGGTATGGCCAGTATGAGTTTATGGTGATACCGTTTGGGTTGACTAATGCCCTGATGGTATTTATGAATTTGATAAACAAGGTATTCCACCTGTACCTTGACATATTCGTGGTGGTGTTTATCGATGACATACTCATATAGTCGAAGACACCGGAGGAGCACGAGGAGCATTTGCAGATTGTGTTGGATGTGCTGAGGAAGGAGAAGATGTATGGGAAGCTATCCAAGTGTGAGTTCTTCCTGGATAAGGTAGAGTTCTTAGGACATGTTGTGACTGGTGATAGAATTTCAGTGGATCCGAAGAAGATAGCAGTAGTGGAATCTTGGAAGACCCCGAGTTCAATGGCAGAGATCAGGAGTTTCTTGTGTCTAGTACGCTACTACAGGAAGTTTGTGCAAGATTTTTCAAGGATTGTCGAGCCGATGACTAGACTCACCAGGAAGGATGCAGAGTTTATTTGGACAGAGGTGTGCCATGTTAATTTTGAGGAATTGAATACGAGATTAAAATTTGCCCCTATTTTGGCGTTGCCATCAGGGTCTGAAGGTTTCACTATTTATAGTGATGCGTCGAGGAAAGGTCTGGGTTATGTTCTTCAACAGAATGGGAAAGTGATTGCCTATGCATCCAGGCAATTGTGTCATCATGAGAAAAACTATCCTACCCATGATTTGGAGTTGGCAGCAGTCATGTTTGCTTGAAAGTTGTGGAAATACTATTTGTACGAAGAGCGTGTGAAGATCTTCATAGACCACAAGAGCTTAAAAACGTTTTCACTCAGAAGGATTTGAATATGAGGCAGCGTCGGTGGTTGGAACTGATAAAGATTTTTGATATATCTTTGCAGTATCATCCTGGGAAAACCAATGTAGTTGTCGATCCCTTGAGCAGGTATCCGGTAGCTATGTTTTTGACGGAGGATCGATATTTGTTGGAGGACTTGAAGAGCTTGGGTATTGAGGAGATAGTTCCTATTTTTCTATGCGGATATGGGGGTTGCAAATAAACTCAGAGTTGATGGACAAGATCAAGGTAGCCCAGTATGAGGATGTATCTCTGAGGAGCATTAGAGCTCAGGTGAGAGCAGGATTAGAGGATGATTTCACCAATAGTGTGGATGGTTCTTTACGGAATGGTGTTAGATTGTGTATGCCTAGTGGAGAGCTGTGTGAGGAGTTATTGCAGGAAGCGTATCACTCTCAATATTCCATACATCCAAGTGCCAACAAGATGTATCAGGATATACAAGAGATAGTGTGTGGTGGTATGGCATGAAGAGGAAAGTGGCACAGTTTATATCCAGATACTTAGTGTGCCAGAAGGTGAAAGCCGAGAGGCATAGGCCAGGTAGTTTACTTTAGCCATTACCTATTCCAGAGTGGAATTGGGAGCACATTACTTTGGATTTTGTGTTCGTACTTCCATGATCTCCATGAAGGAAAGATACGATTTGGGTCATCGTTGACAGGTTGATCAAGTTGGCCCACTTTTTGTCTTTCAAGGTGGGTTTGTCTACGGAGAAGATGACAGAGATGTATGTGAGGCAAATCGTCAGAATATATGGGGTTCCCGTCAACATAGTCTTGGATCGAGATAGTCGTTTCACTTCTCATTTCTGAAGGAGTTTGCAGGCGAGTTTGGACACCCAGCTTAAGTTTAGTACTACATATCATCCCTAGACAGATGGATAGTCAGAAAGGACTATTCAGACTCTTGAGGGTATATTATGCACCTGTGTAGTAGATTTTGGTAGATCTTGAGAGGACCATCTCTATTTGGTAGAGTTTGCTTACAACAACAGCTACTAGGCTAGTATAAAGATGTCACCATTTGAGGCGCTGTACATTTGGAGATGTCGTACTTCCTTGTCATGGGACAATATTGGAGAGAGAGCTTTACTAGGGTCAGAGATGGTTATGGATGCAGCGGAGAAGGTTAAGCTGATCAGAGACAGTCTTCGAGTGGCACAGGACAGACAGCGGCATTGGGCCGATAGCCACCGGAGACCTTTGGAATTTGTGGTATAGTTTTAGATTTTTGTTTTGTGCTCGATATTGGTTGTTTTTTATAGATTAAGTTCTTAAGGTTGTGTTTTTTTTAGGTTGATGGCTAGGTGTTTCTGAGGATTTCTCCAACACGAGGCACAATTTATTTCAGTAGAGGCGGAAAGCTTAGTCCGCGATTTATTGGACCTTTCAGTATTCTCGAAAGGGTCGGTGTAGTTGCTTAAAAACTAGACTTGCCACCTGTATTGGAGGGAGTGCACAACGTGTTTCATGTGTCGCAGTTGAGATGGTACATGGCGGATCCTAGTGACGTGTTGGATCACTCAGAGATAGAGGTGGGCCCTACTCTTAGCTATCCAGAGCAGCTAATTGAGATTCTGGATCAGAGATAGAAGGTGCTGAGGAACCAGACTATTATCTTGGTATGCGTCGCATGGAGGCATCACTCTTCGGGGGAGTCTACCTGGGAGAGAGGATAAAATGCGAGAGGGTTATTCATATTTGTTTGTGCCTTGAGTTATGTTCTTTTTTGTTCTGTTCTGTTCTGTTCTGTTTTATATTTTTGGGGGTAGTTTCATCTTTGAATTTGGAGGACAAAATTATTTTAAGGGGGGTAGACTTGTCACTACCATATTTTCTAGGAAAGGATACTTTGATCATTTTATAATTAATTAAATATTGTACATGTTGTATATTAATTTTTTGTATTATTTAATTATTATTAAATTAGTTTATTATTTTGGACTTGTGTTAGTGAACCTAACTAGTTTAGATTAGATCCATAGACCAACATTTAATTCAAGTTAGAATTTAGCTCAATTGTAAGCCCAATCATTAGGAGGAGGATTAATTAAGTTAAACCAATTAGACTAGAATATTTCTTCCTTAAGTATTTCTTTATGAGAATTTCCAAGAGGTATTTTAGACTTTACATAGTAGTTTGGGGAGGGGGAATAGTGGCCTTCCATATTTAAAAATAGGAGGAATTTTTCTCTCTTCTTTTTTTATTTTAAATCTAGATCAAGAATTTCTTCTTCCAAATTTCTTTGTTCCTATATCAATTTCTACCCAAATATTTTCCTAATTCCTTTCTAAATCATCATCGGAGGCTATTAGAGCAAGGATATATAAGGAGGAAGCAAGGATCTACAAGTTGGAGGCTCTTTTTACTTAATTTAGAGATTTTTTTGGAAATCCATCTCCCAATAGGTATAATTCAGTTTTTTTCCAATAATTAGACTCTAAATCTGTATTTTAATCATTAGGAACCAACCCATATGCTAAGGCTACCCATAGGAAATGAAATTTGGTTCATAGGAGGCCTATGGAAAAAGTTATATGGTATTTTGTGTCAATTTTGGAAAAATTCTGAGATTGACATATCTTGTGTTTGTCAATAGGTCAATTAGACCAAATTAATATGTGTTTGATTGTGTGTGGCTAGTGTCGTTTCCATAATTGAATACGTATAGGCCATATTCCGATAATTTGGAGATACGGGTTGATTTGGGGTTTTCCTCCCACACGGGGGTTTGAGCATGTCATATTTTGTCACGGACACGTAGATGAGTGGTTAGCTCTTCGTATTGCTCATAATTATTATTTTAGACTTGCTCATATCCGTTGGGATACAATTGTTTGTGTGGTGGAGCCATATTGCAAGCGTATCATAGATCTAGTGTGATACGGGTGCGATGCACTCCACGTATTTATTTTCTTGCTTTAATTTAATATAACTTGGTTATAGCTATTAGAGTGTTATAATTGTATGGTTATGTGCATATATATGTATAGTGATATTTTGTTTGTATGTATATATATCTATAGTGTTATATAGATATGTATATATAAAAATATATATATGTATAGTAATTGGTGTTTATATTTATATATTTATAGTGCTATATATATATATATATATATATATATATATATATATATATATATATATATATATATATATATATATATAGTGATTGGGGTTTATATGTACATATATCTATAGTGTTATATAGATATGTATATAGATATATAAATATGTATAGTGATTGGTGTTTATATGTATAGATATCTAGTGTTATGTATATATGTATATATAGATATATGAATAAGATATACATATATATGTGGAGGTATATATATATATATAGATATATATATATATGTGTGTATAGATGTGTACGTGTATGTGTGTGCTAGGGGGTCCAGGTTGCTGCAACGGCAAGGAGATGCAACAACAGCAACAAGAGGGTAGAAGCAACAGTAACTGCAGCAGCAAGAGGGCGGCAGCAACAACAACTGTAGCAACAACAACTGGGGCAGCAGCAACATCAGCAATAGCTAGGGCAACAGCTATAACTAGAGCAGAAGCAACTGCAGTTGCAGCAACAACAAGAGTAGCTAGAGCAACAACTTCAAGATGTGAACTCGAAGGGGAGGTTAGCTTTGACTTATAGCTCAAGTCAGTAAGTGGTATAGGTAACTAGTTAGTTATATGTATATACATTTTACTAAACTAGTTAGTTATATGGACATATATATATGTATTGGTTGTTAGTAAGTTATAAATATATAGATGAGAGATATATATGTAGATGAGTACTAGTTAGCATTGGTTAGTATTATTTCCAGATTACCTTGAGATACACCAAGGTAATGAGAGTGAGGTATCTTGGGTACGGGTACTGAATATACGAAGGGGTATGTTAGTATAGTAGTTTAGTGTAGTATTGTCATAAGTTAAATACATAATAGTATATAGCTAGGTGTTTGGGTAGTTATATATGTTAGATATTGAATTACCTAGAGATACCAAGGTAATGTCAAAGTATTGGATTTTATTCAAGGTACTGAGTTTGAACATCAAGATGGGAGTATAGGTGGTATAATATCGCTTTTGGTTCAAAGCCAAGGTGTCCACTTAGCATTAGTTTAGTCAAAAATATTATATATTGTTGATTATATATACATATTATAATATTTTTATACCTAATAAATTATGTATCATAGGATACGGTATCTTGTTGGTTTCCTAGTATCTTAGTATAACTAGTATGGCCTAGTTACATATTGTATGGCCCCAATATCCTAGATATGTACTCATACAACCTAAAAATAGCTAGTTAGACAAAATTTGACTAGTTTAACCTAGAGTTGACCTAGTTTGACTATTTTGACTTAGAAATGGCTTTATGACTTAAAAGTTGACTAGTTTAACATATTTTTATTCTAAAATCTTGTATTGATATAATATTCTATATTTAGGTCTTTCAGGCACAGTACTAGACATCTTTGATACTGTTTACCAGATTTTAAGTGAGTACATTCTCTGATAGTTTCTCATTTATGATATCCTCTATGTCTCTTGTATCTAGTGTAGATATCCTTGATTTTTTGATACTATGGTTACACAGATTGGTATATCTGAATCTCGTCATAAGATATTATTCTTTGGTATTTATGGTGTATCTTGTACAAGCCTTGTTTCCTTGTTCTTCTTGTATAAATACAGATATTGGTTTATGAGAAGAGTAGAGCCCTTCTTGTGGAAACCCATGTCATAAAGTACAATGGTTGGATCTACTATACCAGTCGGAGAAGGAAAGTATTTAGTATAAATATGTGATCATACCCTCCTTGTGCATGTCTTGTTCCTTTTGATTCTTATGTAAATTCCCAAGCCGATCACATGTTAAAGCTGGTACTCACTCACTTAAAGGTAGTATTTCTTATTCATATTCTATATTGCTTATTCTTGTATTTATTTTTAGTAAATTTTTTATTGCATATCTCTTATATATGTATATTGTATCTTGTATATTCACATCTATTTACTGTTATATAGTTTATATCATTTATTAGAACTACTGTTAGAGATGTACTGTGCTCCTTTTCTGATTGGATATATTTTTCCCAGATGACACTGAGGAGTAGTACCCTACTCACTTCCGGCATCAGGACGTGGTTATCTTAGAGCCAGAGACCTTAGATCAGGAGGGTCTTATCCCGACTGAGACAGACGACCTAGGACTTATAGCTCAATAGTAGTTTCTTTTGTACTGGATTTGTCTCCAGCTTTGTTATTAGTATTTTCTTTGACTCATTTGATATTATTTTATCTCATGAGTTATATTTGTGACTCTTCTATTGTTTTATCATATTTGTGCGTTGTTCTATCTTATAGATCTGTGATTGATATTCATATTACATTGGTGGCATATTTATTTCTTGATTTTTAGATAAATAGATTACCCAAACAGCGTTCTACTGCCAATGCTGCGGCGTAGGCTGGACGTTGTTCACTACTTATTTCCCTACACTGGGTGAGGGTTGTGACACACATGCTTTAACTGTGGACAATAAAGCCATTTCTAGTGGAAGTGTATTAAATCTCCTCCTATCAATGTTGCATCTGATAATGACGAGATATCAGTATAAATGACGACATAGACTTATCTGAATTTGCTGGCTTCCAATCTCAGCGTCGTAGTGAAGCCTCAGCTGGGTACTAAGAGGCTCATGTAATATTACTGGAGCAATAGGATATCGACACGGGTGCATCGGATCCTATGGCAGGTGATGTAGGTATGCTTCACTATTACGTATTTGTCGGCCGTGTATCAAATATTATTATTGCCAATGACAGGTCCTTGAGAGTTCATGGAAAAGGAAACACCTGTCTTTCTTTCGGTCTGCCACTCAAATTAGTCTTACACACAACTGTCAATACATTCAGTCTCTTATCAATTAGTAGAATTACTTGTTTCTTACAATGCTTAGTAGTATTTTTTCCTGATAGTTATGTTTTTCTGACCTAAAGACTGGAAAGACTATTGGTATGGAGTAAGTAGCTGGAGGCTTATACATGTTTGACATGAATTCTTTTGTTGCATGTGCCGACGTGAAACTCGATTCGTTTGAATTGTACTGTCGGGTAGGTCATCCATCAGCCCAAACTATCCAGAAAAAATGTGTCCTTTAAAATTTCAAATTTTCTTTCATTTTGAGTCATGTAGTTTGGTAAAACATTATTGGGTACCCTATCCAGTAAGTATAAATAAAGTTGCCTCAGCTCCTTTTGCCTCAGCTCCTTTTGAGTTAGTGCATACAGATATATGAGGGTCTTGTCCTATAGAATATGTCATCGGGTTCAATTATTTTGTCTCCTTTGTTGATGACTACTCCAGAGTCACTTTTGTTTACTTGATAAAAAAATGTTCTGACCTATATGACATTTGGTGTATTTTATATGTGAAAAATAAAACCCAATTTGGGGTTCCTATTAAGTGTCTTCGAAGTGACAATGGGCGTGAGTATGTATCTCGTGAGTTCAATTCTCATCTGGCTAAAAATGGAATCATCCACCAAACTTCTTATCCTTACATACCACAACAAAATGGTATTCCCAAAAGAAAGAATTGCCACATTTGGAAACAACACATGTTCTTATGTTTCATATATTCCCAAAAAAATTTGGTCGGATGCGGTCCTTACATCATGTTATCTAATCAATCGTATGCCATCTTCATTTTTTAATGGCAATACTCGCTTTTCTTGGTTATGTCCCAATTGTTTGCCTTCTCTTTCTCTTAAACTTTTTGGCTGCTTTTGTTATGTTCGGGTTACTCGACCTATTATTTCTAAGTTGGATCCGAAGGCAATCAAATATTTTTTTTGGCATATCCGAAAGACCAGAAAGGGTATCGTTATTTTTTCCAACTTTGAAGGCGCATTTTATGTCGCTGGATGTTACCTTTGTTAAAACCGAGTTTCCTTCACTCCTACCAACTACAGATTTTGTTCCTAAAGTTTATCGAGAAGAGGATTTCCTGCTGTATCCAGTTCAAACACTACAGTCCATCGTAAGGGTGCCCTTCTCTACTGAGCTTGTCTTCCGGTTTGACGGTTTGCACCTACCAGCTCAGTCAGAACTATCATTGCCAGTCACACCAACTCTGACAGAACGAGCATCACTGATAGTCCCCATGGCCGTCGAGCCATCCTTCTCCTCCATCTCCACTGATTTAGCAGCCCCGATGGAACAAGCATCACCAATGGTGTCCATGACTGTCGAGTTATCGTCCTCCTACATCTGTAATGATTCACAACCGCCTGATATACTAGCTCACCTTCATTGTGCATGTCGCGACCATCATTTGAGTTGTTGGCACTAGAAAGGGCTCATGAGTCAGAGTCAGTCCTTTGTGTCGACTATTGATGGGATTCAGATCCCCAATTCCGCAGAGTAAGGACTCAAACATCCTATATGACACACTGCTATGGAAGATGAGATGCGAGAACTTTGGGATAACCATACATAGGATTTGGTAGATTTATCTACTGGTCAGAAGGCGGTGGATTGCAAATGGGTGTTCATAATCAAGGTAAAATTGGATGGCACTTTTTATCGTCTGAAAGATCGTCTTGTGAAAAAAGGGTATTCTCAAACTTACGGTGAGAATTATTTCGAGACCTTCACCCAAGTCACTATGATGGACTCTGTACGCGTGTTATTGGCCTTAGCTGTTCGCTATGACTGTCCCTTACTTCATCTAGATATGAAAAATACATTTATCTATGGGGATCATGAAGGAAAGTGTATGTTATGTAACCTCCTGGGTTCATTGCAAGGGAGGGTAAGGTATGTCATCTGCCGATGGCGCCTCAACGTCCTCAAATAATTACCTCGTATTTAGTTTGGTCGATTTACACATATTGTTATCCAGTTTGGCATATGTCAATCAAAGAAGGATCATTCAATATTTTACCGACAAATATTATCTAGAAGGATACTACTTGGTGTCTATGTTGATGACATTGTGATTACCGGAGATGACAATCAGGATATTGCATGGCTGAAAAAGATTTTAGGTGAACAGTTTCTGTCACTCCCCGTTTTCGATATACGTATTGGAACGTATTAATTCTTGCTTGAATTATTTCTTGGTTGCATTATAATTAGGTTGCATGGAGACTAGACATATTCTTTGGTTCAACTCCGTTCATGGTTTACTTGTGTGGATAGGATTGGTCATGACTTGATCCAATGGCCAAGCCTACAACCCTAGCCTATATAAGCCATCTTCTCTCTCTCTCTCTCTTCCCTCATTCTCTTGACTTCCTCTCCTTCTTCATTTTAGGCAAGTACACCTTACTTGACATGGAGAAACACCTTAGAAATCTAGTCCGGACCCGAGTTCGGTCGGCAGTGGGATGGGCCGAAGCGTGTTGGGTCCGGGCCGGTTCAGGCCCGACTAGGTTTAACAAAAAAAATTCTAAAAACTAAAATTTAAGAAATAAAGAAAAATATATTTTATGATTGACTCATACTAATAGTACTAATACATAAGATGATCATAAATAAGATTACTAGATATTCATACACTTTTTCAGATGCCTACATAAATTTCTTGTACAACAGTTAGGTTTCCATTTTGAGTTATTTCCTACAATGCAAGCATGGCCGGTCCTGAGCTCACAGGGGTCCGGGGCGAACTTTCAAAATGAGGCCCCATACATAATGTAAAAAAAATAAAACAAAAGTAAAATAAAAAATATGCCTCCACCAAGAGTTGAACTAGGAACCTCTTGTGTGCAAGTCTAAAGTAATAACCACTACACAACAATTGCTTTGTGATAAGAATGGTCAATGGTAAATACTAGTTCTATATTCAGTACAAAATTATTTATATATTTTAAAAAAAAAATTGGCCCTTCTGGCCCATGGGGTCCTGGGCGGTCGCCTTGTCCGCCCTGGGCCAGGGCCGGCCCTGAATGCAAGCATTCAACAAAAACTCTATTTGAGGATCTTTTTTTCGTATCACGCTCACTATAGATTCCATTAAAATGATGTCAAATCTTGTTGCGGTTTGGGTTGAGGTAGTTGATCTTGCGGTTGTTGTGGTGGTTAATCATTTTTTTATGAAAGTAAATAGCTTATTCACAATAGATTGCTTGTTAATAAGAAAATATAGGAAAGAAAATTTGTTGTGGTAAAATTTGATGAATTGTGTCATATTTATAAAAAAAATTGAGTGCAAGATTATCTGTAATACCCTAAAATATTATTGTTATAAGGCTAGTTTGATCATTTTTAGCAAAATATCAAAATACCCCCCAAATGTCTAAAAATAGCCATAAAAATGGGTGTATTTGGGTAAAAAAAATACTCCCCTCAAATGTTTAAAAACAGTAGGGTCTGCGCATTCTTACTGGATTCTGATCAGTCGGACTGGGCCTTGAACAAGTAGCTGGACCGGGCCGGTCGGAGCCGGGTCGATCGAAATATCGTGTTTGGACTGGTTCGGACCACTTTCTCAACCTGGCCGGTCCGAGCCGGGCTATCGGATCATTTTCTCGGACATAGCCTGACCCGTATATATTTTAGCCCGGACCGGGCTGGCCCGTTAATCGGGCCCTAGCCGACCCAGACCAGCGTTGGTCGGGCCGGTTAAAAGCCGAGTTTCGGGCCGCTTGACCCAGTAAACACCTTGAGATTCCTAATGTACAAGAAAGAAATCTTATAAAAATAAAATATTGACTACAAAAAAACTACACTAAAAGCAATTAAGATGTAAAAATACCATTTAAAACAAATTTTCCTGATGGATTCTTCTTCAATAGTTCGAAAACTACGATCTCGAGTCATCAAAGTGGCCGAACCAATTAATTTTTCATGACATTATTTGTTTATTCTTAATCACCCAGATCCGAAAGAGGAGCAATCCGCGTACAGATTTTCAATAGAGTTGATCATTTCGTAGAAATTAAATAATTAGAACAAGTTGTGCTCCTATATATCTATAAATTTATAGAGAATTGAAATTTTCAATAGAGTTGATCATTTCGTAGAAATTAAATAATTAGAACAAGTTGTGCTAGTTGTGCTCCTATATATCTATAAATTTATAGAGAATTGAAATTTTCAATAGAGTTGATCATTTCGTAGAAATTAAACAGTTAGAACAAGTTGTGCTTCTATATATCTATAAATTTATAGAGAATTGAAATTTTCAATAGAGTTGATCATTTCGTAGAAATTAAATAGTTAGAACAAGTTGTGCTTCTATATATCTATAAATAGACTGAATCAATAGTAATCTTCACTTCACTTCTTCAATTGGTACAATAGTATCTGTACTGATGAGTTGAGTAGAGCTATTAGACATGGCTACTATCGAGAGCATCAGTAACTTCATCTTGAAACCTTCTCTGCCGAAAGCAAACAATCCCCTCCTCCACGAGAATGTCGTGACGCCTTTGACAGTGTTCGACAAAGCGGCCGGCAACTTCCATTCCCCAGTCCTCATGGCCTTCCGCTCTACCATGCCCTCCAACTCCGTCCTCACCGAAAGCCTATCCAGAGTCCTCGCTCTGTACCCCCATCTTGCCGGAAGAATCAACTACGACAGCCGCCCCAGCTTCGTCCTCAACAATGCCGGAGTCCGTCTCATCGAGACCCAAGTCAATATGCCCATGGACAAGAAGAACCTCATCGAGAACCCCACCACGCTCAGCAACCTGTATCCCCCGGTCCACGACGGGGTCAAAGAGATGTTCCAGGTCCAACTCAACCGCTACGCCTGCGGAGGCATGGTCATCGGCTTCACCTGCTCGCACACCATCACGGACGGCCACTCCATATTCTGCTTCATCGGCCGGTGGGCCGAAGCGGCACGTGGGGTACTCACCGCCCTTCCTCCGTCTCCCCATTATTATAACGTGGACCGGAACTCGCTCTTCGTGCCAAGGAATCCCCTGACGTGCAAGTACGACCACCGGGAAACCGAGTCCAAGAAGAAGAGCATGTCGTCGCCGGTGCTCGGTACTGCCAAGTCTCCCGTGGACAGCCTAGCCGTCCACTTCCCTGCCGAGTTCATATCGGAGCTCAAGAGAAGAGTTCCGTACAGGTGCACCACCTTCGAGTGTCTCTCAGCTCACATATGGAAAAAGATAATCATAGCGCGCGGCCAGGACCACGACGAGAGCACAAGAATGAGAATAGCAGTAAACGGAAGGGGAAGGATGAGGCCTGTCGTGCCCGACGACTACTTCGGCAACCTCGTCTGTTGGGCACTCCCGAAATCACAAGTCGGAGAAGTAGTCCGCAATAACATCGACAACAACGTCAATACCATCCGCAAGGCCGTCAAGCAGCTGAACAACGACTACTTCAAGTCCTTCATCGACTTTGGAGAGATTCTCAACAACGAGGAGGGAGGGAACGAGGAGCTGATGGTCACTGTGGAAGAGTGGGGGAACCTAATCTATCCTGACCTCGAGGTGGACAGCTGGCTCGGGTTTCCCATGAAAGACATGGATTTCGGGACTGGTGCTCCCAAGGCGGTGCTCCCGGGCGATATTCCGGTCGAAGGCATCATAACGTTTGTCGATTCGCTCATCGAAGGGGAGAAGGGAGGGGTCAACATCTACATAACCCTTCGTCGGGAGCATGTGGACAAATTCACAAGTATATGTTTTTCTTTGGACTAAGCTTGCCATTATCAGTTATGTGTTATATTATTTAAAAAATAGGAAGAGACATGAATTGATGTCATGTCTGTTGAATATTAGTTATGTGTTATATTATTTAGTCTCTCATCAGTTAGAGAATAAGGATGAGGCTAGGCCTCTCCTATAAATATGTAATCCATCTTCAATAAGAATTATCCAATTATTCCATTATATATGGTATCAGAGCCATGCCACTCCCTCTCTCCCAAAAGTTAAATAAAAGAAGGAATTGTTTTTCTCCCCCCTCCCCCCGTCATCCTCCCTCTGCCCGAGTGGAGTTACCTTCCCCGCCCCTGCCCAAGTGGCACCCCTAGTTCTTGTCCGAGTAGCAGCCCCCCTCGCACCCTGCCCGGGTGGTGCCACCTCTTCCCAAGTGGCAGCACCCCACCCGGTCGGTGTTGATATCTTCAGAGGGTAGACTATGATAGTTTGCGTGAACCTTTGATCCTCAACAAAAGCATCAGGAGTTATCATGGTGCAACCTTAGTTGCATCTCTGTCTTGGCCTAGTATCCACATTAGGAACTAACAGAAAGCAACCTTGTTTGCATCTCTTTCCTGGTTTATGTAATCCACATTCGATCTCTTCTTGTGCAAGCAGGCCAGGCTACGTTGACCGTGCATTGAGGGTGTTGATATGAATATTGGGTTGGGGTGATCAACGATTGTCGAATCGAGATCATTGAAGGATGATAAACACTGAGGCGAGTAACAGTGCTGACAATTCTAGTGGCGGGGACACCGGGCAATGGCATGATAATTTTATCGGTATGACTTATCGATCGATGGTTGGACGTTCCGGATGGTTACTCCACATGGCGTAAGAAGAAAAAAAATATGCTTCTAGAAATGTGTTTGTCAAACCATGTGACCGATAACCCTCCAGCAGTGACTAATCCAACATAAGAGTAGTGGGAGACGAATGATACTCGATTGTTTATACAGAAAGAATTCGATGGAACCATCAGTTAAGGACATGATTCAGAACAAGAATTTAGTGTAGGAATTATGGGAACTCGTAGAGACTGCATTTGATGGCAAAACAATTTATCTCGTATTTATGATTCGTCTGTTGGCGTCTACCGAGCTGATTAGAGAGACAAATCATATAAGGACCAGTTTCGTGCCTGTAAGGCACTAACTGATGAGGTGGATCATGTATTACCTATAACGACGAATATCAATAAGGCGAGAATTTAACGTCCACAGCTTTATGTCATGGCATATCTTTTCTCTGTCCAACCTATTGTAGACTTTACACAGTCTCTGTTCATTATTACTGCCAGGTTCCATCTTTGATGGAAGCCCACTTTTGTTTCCTACGGGTAGTTGATAGATCTACCTTGGGCACTACTTGTGGTGGATTTCATAGAGGTTATGGTGGTCGATGTGGTAGCCGAAATGTCGACAGTGATGGTGGAAGAGGCAATGGCAGTCGTGATGAAGGAAGACTGTGCACATGCTTCAACTGTGGACAATAAGATCATTTCTAGTGGCAATATCTTAAAACTCCTTCTATCAATGTTGCATCCGATAATGATGAGATATCAGTATAAAAAATGGCAGAGACCAATGCTGAATTTGCTGGCTTCCAATCTCAGCGTCGTGGTGAAGCCTCATCTGGGTACTAAGAGGCTCACGTAATAATGTCGAAGCAATGGGTGATCAACACGAGTGCATCGGATTATATGGTAGGTGATACAAGTATGCTTCGCTATTACGTATCTGTCAGCCGTGTATCAAATATTATTGTTGCCAATGGTAGTTCCTTGAGAGTTCGTGGAAAAGAAAACACATATATTTCTTCCATTATGTCACTCAAATCAATCTTACACAAACCTGTCAATTCATTCAGTCTCTTGTCAATTAGTAGAATTACTTGTTTCTTATAATGCTCGATAATATTTTTCTGACCTAAAGACTGGAAAGACTATTGATAGGGGATATGTGGCTGGAGAATGGTACCTGTTTCTTTTATTGCCTGTGCTGATAAGAAACTTAAGTCGTTTGAATTGCACTGTTGGGTAGGTCATCCATCTGCCCAAACAGTCCAAAAAAATATGTCCTTTAAAATTTTAAAATTTCTTTCATTGTGAGTCATGTAGTTTGGTAAAACATCATCGGGTACCCTATCCGATGAGTCTAAATAAAGTTGCCTCAACTCCTTTTGAGTTAGTGCATACAGATATATGAGGGCCTTGTCCTGTAGAATATGTCATTGGGTTCGATTATGTTGTCTACTTTTTTGATGACTCACTACTAGAATAAGCGGGATTAGCGACGTAAACGAAAAACGTCGCTAATATAATATAAATTAGCGACTCCATGTAAAAACATCGCTAGACATCGCTAATTAGCGACGTTTAGTGACGTTTAGCGACTTTTATTCAGTTTTTAAAAGATTAGTCACCATAAGTTCAATTAAGGTCGCTAAACGTCGCTAATATATTTCATTTAGCAACATTTAGCAACTAATTTAGCGACATATTTATTATTAGACATTTAGCGACGTCATTAACAACGTTATGGACGTCGCTAATTAGCGACGTCATTATTGGCGTCACTAAAGACGTCGCTAAATATTTCATTTAGGGCTGGTGTTCCCCCCATTTCCTTCGATCTCTCCCTCTCCCTCTCCCTCTCCCAAATTTAAAACCTCTCCAGGCGCTCCTCCTTCGTCCGGCTCCCTTACTCCCTCCGGCGAACCCCCTCCGGCCGTGTCCCCCCCCCCTCCGGCTACCTTCCTCCCTCCGGCGTCCCCTCATCCCTCCCGGCGACCCCCCTTCGGCAGCGTCCTCCCCCTCCGCCGTCAGCTCCTCCTTCCTCCAGCTCCCCTTTTCCCTCTGGCATCCTTCCTCCGGCTCCCCTCCTCGGTGAGCTCCTCTCTTTGTCTTCTTTCTCTGTCTCTCTCTCTCTTTCTCTCTAATACGACACGACACAACACGACACGACACGACCTGACACACACTAACCCTAACCCTAACACAAACACACACGCACACACGCACGCGGACACACACTAACCCTAAGTAGGTATAAGCTGATGAGTGGAATGTGGTGGAACCGAAGTAGGCAGAAGATTTGTTGGAGTAGTTGTTTGTGGAAAGGACTGGGTATGTGCTTGTGGATCGGAACGATGTAAGGATGGAAAGAGAGTGGATGAGTTTGTTGATAAATTTTTTGGTGAGGCTGTATGTGGAACTTCAGCAAAAGGAAAGGACTGCTCATCGAAGAGAACATGTCTGGATATCAAAACTTTCCCAGTGGATATTTCAAAATACTTGTAACCTTTATGAGCATTGATATAGCCAATAAAGACACAGCGAGAGTTTCGTAGACCCAGTTTATGAGCGGAATAAGGCCTTTCCTAAGGAAGCATGCACAACCGAACACTCGTAGCATAAAGTAATCTGGAGAGCGATGGTAAACCAATTCATAAGGTAAGATGTGTACAAGAGAAGGCGATGGTAGCAGATTAATGATGTAGATCATTGTAATTGAAAGTATCAACCCAAAATGAGTAAGTAACTTTTGATTGAGCAAAAAATGTGCGACCCATGTCGACAATATGCCTATGCTTGCGCTTGGACACACCATTTTGTTCCGGCGTGTGGGGACAAGTATATTGATGGTCTATATCGTAGTACTTAAGAATTGATTCAAATTTTGCAGTGATGTATTCGCCTCCACTATATGTTATAACATTAATGGAACTTAAAGGTGCTAACTCTGATTTTTCCTTATTAAAGCTTCTTTACAAGGATGATGAATCAAGGAACAACATCACATTTCCTGGCTCAGGTAACTCAAACCTACAAGGTAGGTATAGATTTGATGGATCTGATTTTTTCTATCATCATTTGATATGGGATCCAGGATTATACTTTATGTTTCGTAGGAAAACTAGTGATTCTGGATTTGAGAATGCTACAATGGAGTTCCATAGGAAAACTTTGAAGCCTACTTACCACATCCTTCTTGACGGTGATGCACAATTGTCAGCTTCTTCTTTACCTAGCCAGCTAATTGTCAGCTTCTTCTTTAGAGAATCACACTGTATGTAATGATTTATATGATACATACTGTCATTTTTGCAGAAGTATTTAGAAATGGATATGAATTACTATCTGCGTCATCGTTCGTGGATGTACAACCGTCATCCTGATGACATGTGTGGTGTGCAAGATGAATTCATTGAGGGTATCCAGCAGTTTCTGTAGTTTGCCAAGGCATTCCCTCAGTACATGGACGGTACCAAAATTAAGTGCCCGTGTGTGAGATATCACAACCCAAAATATCATCCAGAAGTGGAAGTCACATATCATTTGTACTCGAGGATCTTCACGCCGAATTACCATCAGTGGACCGCACATGGAGAACTTGTGTCTCTAGCATCGGAGTCGGAGCCTTATGTGGAGCCGTATATGGATGTCCACGACCATGATGCTTACGACGACGGGTGGGTGAACATGGTTTATGATGCAGCGGGGCCTAGTTTTAATCCGGACAATTATGATGCGATGGGACCTAGTTTTAATCCGGACAATTATGATGCACCTGAGGAGGCACCAAATGCCGATGCTGCAAAGTTTATGGAGTTTCTGGAGAATGCAAGGACTCCACTATATCCTGGTTGTGAGGATCATTCGCCGTTGGAGGTGGTTACAAGATTATTGAGCATCAAGTCTGATTTTAATATGTCACAAGAATGCTATAATCGACTGATCGATTTGATTATAGAGATCTTGCCCGAGGGTGCAAAGTTGCTAAAGACTTCTATCGATCTAAGAGGATGGTGAGATCGCTCTGGATGGGATACGAGAAAATTGATGCATGTCACAACGGGTGCATGTTGTACTATAAAGATGACAAGGATGAAGATGCATTCAGATTCAGTGGTGCTGATCGCTACAAGGCCACTGTTAGAGGAAAGTCTGTCGCTGCAAGGAAGCCTACCGATTCGATGCACTATTTGCCTTTGACGTCGTGGTTGCAGCAGTTGTTTATGGTTAAGGAGACTGCAGAAAACATGAGTTGGCACAGGAAAAAACAGATTAAAGGAGTATTAGATCATCCATCCGATGGAGAAGCATGGAAGCACTTTGATCGAGAGTATCCAGATTTTGCTTTGGATCCACATAATGTCAGATTGGGGCTCTCCTCTGACGGTTTTACCCCATTCGGACTTTCGGGCTCCCAATATTCATGTTGGCCTATGATCGTCACTCTGTAAAATCTACCGTCTTGGATGTGCATGAAGACTCCGAATATGTTCCTAACCGTTATTATCCCGGGTCCGAACAATCCGAAGAGGAATATCGATGTGTATTTACAGCCTTTGATAGATGAGTTGAATCAGCTGTGGGAAGTAGGTGCCAACACGTACGATGTTTCTAGAAAGCAGAATTTTCAGATGAGGGTAGCACTTATGTGGATCATCAACAACTTTTTGGCCTATAGAATGTTATCGGGATGGAGCACCCATGGTCATCTCTCATGTCCGTATTGCATGGACCGTACTAAGGTTTTCCGTTTGAAATACGGGGGCAAACCGTGCTTCTTCGATTGTCATCAATAATTTCTGCCGAAGGATCATCCGTACCGGAGGAACAGGAATGCATTTCGTACGGGAGTTGTGGAGAATGTCAATCCACCGCCAAGGTGGCCCGAATACACGATATGGGAAGAGGTAAATGATTTACAAAGTGCTATCGACGATCCTGCTAAGGGGTACAAGTGTGACGGATTTGGTCCCACCCATAACTGGACGAAGAGGAGTATATTCTGGGATCTGCCATATTAGAGCACCAATCTGATCAGACATAACCTTGATGTCATGCATATCGAGAAGAATGTGTTTGATAACATAATTAATACTGTAATAGAGGTAAAGGAAAAGACGAAAGATAATCCGAAGGCCAGGTTGGACTTAGAAGAAATTTGTAGATGTCCTGTATTGCATTTGATAGAGGAGGGGAATGGAAAGTTAAAGCAACCTAAGTCAGTTTTATCACTAGAGAAAGAGGATAAAGGGAGAGTTTGTAGGTGGATTCAGGGTCTAAAGTTTCCAGACGGGTACGTGTCGAACTTGAGAAGATGTGTCAACCTCAAGGAGAATAAACTGGCGGGTATGAAGAGCCACGATTGTCACGTATTCATGGAAAGGTTAATTCCGATTGTATTTCGAGAATTCTTACCGTAGGTCATTTGGGATCCATTGACAGAGCTCAGCATATTCTTCAGAGATCTTTGTTGTACTAAGTTGCTCGTCGATCGTCTAGAAAAGCAAGAGAAGGACATTGCGGTAACACTATATAAGCTCGAGAAGGTGTTTCCTCCTGGATTCTTCGACTTTATGGAGCATTTGCCAATTCATCTTTCCTATGAGGCATGTGTTGGTGGTCCTGTCGGTTATCGATGGATGTACCCCTTCGAGCGGCATCTGAATCACCTAAAGAGAAAGGTGAAAAACAAGGCACGTGTTGAGGGATCTATTTGTGAAGCTTATGTTCTAGAGGAGATTACAAACTTTTGCTCGACATATTTCAAACCGCATGTTGCTACTAATAGAACGAAAGCTCCGAAAAATAACGACGGATATCCTCGAGAACCTAATGATGCAATACTCAAAGTATTCAATGCGTCCGGAAAGCCTTCGGAAAAAATAAAGAAGAGATATTTGAATGACGACGAGCTAAGGGATGCTCAGTTGTATATATTACTCAATTGCGACGAGGATGAAGTGGAGAATCTAGAGGGGTAAGTAATTAATACGTCCGCGTTTACATCATCTCAATATAATAGTATAAGCTACTATTATGCTACTAATCAGCAGTTGCTTCATTATTTTTCAGCACATATAATGATGAGTTGAGGTCGGTTAGACCCTACATAACAGACGAAGAAGTAGAACAAGAAATGAGATGCCATTTTCCTTCTTGGTTGACCGCATATATAAGATGCTTGATAATTACTTTTTAATTCTGTACTTGCAAAACAAATAACTTACTATCGCTACTTTGGTATTTAGGTCGATTGTCTAATAACATCCGAGACTGAATCTATTAGAACTCTAGTCAAGGGACCAATTACTGCCATTAAAATATAGCCAAGTTTCTGTATGAATGGGTCCAGGTTCAAGTCAACAAATGCTCCTATCAGAGACAGCTTTCTGGATCTTGATTCCATGAAAAATAGTTGTTTGTGTATCAAATTTTCAAACTACAAAGACGTCGATCCAGGCAATAATTTCTTTGGCATCTTATGAGAGATTGTGGAGTTGACATATAATTATGGCATAGAACCTGCTAATATCGTGCTATTCAAGTGTGAATGGTTCGATCCGATTCAAGATCAAGGTTGAAAAATTGACAAACATGGCCTTGTGGATATAAACTACAAGCGTAGATATCAAGGCTAAGAACCATTTGTCCTATCAAGTCAGGCTCAGCTCGTGTACTTCATAACTTATCCTAGACGGGGGATAACGAGGTCAAATTGGTGGGCGATATGCAAGACTAAAGCTAGAAATACCTTTGATGTTGACGAAATAGCTTATCAGGAGGACGATCTACCTCTTGTAACAAATATTGTAGATGTGGACTCAACGGAAGTTACTTATTACACGAATAATAATGTAGAAGATGTAGAATTATCCGAAGAGGAAGACGAAGACGAAGACAAAGTAGATAAAAGTGAAGACGAGGAGGAGGAAGAGGGAGAGAAGGACAAGGAAGGCGAACAAGATGAATTTTCTGAAGTTGATTGAAAATAAATATTTTGCCTGTATAATGTAACTATATTTTGACTGTAGAATGTACTATTTTAACGAATATATGTATTATATTTTGACTGTAGAATACTTTGAGATATGCATCACATTTTGACTGTAGAATGTACTATATATTTGTATTTTTCTATATTCATCATATGTTGTTATCAGGTATGACAAGACGACGCGGAGGATTCGGCAGGTCCCGAGGTAGACAGAGTGCTCCTCCGGTACTGCCTACTGTTGGTTCCGGATCGTCGTCGCCCAGTACTCCAATATATCGATCACTCACATCTCCGACTGTTGGGACGAGTAGTTCCAGGCGTGATAGTACTCCCTCGTCCAGCGTTCCTCCTGCTGACGGAACCATAGGGACAGATGAGCATGTCGAGGAGATCGTGCCCACGTTGTCCCAGAATCAGCAGGATCCTCCATACGTACCTCCGGAGGAGACGAGGACAGAGATTTGGGCCGATGGTACAAAGTAAGTCAATTAGATGGTTTAGCGTAATATATATCGTGTATTTCTTTTTTCATCGTATATTGACTTTTTCGATCAAACTAATTATCTCTGTATAGATATCGTCCATCGTCGGTTCAGAGACGTCTGTGCCAATTTCTGAGGAACAACTATGGTGGCCCTTGGATCAACTACTCTGAGGCTCCGGAGGAGAGGAAGGCATTCTGGTTTGCGCACTTCCAGGTAAAAGTATACTAAATGAATTCTCTAATTTATGCATATTATATAACTTATCCGTGATGCTCACTTACTAAATTATTTATTGTAGCAAACATATTTCTATCCTCCGCACCGGACCGAGTTGATCGAGCGGCTCTTTACTACCGTTGCCGCCAAGCTTATCCGAGATGCTCTGGATGACCAGAAGGCTCGTGATCGTGCTGGAAAATCGATCCAAGGCACGCCTGAGCAGTGGACTGTGATAAGGGCTAGATTCGACGATCCGAGCTACAAGAAAAGGTCTGAGAAGGCCAAGGCGGCTAGGCGGAATGCTGCCAAGTGGTGTGGTGGCTCGATTCCGATGACGGAATATTTCTGTCATTTGGTATGTTTTATCTTTTAAAATAAATTATTTTAATATAAGTACCATAAAATGGTAATAGGAAAAATATTTAAGTTTAGTACTAAATAATATATTTTTAACAGGTACAGAGGGGTGAGTATGCAAACATGGTGACCGTCTTCTTGGCCACCCATCACAAGGACAGAAATCTCATTGATGAGAGGGCCTCGCAGACCTATTTAAGTATTACTTTACTTTGTGTTAATTTTAATATAACTTAGGCAATTATTGAGTTTCCAAACCTTTCTAGGCCGAGTATCTTAGGTTGCGTGAGCGGGCGACTACTAGTGCACCTATACATGGAGAGGCTGGTACTTCCTCGCAGCCCGCTCCAGCTCCGTCGGCGGACGACCTATGGGTGACCGCAACTGGTGGTCTCCAGAGGTGTACGTACTACGGTACGGGATCCTATGGCGCCCTGGTTGCGACGCAGTCATCTAGGGCCTCCCCGACAGCTACGCATTCCACACAGCCCTCGCTGTCGTCGGCCAGAGTCCAGGAGGCCATTGACCGTCAGATTGCGTATCTCCGTGACGAGTTGCTGCGAAGGATTGAGGAGCATCCCCGGTCCCAGCCGCAGGCGGACGATCCGACGCTCATCGCACGATTCGATATGCTCGACCGCAGCATCACGGAGCTCCGGGATTTGACAAATGATATTAGAGCCTCGACAGACCGCAACATCACGGAGCTGCAGGCATCACAACTATCGATGGACGAGAGGCTGACGATGATGCAGGATTCAAAGGTTCATAGCAGTACGAGGCTGTTATCTACCATGGATTCTTATAACCAGCGGCTCACAGACTTGGAGCGGGTACGACCTCCTGGTGCGCCTACATCGACACAGACTCCACCGACGTCACTGTCTTCTCCATCGACATCGGTGTCAATTCCACGGGAGCAGTATGAGCCGTTCTTATCCTTCATGCGCGCCGGTGGTCAGCCTCCTGCAGATCCGCAGTAGTATAGCTAGTTGCTGGATATTTGTATTTTTTGTATTATTTAGGATGAGATTGTATGGATATATATTTGTCGTATTCTTTACGATGAGATTTGTTGGATGCTTTCTTTTTTTCAAATTTTATTATATTATTCATATTAAATATGTTATTTTACCGGTATTGAGTGTTCAACCCAAGGGGGTTGGCAAACCCATAAATTCAACGGAGGGTTGCTCCGGGTCTATTTGTACAGATTGTGATTTAATAAACTACAGGAATAATAGTTTGGAAATAATTTAGTATTCTTTTTTATTTTTTCTAAAATTAGCGACATTTTTAGCGACGTTTAGCGACGTGTATTAGCGATATTTTTTTATTTATTCTGTAAAATGTCGCTAAATACGTCGCTAATTAGCGACTTTAATAAATATCGCTAATGACGTCGCTAAACATGTCACTAAAAACGTCGATGTACGTCACAAATTGCTGACATGGCAGTATTGCCAGGTCATTAAAAACGTTGATGTAACGTCGCTATATAAGTCGCTAATTAGCGACATTTAGCGACATTAATTAATGTCGCTAATTTGTGACGCTGCGTCGCTAAACATCGCTAATTTAGCGACACATTTAAGTCGCTAAAAAACGTCGGCATAGCGACGTTTAGCGACGTTTTTTCTTTTAGCGACTTGCTTTGTTCCGACTTCTTTAAAACATTGCTAATTACATCGCTAAATATGATTAGCGACATTTTTTGGTCATTTAGCGACGTTTTTAAACGTCGCTAATTTGACTTTTTCTGGTAGTGACTACTCCAGAATCACTTTTGTTTACTTGATAAAAATTATTCTGACCTATATGATATTTGGTGCATTTTTATACGGAAAAAAACCCAATTTGAGGTTCCTATTAAGTGTCTTCGGAGTGACAGTAGACGTGAGTATGTATCTCGTGAGTTCAATTCTTATCTAGCTAAAATTGGAATCATCCACCAAACTTTTTGAACTTACACACCACAACAAAATGGTGTTGCCAAAAGAAAGAATTGCCACATTTTTGAAACAACACATGTTCTTATGCTCCATACACGTATTTCCAGGAAATTTTGGTCGGATGCGGTCCTTAAAGCTTGTTATCTAATCAATCCTATGCCATCTTCATTTTTTAATGGCAATACTCGCTTTTCTGGGTTATATCCCAAAATCTGCCTTTTTCTCTCTTTCTTAATTTTTTTGGCTACTTTTGTTATGTTCGGGTTACTCGACCTGCAATTTCTAAGTTAGATCCGAAGGCAACCAAATGTATTTTTTTTGGGTATCCGAAAGACCAAAAAGGGTATCGTTATTTTTTCCCAACTTTGAAGAGGCATTTTATGTCGCTGGATGTTACCTTTGTTAAAACAGAGTTTCCTTCACTCCTACCAACTACATATTTTGTTCCTAAATTTTATCCAGAAGAGGATTTCCTGTTGTATCCAGTTCAAACACAGCAGTCAGTCGTAAGGGTATCCTCTCCTACCGAGCCGGTCTTCCGGTATGACAGTTCGCACTCGCCGGCTCATTCAGGACCAGCGTTGCTAGTCTCACCAACTCTGACAGAACAAGCATTACCGATGGTCCTTAGGGTCGTCGAGCCATCCTCCTCCTCCACCTTCACTGATTTACCAGCTCCGATGGAACAAGTATCACCAATGGTGCCCATGACTGTCGAGTCATCGTCCTCCTACATCTCCACTGATTCACCACCACTTGATATAATGGCTCACCCTCGTTGTTCATGCTGCGACCATCCTTTGAGTTGTTCGTACTGCAAAGGGCTCGTAAGTCTGAGTCAGTCCTTCGTGTTCACTATTAATGGGATTCAGATCCCCAATTCTGCAGAGTTAGGACTCAAACATCCTAGATGGCGCGTTGTTATAGAAGAGGAGATGTGAGAACTTTGGGATAACCATACATGGAACTTGGTGGATTTGTCTACTGGTAAGAAGGCGGTGGATTGCAAATGGGTGTTCACAATGAAGGTGAAACCGGATGGTACTTTTTATTGTCTAAAAGCTCGTCTTATGGCAAAAGGGTATTCTCAAACTTACGGTAAGAATAATTTCAAGATATTCTCCCCAGTTGCTAGGATGGACTCTGTGCGCGTGTTATTGGCCTTAGTTGTCAGCTATGACTGTCCCTTACTTCAGCTGGATGTAAAAAAAAAATTTCTCTATGGGGATCTTGAAGAGTAGGTGTTTGTGGTGCAACCTCCTGGGTCCATTGCAAGGGAGGGTAAGATATTTCATCAGCGGAAGATGCCCTTAATGTCCTCAAATAATTATCTCGTGCTTGGTTTGGTCGATTTACACATATTGTTATACCGTTTGGCATATGTCAATCAAAGAAGGATTATTCGATATTTGATCGACAGACATTAGCTAGAAGGATACTACTTGGTGTCTATGTTGATGACATTGTGATTACAGTAGATGACAATCAGGATATTGCAAGGCTGAAAAAGATTCTAGGTGAACAGTTTCTGTCACTCCCCGTTTCCGATATACATATTGGAACGTATTAATTATTGCTTGAATTATTTCTTGGTTGCATGATAATTTGCATGGAGACTAGACACATTCTTTGGTTCAACTTGGTTCATCGTTTACTTGTGTTGTTAGGATTGGTCATGACTTGATCCAATGGCCAAGCATCCAACCCTAGCCTATATAAGCCATCCTCTTTCTCTCTCTTCCCTCATTATCTTTACTTCCTCTAATTCTTTATTGTAGGCAAGTACACCTTCCTTGACATGGAGAAACACCTTAGAAACCCAATCCGGACCTGAGTTCGGTCGAAAGTTGGCTGGGCCGAACCGGGCTTGGTCAGGGACGACCCGGTTCAACAAAAAAATTCTAAAAATTAAAATTTGAGAAATAAAGAAAGATAAATTTTATTAATTTCTCATATTAATAGTACTAATACATAAGATGATCATAAATAAGGTTACTAGATATTCATATACTTTTTCAGATGCCTACATAAAATTCTTGTACGACAATTAGGTTCCCATTTTGAGTTGTTTCCTACGATGCAAGTATTCAACAAAAACTCTTTTTGATGATCTTCTTTTCGTATCACGCTCATTGTAGACTCCGTTAAAAAAAAATCATGAAAGTAAATAGCTTCTTCACACTATATTGCTTGTTAATAAGGAAATATTGGAAAGAATATTTATTGTGGTTAAATTTGATGAACTATGTCATATTTATAGATATTTTCGAGTGCAAGATTATCTCTAATACCCTAAAAATATTGTTGTTATAGGCTATTTTGATCACTTTTAGCAAAATATCAAAATACAGCTCAAATGTCTAAAAATAGCCATAAAAATGGGTCTATTTTGGTATATAAAAAAAAAAATACTCCCCTCAAATGTGTAAAAACAGTGGGGTCTGCAGGTTTTTATCGGATTCTGATCATCCGGACCGGTCTTGGACCGGGCCTTGAACAAGTAGCTGGACCTGGCCGGTCCGAGTTGGGTCGACCGAATTATCGTGTTTGGACCGGTTCAGACCAGTTTCTCAACCTGGCCGGTCCGGGCCGTGCTATCGGATCATTTTTCCGGACCTAGCCTAACCCGTATATATTTTGCCCCGGACCGGGCTTGCCCGTTAATGAGGCCCTAGCCGATCCAGACATGTGTTGGCCGGGCCGGTTCAAGGCAGAGTTTTGGGCCGCTTGACCCAGTAAAAACCTTGAGATTCCAAATTTACAAGAAAGCAATTAAGATGTAAAATGGTTCCAAGGAAGTTTTGATTTTTTTTCCTTACCGTCAATTCTACCCAACTCGAAGGTAGGAAAGATTTGGTTAGTCTGGATAATAGTTACCATAAGATTATGTTAGTTTATAATGGACAAAACCTAAAAAAAGTGTATATTTTTGAGCCTTGGAATGACTTTTTGTATTTAAACTAACTTAGAAGGTATTATCTAAACTTATATCTAAAATTATCTAAAAGTAACAACCAATAAGGTTTTTAAAAATGAGTTCAGAGTCGTAGTCGATAACAAAAATGAGTCAGAGTTTGTAAAAATATTTGTTTTACATTCGCCAGCGGCACAGTCAAACAAAGTGGCCGAACCAATTAATTTTCCATGACGTTATTTGTTTATTCATAATCTCACAGATCCGAAAGAGGAGCAAGCCGCGTAAAGTCAACAAAGTGGCAGAACCAATTAAAATTTTCTATAGAGTTGATCATTTCGTAGAAATTAAATAATTAGAACACGTTGTGCTTCTATATATCTATAAATAGACTGAGTTAATTGTAATCTTCACTTCACTTCTTCAATTGGTACAGTAGTATCTGTACTGAGTTGAGTAGAGCTATTAGACATGGCTACTATCGAGAGCATCAGTAACTTCATCTTGAAACCATCTCCGCCGAAAGCAAACAATCCCCTCCTCCACGAGAATGCCGTGACGCCTTTGACAGTGTTCGACAAAGCGGCTGGCAACTTCCATTTCCCAGTCCTCATGGCCTTCCGCTCTACCATGCCCTCCAACTCCGTCCTCACCGAAAGCCTATCCAGAGTCCTCGCTCCGTACCCCCAACTTGCCGGAAGAATCAACTACGACACCCGCCCCAGCTTCGTCCTCAACAATGCCGGAGTCCGTCTCGTCGAAACCCAAGTCAATACGCCCATGGACGAGAAGAACCTCATCGAGAACCCCACCACGCTCAGCAACCTGTATCCCCCGGTCCACGACGGGGTCAAAGAAATGTTCCAGGTCCAGCTCAACCGCTACGCCTGCGGAGGCATGGTCATCGGCTTCACCTTCTCGCACACCATCGCGGACAGCCACTCCATATTCCGCTTCATCGGCCGGTGGGCCGAGGCGGCACGTGGGGTGCTCACCGCCCCTCCTCCGCCTCCCCCTTATTATAACGTGGACCGGAACTCGCTCTTCGTGCCGAGGAATCCCCTGACGTGCAAGTACGACCACCGGGAAATCGAGTCCAAGAAGGAGAGCATGTCGTCGGCGGTGCTCAGTACTGCCAAGTCTCCCGTGGACAGCCTAGCCATCCACTTCCCTGCCGAGTTCATATCCGAGCTCAAGAGAAGAGTTCGCTACAGGTGCACCACCTTCGAGTGTCTCTCAGCTCACATATGGAAGAAGATAATCATAGCGCGCGGCCAGGACCACGACGAGAGCACAAGAATGAGAATAGCAGTAAACGGAAGGGGAAGGATGAGGCCTGTCGTGCCTGTCGACTACTTCGGCAACCTCGTCTGCTGGGCACTCCCGACATAGCAAGTCCGAGAAGTAGTCCGCAATAACATCGGCAACAACGTCAATACCATCCGCAAGGCTGTCAAGCAGCTTAACGACGACTACTTCAGGTCCTTCATCGACTTCGGAGAGATTTTCAACAAGGAGGAGGGAGGGGACGAGGAGCTGATGGTCACTGCGAAAGAGTGGGGGAACCTAATCTATCCTGACCTCGAGGTGGACAGCTGGCTCGGGTTTCCCATGAAAGACATGGATTTCGAGACCGGTGCTCCCAAGGCGGTGCTCCCGGGCGATATTCCGGTCGAAGGCATCATAACGTTTGTCGATTCACTCATCGAAGGGGAGAAGGGAGGGGTCAACATCTACATAACCCTTCGTCGGGAGCATGTCGACAAGTTCACAAGTATATATTTTTCTTTGGACTAAGCTCGCCATTTAATTAATCAATCCGACACGAATTTATTTATGTCGTTACTCGTACATAAACAGTGGGCTACCTATAATTCTTGTAACTCGCTATTACTATTGATGACTCAGTTAATTTTTTGTAATTCTTGTCACCAATTTTTCTTATATGTAATATATTTTTAGTTTATCTAGAAGAATCCATCGATAATGTAGTATATGAAAGGGAATCTACAATCACGAGATTCAAGATCCATTCCCGTCTTGTAGTTTCGATGAACTTCCAAATTATAATTGGCACAGAATAATTTTCGTTCCATCATGGTGACAGAATGTTGTGTTCTGACTGGAAGAGCTAAGCAAGCTAAAAGCCCAGCCGGAATATCTGCTTCAATATTCTATAGTCGAGGTAAATGATCAATTTAGAATCCTCTGAAAGTTGCAGCCAATTCAAGAGTAGCTTGATGACATAGAATGAGGTCTTTGTGTCGCACTTTATATTCTTCTATGACTTGACTAACTATTCATTTCGAATCATCGTATATTTCTAGATATTCTGCCCTCTGTTGAAGAGCTTGCTAGAGATCGATAAGCAAAGCGTTATACTCTGTTGCATTATTGGAATATGGTTCCACGAGAGAATAGGCACAAGGTATTACAAGATTATTAGGGAATACAATAACTACCCTTACTCCTATAGTAATATTGCCTTTTGGTTATGTCCTTGATGCACTGTTAAAGAACATTTGCCAAATAGCTTAATCTGACATTGTGTTAGACTGCAACCTTTTGTCTGGAATATCTTCGTATGACTTTGACATTTTTGGAACTGGGTAAGCTACCAAGAAGTCTACTAAAATTTGACCTTTTATTGTCTTTTGTGGACCGAAGACCATGTCGTATGGAGATAACATCATTGTCCATGGGACTTTGAGGCTTTTGATCCAAACAACCACATAGTTGATTAATTAAGTAGGTACATGATAGAGTAGACTGCATGAATATATTGACCAAGAAGTAGTTCGTGGTCACCATAAAATAAACCTAATGCTAAAATGTCAACTCAAAATCACATGAGCAATGTCGGGTCCTGTCTGATATGTGCATGTAAAAGCATCAAAAAACTCGTACATGCGGTACAATGTCCTCATTAATATCGAACAGACGAGTTCACAGCCAATGGACCTCTCCTTCCTTTTCAATACTTTAGAGCAAATCTGATTTTTTTTAATAGAAGCAAAAATTTAAGAAAATAGGAAGAGTCATGAATTGAGGTCATGTTTGTTGAATATTAGTTATGTGTTATATTATTTAGTCTCCCATCGGATGGAGAATAAGGATGAGGCTAGTCCTCTCATATAAATATGTAATCCCTCTTCAATAAGAATTATCCAATTATTCTATTATATATGGTATCAGAGCCAAACCATCCCCTCTCTCCCAAAAGTTAAATAAAAGAAGGAATTATTTTTCTTCCCCCCCCCCCAACTATTCTGCCTCCTGCCAGAGTGGTGTTACCTTCCCTACCCACTGCCCGGGTGGCACCCCTGGCTCTTGTCCGAGTAGCAGCCCCCCTTGCGCCCTGCCCGAGCGGTGCCCCCTTCTTCCCGAGTTGCAGCAACCACCCGGTCGGTGTTGATATCTTCAAAGGGTAGACTATGATAGTTTGCATGAACCTTTGATCCTTAACAATGGCATCAGGAGTTATCATGGTGCAACCTTGGTTGCATCTCTATCTTGGCCTAGTATCCACATTAGGATCTAACAAAAAGCAACCTAGTTTGCATCTCTTTCCTGGTTTGTGTGATCCACATTCGATCTCTGCTTGTGCAAGCCAAGTCAGGCTACGTTGACCGTGCATTGAGGGACTTGATATGAATATTGGGTTAGGGCGATCAACGATTGTCGAATTGAGATCATTGTAGGATGATGAACACTGAGGCGAGTAGCAGTAATGACAATTCTAGTGGCGGGGACATCGGGCACTGGCACGATGATTTTATCGGTTTGACTTATCGATGGACGGCTGGACGGTCTGGATGGTTACTCCACATGGCGCAAGAAGGCAAAAAAGATGCTTCAAGAAATGTGTTTATCAAAACATATAACTGATAACCCTCCAACATCGATTGATCCAACATAAGAGCAATAGGAGACTGATAATACTCGATTATTTATACAGTTGATGAATTTGGTGGAACCATCAGTTAAGGACATGATTCAGAACACGAATTTGGTGAAGGAATTATCGGAACTCGTAGAGACTGCGTTGGATGGCAAACATAATTTATCTCGTATTTATGATTCCCCTGTTGGTGTCTACCGAGCTGATCAGAGAGAAAAATCATATAAGGACCACTTTCGTGCCTATAAGGCACTAATTGATGAGCTGAATCGTGTGTTACCTCTAACGACGAATATCAATAAGGCGAGAATTCAACGTCCATAGCTTTATGTCATGACGTACCTATTCTCTCTCCAACCAGATGTAGACTCTATACGGTCTCAGTTCATTAGTGCAGCCAAGTTCCATCTTTGATGGAAGCCCACTTTCGTGTCCTACGGGCAGCTGATCGATCTACTTTGGGTGCTACTCGTGGGGTATTTCGTAGAGGTCATGGTGGTCGATGTGGTGGCCAAAATGCAGGCAGTGATGGTGATAGAGGCAATGACAGTCGTGATAGAGGAAAACTGTGCACATACTTCAACTGTGGTCAATAAGGCTATTTCTAGTGGTAGTGTCTTAAAACTCCACCTATCAATGTTGTATCTAATAATGACGAGACATCAATACAAATGATGGCAGAGACTTATGCTGAATTTGCTGGCTTCCAATCTCAGCGTCGTGGTGAAGCCTCAGCTGGCACTACCAAAATATGATGAAATAGCGACGTCATAATAAAACATCGCTAATATTAAAGACTTGAGCGACTCCTAAAATAAGCATCGTTATACGTTGCTATTGGCGACAAATAGCGATATTTGACGACTGTACTTCAGTTTTTAAAAGAATAGTCGCTATAAGCTTCTTTAACGTCACTAAACGTCATTAATTTTTATGATTTAGCGATGTTTAGCGACATATTTACTGACGTTACTTTTTTGATCTTTTGCGACGTCCCTAACGTCGCAAACTTTTCAATTAGCGACCTATTTTTATGACATCGCTAATTTTTTAATCAACGACATTTAGCGACGTCTTGAGCGAACGTCGCTAAATTACTGAATATAGGATTCCCTCTTCTATTTGACATTTTATTTCCTTCTTCCCAACTTTTCATTTCTTGCGCTTCTCCACTGGCGATCCACCCTCCAGCGGCGACCCTCTACGGCTCCGGCGACCCTCCGCGGCTCTGACGACCCATCCTTCGACCGCCTCCTCGCCCCCCACCCCGTCGCGGCCGTGTTCGCCCCCAACCCTGACACAGGCGACCCCAGACGAGGCTCCTCCCCCTCGGGCGTGGTCCTCCTCTGTCGACCCCTCTCTCAGGCACTCCTCCTCCCTTCCTTCCGGCTCGGTAAACCCTAACCCAGACCCGGACACAACTATGACACACACACACACATACTGGACACAATCAGGACACATGGAAACACACATGACACAACCCTAACCCTGACACAAGGACCCAAACACATGGACACACAAATAGGACACAACCCTACATAACACGACCCGAACACATGGACACACACAGGACACATGGACACACACAGGACACAACTCTAATTACATGTCGCAACATCTTTTGCAAATTCTATAGTGTTAAACTTATGATTTTTACTAAATGATTTATTCCCAAGAATTACATGTTTGTTTATATCGAAACCATAGTTTGGATTATAAAGTAACATAATTAACCTATACAACAATGAAGATTGTTTAGTTAAAGTATTCAAACTAATATTTTTAACTTATTGCATTCTTTTTCTAGAGCTATTTTTTGATTATTCAAATTCAATGAACTTATATGGTTCATTGGATGGGCATATATAGTATGATATAAGGGGAAATAATAGGAAATATACTATAATAAATGCACAAATAAGTAGTCTAAATGTTCCTCTTTCTAGTTGGTACGATGTGATGGATTCGGACATGGGTTTTATATACTTAAACAAGTGTCCAGTATACCGATCTGTCTATTTTTATGAACTATTAGAAGTCTGTGTATTTGTTTTATCATCATATGTTATTATCGGGTATGGCCGAACGACGCAGATCATTTGGAGGTCGATCCTCTAAACGGGGTGCTCCTCCGGTACAGGCTCCTGGTTTCGGATTCTCGTCGCTGAGTACTCCAGTGTACTAATCTTTAGTATCTCCGACTCCGTCGATGGTACGACATGGCAGTACTCCTGGGACGAGTACAGGCTACTGGATGACCAGAAGGCTAAAGTTTTCGTGCTTGTGCGAGCTAAGTAGTTATATTGGCCATTTATTTTCAACTATTATTTTTCTTATTGCTATGTTTCACTATGACCATTGGGCATAATCTATTGATTTATAACCAAGGTACCTCGGTATTATATTATTTATTGTCTAGTTGATAAATTTTGGTATTTGCTTTTATTATATGTACCAAGGTCTGGTTTCCTGATATGGCACTATCATATTTTGCAGGTTCAATACCAGATATTGCTGAGTTATTGTTTTGAGAATATTTAAGGACAAGATACTGATGGTAATGTATTTACTTTCTTTGTCTAGAACAATTATTTACCAGTTCCGTATACTTGTGGGTTATATTCAAGGAAACATGGATATCTTCGTTTTCCCTTGGAGGCTCTAATGAGGGTAGTAGAAGTTCAATAATTTATTAATATCTGACTTCTTCTTTTTTCCTAAATACTAATATTAACTATTATTTTTTGTCTTTTTCAAGCCAACCTTGTTGATTCGTTTTTGGATGACCTTTATGATTTGTCTGACAATAATGTTTCTTGAGTGATGTTTCTCTTTCTTATTCACATATACCAGCCAACTTATGTACAAATAATAGTTTGTTTAGTCTTTTCCATTAAGTACTGGGAAAATCGAAGCCTCTCCGGGCAGCATCACACTCTCTATCCTTTGTCTGAACCCTGAAGCACTATTTTGTCAAACTTCAGTCCTTACAATTCCCTCACGAGGAGCAGTTTGATTTAGGCAAGTGAAATCAATATTAAGTAGGATACATGGACGAATCAACAAGTTGGGTCTCTAATAGGAAACTCTAGATACATGAAGTCAAGTAATCATGATATAATTATATAATAGTTCAGTATATAAGAACTTCAAAATGAAAAAGATGTCAACTGTTAAGTTTATATTGTGTCAAACACAATGTTACCTGGATCGTACTTTAGTTTAATACGTGGTATTCTACTTTCCCTGGTATGCTTTGTAAGGGCAAGTAGGCTTAACTAGTATACTATTTTAGATCGCGATTCATTTAGAAGAGGATCATGTTATAATCATATAACAGCGCAGGGATGTGATAGCTGATCTTAGAGAGTCGATAAAGCGCAGTGTGACGAAGCTGTAGGCATCCCTGATGCGCGCCGGTGGTCATCCTTCTGCAGATCCGCAGTAGTCCTAGTTTGGATAGTTTACTGGTTGTTTGTTTTTTTACTAATGATATTTGGTCATTTATGAATATTCTTTATTTTTGACGCTTTCAGACTTTATTTCTTGCACTCAGTTGTGTGGATATTTATTGTATTCTTTACGACGAGATTTTCTCCAGACTCGGTTCGTAAACCAAATATTTCGTTTTCTTCAAATTTTACTATAATATTCATATTAAATGTATGTTAATTTACCGGTGTTGAGTGTTCCACCGAAGGGGTCGACAAACCCAGGGAATTCAACAGAGGGTTACTCCGGTTCTATTTATATAAATATGAATTCATAAACTGCAGGAAGATTGGTTTGAAAATCATTTAATATTTTTTTATTTATTTTTTACTGAAAATTTAGCGATGTTTAGCGACGTTTATATCCGACGCTAAATATGTCGCTGAATGCCGCTAAATACGTCACTGAATATCGGTAAATATGTCGCTGAATATCGCTAAATATGTCGCTGAATATCGCTAAACTGCCGACATGGCAGTATTTGCCAGGTTAATAAAATATCGCTAAATATGTTGCAAAACGTCGCTAAATAGAAAAAATTCACACAAAATATGTCGCTATTTTTGTGACGTTGCGTCGCTAAACGTCGCTAATATAAAAAATATTAGCGACTCAAATACGTCGCTAGAAAACGTCGCTATAGTGATGTTTTGCGACATTTTTTCTGTCAACGACTAGCTTAAAGGTGACTTCATTTAAACGTCGCTAATTACATCACTTAATTTTTTAGCGACATTTTTAGGCCATTTAGCCATGTTTCTAGACGTCGCTAAATTGACTTATTATGGTATTATGGGTACTAAGAGGCTCATGTAGTAATGTCGAAGCAATGGGTGATCAACACGTGTGCATCGAATTATATGGCAGGTGATGCAGGTATGCTTCGCTATTATGTATCTGTCGGCCGTGTATCAAATATTATTGTTGCCAATTGGTCATTAAGAGTTCGTGGAAAAGGAAACACTTGTCTTTCTTCTGGTCTGTCACTCAAATCAGTCTTACACACACCTGCCAATCCACTCAGCCTATTGTCAATTAGTAGAATTATTTGTTTCTTGCAATTCTCAATAATTTTTTTTTCTGATAGTTGTGTTTTTTTGACCTAAAGACTGGAAAAACTATTGATAGGGGGCATATGGATGGAGACTTGTACCTGTTTGACCTGAATTCTTTCGTTGCCTATGCCGACGTGAAACTCAATTCGTTTGAATTGCACAGTCGGGTAGGTCATCCATCTGCCCAAACTATCCAGAAAAATGTGTCCGTTAAAATTTCAAATTTTCTTTCATTTTGAGTCATGCAGTTTGGTAAAACATCATCGGGTACCCTATCCGGTGAGTGTAAATAAAGTTACCTTAGCTCCTTTTGAGTTAGTGCATATAGATATATGAGGGCTTTGTCCTATAGAATATGTTATGGGGTTCAATTATTTTGTCTCCTTTGTTGATGACTACTCCAGAGTCACTTTTGTTTACTTGATAAAAAAATTTCCTGACCTATATGATATTTGGTGCATTTTTTATGCGAAAAACAAAACCCAATTTGGGGTTCCTATTAAGTGCCTTCAGAGTAACAATGGGCATGAGTATGTATCTCGTAAGTTCAATTCTTATCTGGCTAAAAATGGAATCATCCACCAAACTTCTTATCTTTACACACCACCAAAATGGTGTTGCCGAAAGAAAGAATTGCCATATTTTCGAAACAACACATGCTCTTATGCTCCGTACACGTATTCCTAGAAAATTTTGGTCAGATGCAGTCCTTACAACTTGTTATCTAATCAATCGTATGCCATCTTCATTTTTCAATGTCAATACTCGCTTTTCTTGGTTATATCCCAATTGTCTGTCTTTTCCTCTTTTTCTTAAAATTTTTGGCTGCTTTTTTATGTTCAGTTTACTCAACCTACTATTTCTAAGTTGGATCCAAAGGCAATCAAATATATATTTTTTGGGTACCGAAAGACCAGAAAGGGTATCATTATTTTTTTCAACTTTGAAGAGGCATTTTATGTCTCGGGATGTTACCTTTGCTAAAATTGAGTTTTCTTCACTCCTACCAACTATAGATTGTGTTCCTAAAGTTATCGAGAAGAGGATTTCATGTTGTATCCAGTTCAAACACAGCAGTCCGTTGTAAGGGTGCCCTCCCCTACCAAGCCAGTCTTTCGGTCTGTCGGTTCACACCCACCGGCTCAGTCAGAACCATCATTGCCAGTCTCACCAACTCCGACAGAATGAGCATCACCGATGGTCCCCATGGCCTTCGAGCCATTATCCTCCTCCACCTCCACTGATTCACCAGCTTTGATGGAACAAGCATCACCAATGGTGCCAATGACTGTCGAGTCATCGTCCTCCTACATCTCCATTTATTCACTACCGCCGGATATACTAGCTCACCCTCGTTATGCATGCCGCGACCATCATTTGAGTTATTGGCAAAGTAAGTCAGAGTCAGTCCTTCATGTCGACTATTGACGAGATTCAGATCCCCAATTCCGCAGAGTAAGGAATCAAACATCCTAGATGGCATGCTGCTATGGAAGAGAAGATGTGAGAACTTCCGGATAACCATACATGGAACTTGGTGGATTTGTCTGCTGGTAAGAAGGCGGTGGATTGCAAATGGGTTTTCACAATAAAGGTGAAACCGGATGACACTTTTTATCGTTTAAAAGCTCGTCTTGTGGCAAAAGGGTATTCTCAAACTTAAGGTGAGAATTATTTCAAGACCTTCTCCCTAGTTGCTAGGATCAACTATGTACGCGTATTACTGGCCTTAGTTGTTCTCTATGACTATCCCTTACTTTAGCTAGATATAAAAAATGCATTTCTTATTGGGATCTTGAAGAGGAAATGTATGTGATGCAACCTCATGGGTTCATTGCAAGGGAGGGTAAGATGTCATCTACGGAAGGTGCCCTCAACGTGCTCAAATAATTACCTTGTGCTTGGTTTGGTCGATTTACACATATTGTTACCAAGTTTGGCATATGTCAATCAAAGAAGGATCATCGATATTCTACTGACAGATATTAGCAAGAAGGAAACTACTTACTCTCTATGTTGATGACATTGTGATTACAAGAGATGACAATCAGGATATTGCATAGCTAAAAAAGATTTTAGGTGAACAGTTTTTGTCACTCCTCGTTTCCGATATACGTATTGGAACGTATTAATTCTTGCTTAAATTATTTATTGGTTGTATGATAACTAGGTTGCATGGAGACTAGACACATTCTTTGGTTCAACTTATTTTATGGTTTAATTGTGTGGCTAGGATTGGTCATGACTTAATCCAATGGCCAAGCATCCAACCCTAGCCTATATAAACCATCTTCTTTCTCTCTCTTCCCGCATTCTCTTTACTTCCTCTCCTTCTTCATTTTAGGCAAGTACACCTTACTTGACATGCAAAAACACCATTGAAAGCCAGTCCAAAACAGAGTTCGGTCGGCAGTGGGCTGGGTCGAATCGGACTGGGATCGGGCTAGTTCAGGGGCGATTCAGTTTAATAAAAAATTATAAAAATTAAAATTTGAGAAATAAAGAAAGATAAATTTTATTAATGACTCTGTTTGTGTTGATAAACGAAAGAATAATATAAGACGAGGTTTATACGAAACCCGTTTCTTTGGTTTACAAACAGAAAGTACAATTAATCCTATACGAGGATGTCGAGTACAATTTTTTAATCTGGATAAATATTGCTATAGGAGTCTGATCTGCAGTCGATCACTTTGTCCCTTGGACCACACGATGATGAAGAAGTACTGTAGAAGATAGAAGAAAGTTCTTCGCAGGTTGCGAAGGAGAGTGGATGCTCGATGCCAAAGTCGTCGATCCCTACTCCTTGCCTGAGCTCTGGATTCTTCTCTCTCAGAGATTCTTCGACTCTCGATCTATATTTTGACCCTTCTCTCCCAACTCTAAAATCTTCTACCTTCGACCTCTGTGGACAGAGGTCTCTATTTATAGAGTTTTAGTGACAGTGACCACCAAGTCAGTGTAGAAACCGAGTAGTGGAAAGTACAGCACCCTTTTACACGATGGTTACAATAACCGTTGCACGCGTATAAATGACCTTTTGAATGAGCGTGTGACGCATGTCCTTTTAAGAGACAATGCGTATAACTGCTGCGAAGATCATGGCGTAAAAGCCACGTAGGTAGTTATCCCTCGCGTAGAAAAGGTTGGCGTAGAAGCCAATGTTTGTCACCGTGGCGTAGAAGCCAAAGAGTTATCAAACCGGCATAGAAGCCGAGTAGGCGTAGAAGCCGAGTGGGCGTTGAAGCCGAGTGGGCGTAGAAGCCGAGTGTAGGCATAGAAGCCGAGTGATTACGGCTTTTGGAGATATAATCAAATCTCTTGCATTAAATGCAGAGATCCGCCATCATCCTGCGCATTAAATGTAGAGGCGTGCCTCGAGGATCTGCCGTCATTCCGCTCATTAAATGCAGAGACGTGTCATGAAGACCTGCCATTACTCTGCGCATTAAATGCAGAGACGTACCTCGAGCCCTGTACGGAGAGCAGCTTTTGACGTGACAGCCTGTTTGTCTTCTGTGGCGCATAAATAGCTCACATCTGCCTGTGTAAAACTAGGCAGCATATTCCTTTGTGTGCGTAGAAGCAGTTTACGCCAAGGAGATATCACTAAACGATGGTTCGGTAACATTTAATCAAATCTCTTGCATTAAATGCAGAGATCTGCCATTATCCTGCGCATTAAATGCAGAGGCGTGTCTAGAAGATCTGCCATCATTATAGCCGTCGTCTGGGTAGCCATGCAGTACTCTTTGTCAGGAGTCAGATGTCAGGTTCACTGCATGATTTGACAGGTTCATTTCGAAGAATATGAAGCATTCCTCGTACATTTTAATGCTGCATTAAGAGCGGATAAGTTTTACGCCATAAAGGCGACATAGCGCCCTTTTTTATGATGAAGCAGCCTGGACATACTGTATTACGCGGAGAGTCCTTGAGCTTTATATTTTATGCTGTACATAGCAAAAAAGCTCTGTTGCACGCCGATGGCTCCGAAGTCATCTTTTTACGCTGCCCAGCCTCAACATGCAGCGTATAGCTATCCAGCATATTTTTCATGCTTCTACAAGACCCCCTTCAAAGCTTTCAAATTTTTCGTAATTTGAAACGCTTTGAATGAAGCATGAAACGGTCAAGTCTGACACGTTCTTCAAGGCCGACTTCATGGCGGATTAATGGGGATCCGTTTAGAATTCTGAACCGTTACTTCTGATAAGAAGAACTTTCGTTCAGACCATCATCTTCAAGAATGATTTCCCAAAAATCTTTTGAAACAGGGCGAGAAATGGCTGTCAAACTGAGTCGCCGTCTTGAACTATAGATAAAATATTCAGATTGGATTCTGAATGAACTTCCAATCGACCCAAGGGAAAGAGTCATTTTTTTAATGTTGGACTCCGTATGGTTTGGGTACTTGGGATATTTTGGGGCGAAGAAGGAGTATCTTCTATGTGAACTCTTGCAATTGACCGCCTTGAGAATTGTTCATATATATACGCATGCCCTGGCCTGCGTATAGATCCGTAAATGTGGATGAACGTAAGATCCTGAGTCCGTAGCCTCTCTTGCGTAAAAGTTGCTGAGCATAAAAGCATCTGGGCGTAGAAACTGTAGATTCGTAGCCTATGAGCGTAAAAGCCACCGAGCGCGAAATCATAGATCTGTAGCTTCTGAGTGTGAAGTCGTAAGTTTGTAGCCTTTCGAGCATAAAAGCTACCGAGCATAAAAGCATCCGGGCGTAAAACAATAGACTTATAGTCCCTGAGCGTAAAACCGTAGATTTGTAGCTGTCGAGTGTAAGAAGCTCCTTAGCATAGAACCTGTAGATTTGTAGTCTGTGAAAAGGAAATCTTTCGAGTGTAAAGTTGCGGATCTGTTTCCTCTGAGCGTAAAAGCCACCGAGCGTGAAATTATAGATCTGTAGCTTCTGAGCGTGAAGTCGTAGGTTTGTAGCCTCTCGAGCGTAAAAGCTACCGAGCATAAAAGCATCCGGGTGTAAAACCATAGACTTATAGTCCCTGAGCGTAAAATCGTAGATTTGTAGCTATCGAGCGTAAGAAGCTCCTTAGCGTAGAACCACGAACCTTCTCTGCACGAAAACTTTTCGAATTCGCTGACTGTCCGCCTTCTCTGAGTAATAGGCTGACGTAGTTCCCAATCATGACCGAATATTAAATGTCGATTTTGGTTTGGGAATCGAGGAGTCCATCCAAACTCTATATATATCCCACAATTTTCAGAGGGAAACTTTTTATCTGTCTCCTTGCAAAGAAAGCTTTCGACTCTTTGAGTTCTTCTTCGTTTCCTCTCCGAGCCTTCAGAGCTTTCAGTAATGGCCCCGAAACAAGTCCCCCTCACTAAGGGAAAGAAGGTTGACTCTTCTTCTCGCTCTTTTGCCCAAGCGAGAGCGACTTCGGTCGGGCAAGGCGAGCTTCATTATGATTGAAGTGTCCCGCCGACGAGCAGTGCACCCGGGATTGAAGGTAGAATTTTTGGGACGAAAAAGAACGACTAAAAATCCTTCGCCCACGTGTACGTGAACACGCTAGGTCATCTTCTGTGCTGATAGCCTCTTTGAGAAAGATGATGCACAGGGATGTTTAATATTTTACGCCCACATTCCTAATGTGTCAGCGTAAAAACTCTATATTTTCGCAGTCGAGCGTAAAAGCTCAGACTGTCAAAACTTGGCGTATACTATAAAATTTGAGTATTACGCTTCTGGATGAGAATTCTGGCGTAATAACTCAATTTTGACAGTCTGGCGTAAAACACAGACTGTATACTGCCAACCTTGAATTTTACGCTTAGGAAATGGATTCCAGCGTAAGAACTTAAGTTTTTACAGTCTTGGCGTAAAGCACAGACTGTTGATTTTTGGCTTTATGCTGCAAGATTGTAATGTCTAGTATAGAAACTGACGTGTATTTCTTGCATTTGCAATTAACTTGTATGTGTCTCCGCTGGCCGATGTGATGGGTTCTGCTGCCGGGATGCTGCATTCCAACTATCTGGAGGATCTGTCCCACGTGACATTTTCTATCTTCGGGCCCCAGTATCCTGAAGGAAGGAAAATTTTGATATCGGCTCAGGGCGAGCGAACGCTGCTGAACATGATTAATGGAGAGCCCTTGACGTAAATAGACGGGGACTAGTATATAAAGCCGTCTTTTCTTTTCTAGGACATGATTGACAAGCAGTCCCAGACGAAACCCAAGAAAGAACTCTGGGTTTTCCCTGCCGGGGGCTTGGTCTTGCATCTGCCCAAGATGCTGAGAGACTATCCCATCTCGGCATTCTTTCATGCTACACATCCCCGAAGGATGTTGTGGACGCTGACTCCCGATCTTCACGGCAGGCCGGGGAAGATATTTTACCAGAAAGGATCTGGCCTAGGGTCATTTGTCAGCCGCCCTTCCGGCTCTGTAATGCTGTTCAGGGGATTGTACCCGGGCAGTATCCCGAGTGAAAACAGCTTGGTGCTCCAGCTGTGCAATTACCGACTTTCTCTAATAATTTCATGGGACGCGGGGGAGTATACCCCAAGGTGAACCCTCGGTGCAGTGGGTGGATCACCCCAACAAATCTTCGGTGGGTTCGCTTAGCTGACTGGGCCCTGAAGTATTTTCAGACCGAGCTGGAGAGGATTGGTCTGTTCGCAGCTATAAATTCCACCAGTGTTGGGTTACCTCTCAACCCTAACCTATTTCTGGCTCTGATGGAGCGATATATACCACTCACCGGGACTTTCACCACTCCACTGGGGGAGTTGGGATTGGCCCTCCACGAGATGGCAGAGATTTCGAGACTGCCAATGGGGGATACTCCCTATGAAGAGTATATTCCCACAAACTTGGAGCTGGGGGATTCAGATCCTCGGGTAGTGGCAGTTTACCAGGAGTTGATTTGTCACTACCTGGAATGCACCGCCTTTTATGATGAGCCTTCAGATTTGGCTCATACCAATAAATGGGCGTCCTACCTCTTCTTTCACCGGGCCAGGGCTGCTAGGCCGGAGAAAGTCTCGGATAGGAAGGATCAGCCTTTGAATTTTTTGAGCGTGCTTAGTGCTCAGGTAGTCGACGATCTTATGGAGGATGCTGGGGCTCCGGACCAGCTTCTCGACGAAGGGATAGGAAAATATCCTGCAGGCACCAATGCCTACAGCTATTTGAGGCATTGTCGCAGGCCTCTGTCCAAGTAAGCTCAACTGGATGGCTTCCTCTCCATATGGCTGCGCCGACTGGTGGTACCCGGCATTACAACCGCATTCACCGTAACACGCTATGGCCTGTAGTGCATCTGGTGTTCGGGGCAAGACTGGGCTTGCTCTCTGCCATGGTGTACCGCATACAAGCTGGCCTGAGGGCCATGACTGATGGGCTGCTTGCCGATGAAATTTAGCGTGATAGCTTTTCCAGGATAGAATTACCATACCTGTATTTGATGGGATGGTTAATTCTCCATAACCCTAGGGTGATGTCTCCTGGCTCGGGCAGTAGTTCGGGGGATAGTTTCTTGCTGAATTACAAAAATCCTTCTGGAACGTGACTACAGTTTTAGACTGTCGACGGGCGCTGAATTTCAGTCATAGCTGGAAGCTCTTCTGCACTGTCCCCCCTGTACATCTCAATCAACAGGGGATCAGACTTCAGGATGTAGGCGACAGGCAGACCATTCTTTCTCCTGAGGCTTTTAATTGGTTGGTCTGTATCAGACCTTCCCATTTACTGTATAGAAGTGAAGACCATTGCTTCTTGGAGCCCTACCTGCCTAGTCGGTTTGCCAGGCATTTTGGGTATGACCAATTGCACGTGGGTAATGCCGTCACCAGCTTCAAGTCCAGGGGTGGACTCATTGATGGAGCGAGAGGATGGCGATATTTTATTATGGGTTGCACTGAAGCAACTTTTACCGTGCCCGTCATTTCACTCTCCACGGAGCTGTGCATCCTCCACTCGTATGTCCAGTTCTATGTGGCAACCAACACCTTCCATCGCGATTTTGATATGCATGGAAGTTTTAGGGTGCCCTCCTCCAAGTCTGCAGGAAGTTTTGAAGTCCCCTCGGTCTCTTCTGACGAGGGTGAAGATTCCGTGAATCTAGATGAGCCTCTGTTGGCGGTACTGAGGGGTGAAATACCTCCACCTGTAGGGCCTCTGGTAATCTCTGGCAAGCGAAAGGCTCCTGTTTTGAAGGAGACTTCCCCTCGCAAGAGAAAGAAGAAGACGGTTACTCGTCCTCTCAGGATTCCCGGCAATGAGGCTCTTAGAGGTGAGCTTGCACCTCCCCCTGTTGGGGATGATCCTTTGATTGGAGGCTCCTCGCATTTTAGAGAGGGAACCTCTACAGTTCCTGCTGGCGATGCCAAAGAATTTTTGCTTGAGGCTACTGTCGCTGCTACCGCTTCGGGTAATGGTACGAGGTCGCCTACCGGGCCGAGCCCAGTAAGGATACATTTATCCAGACCGATAACGGGAGAGACCCCTGCCGTGTCTGTCAGTGCACCCAGCGAGATTCCACCTGGTGAACCTCGATTGGACCTGGGTGAAGATTTGGAAGAAGACCTGTCGCTGTCGGTTGGCACACCCCCTTCTCCAGGTATGACAGCTCGCTTAGCATCATTAAGAAATGATTTAGCTGTACTGGCTGCAGACGCGACATATACAACATCAGCCATGGGTAAATATCGTTCTTACGCCTCTTTTTTAGAAAAAATAATATCATGTCGATATTTGTAAACCCCCTGATTTTCAAGAATTTTTAATTTGGAATTTTCTATAATTTTTTGTAATTTTCTGTAATTTTTTTCTAATTAAACTAAGGTATTTTAATAATTATATAATTTTTAAATCATGTTTATTAATATTAAAATATTATGAAAATAATATTTTATGGTGTAAAATAAAAATCTAGACATAGGGTAATTATTCGGGAATTTATTGGACCTCGGAAGTATTTTTAAAGCCCTAAAAACTATTGTAAAAATTAACCTAATTAAACCTGAACCTGGTTCATTGAACCAAATTAAACCAAACCAAAATAAACCAAACCGGCTTGTCTGCCCGAACCGACCCAACCCACCTTAGCGGGTCGGATCCGGGTCTGACCCGACCCGCTGAAAACCCGACCCGACCCGTTTGGAGCCCTAATCCCCAAACCATTTTCCTTACCCGACGCTTCCCCTCCGATGGCCGTTTCCGCCGCTGTGGCCGCCGGAGACCCCCCATCTTCACCTCCCCTCAACTCCCCGACGCCTCCTCTTACACTTCCGGCCAACTTTCGGCCGTTCTCCTCCCCTATTCCCCTATTTAAACCGCAGCCGGCCATCAAATTCCCCCTTTTCCTTTCTTCTCCGGCGAGCCCCTCATTAACTCTGGCGCCGCCCTCAACCCTCCGCACCTCCAGAACCCGCGACCAGCACCCGTGTCCAGCCCTCACCTGACTCCGGCCGGCACCGCTGCACCGGCGCCTCCTCTACCCGCGCCCTGGCTGACTCCGGTGACACCCTCAGCCGTCCAACACAGCCTCCGGCGAGCTCGGACACGACAGAGCCCAAGCCCTAGCCAGGACACAGCCCAGACACATCCAGGACACGGTAAACTCAAACCCAGACATGCGCAACTCGATTTTTGGAGCCCTGTTCAGGTACTCATTTCTCTCTCCTCGCTGCCCCAATTTTTGTTCTGTCAGTTGTGATGCGTAGGCTGTGTGACCCCCTCGGTGCCCGTGCAAACCGCTCGGTGCATCGCGTCCTGTGGCGATCGTAAACCGCGATCCAAAAACAGGAAAACCAACGCCCTATTTTACCCCGGAACTGAGTACGCCCCGCCAAACGGGATGACTTGGTAGAAGTTGATTTGGATGTGCGTGCACACCGGAATCAACGCATATCCGCCGACAACACCCTGTATCCGTCCTTTTTTAATCTTGCTGTAACATAGTGTACACACATCAGATCAAGACGAAACTTGTGCCATCGGACTCGTAGCAATACGCTGATCCTGTGACCCAAGTTTTGTTCGATTCTGAGAACGTTGACAAAATTGCGTATTGTGGGCCCCACAGGCTCCACTTGACGGGCGATTTTGTGAACGGCTCATCGGAATCAATTTCTGGAAGTTTTGTTGGGTTCGTATCATCGTTCCTGACTTGTTGACACTAAGTTGGATGAATTTAAAGACCTTTGGTTCTGAAATATTTTTCGGTGCAAAGCGGCCCGCATGTGGACCCCGCTTTGACCAGAAACTGTCATTTTTGCCCCTGTGTCCAAATTGGACTCAAGGACAGGCATTTCTAGATGATTGATATTTTTTGGATCTGATGATGATATTTATTTCAACAACCGGAGTGCTGCCTGCAAATCCCGCTGAAGTCAGAGCCACATTGGAGCCGGAATCCCACGCAAGTGTAACTTGCCAAATTCTGCAGTTTTTGCCACTTATTTCCTTGACATATATAATTGTTGTACATGCTTAAATCTAGGATCGTGTGACTTACTTAGCGTCCGATTACAGTCGAGTGCCATCACCGTACGCAGAGTTGTGTAACGTCACCTAGAGATGGATATTGTGACCCTTTACATTCTCGTACTTGCATTATCAAGTGCGTTATACCCAGGACACTTGACACTATACATGTGACAGAATCTTCCGGAGATATTCATGATGATTCTTTGTAGGATGCAGGATTGACATAGATATTATATTCTTAGATCTTATTATGACTTGCTGCATTAGTTTTGATCTTGCGTGTCAACATGAGACGTATGATTACATTGGGTGGGGAGAGACACATAGGCTACAGGTTGATTATATTATGACGGTGTCGTAGTCTCCCTTTGAGCTAGACAAACCATATGATATCACTGTTATCGGCTCCCCGACACAGAGCTTGTAGTAGTTTCAGCCTGAGTTATAGTGCTGCTCTCATCTTGCATATCACTTAGTTGGTTATATATTTACCCTATTATTTCATTTATTTGCTGCACTGCATTATCTTTGGCTTGTATTATCTGTACCTTGCTATGTCCCCTGAGGACCTAGATCTGGATTATGTCCCCAGGATTAGCAGCGGAGATCCACCCCGAGATATTCAGGACAGGAGCATTATCAGGAGCAGAAGCAGAAATAGGTGCATACAGTGGAGCAGAACCAGGAACTGAAGACTAGGTGATTGCCATAGATTTTCCTGAGTATATGTTTCTTCTATACTCAGTTTATGATGTTCTTTACTTTCTTGTTTAAATGAACATTTGTAACAGACTTGATTATCTGTTTGTTCCCCGATTTAATTACTTGTGACTTGATGTTTGTTGTTTATATTCCCTATGTTGATATTGATATATTCATTCTGTAGATGAGATTAGTAGACCCTGATTATTATTTTACAGCTTAAGTACATCCCGATGGATCCATTAAATTGGGTTTGTCCATCGGTGTGTACTGCTGGCCTTGCCACGTGTCTAGTCCCTCGTTATTTTGGGACTGGGGCGTGACATGGTTTTTGTGGTGGCCCATGCAGGTCACCGACTAAATTGTTCAGTTTTAACTTAGGGACCGAATAGGCCTGCAATAAGAATAGGATAAGTTTTATGATCTCATCCACTTGCTTGAAACGTACTTGATATCTATATCGGATTCGAATCAATTTCTTCAATTGCATCCTGCCTTGATTCCTGTACGCTTCTTATTATTTATTTTGGTTGCAGAATTATGGATTCACGAGCAAACGACGAGACTCCTGCAACATCACCACGAGATATTGTGGTAACCAACGAAGATGAAATAACACCAGTTGATGAAGGTCAATCCGCTCAACAACACAGTCAAGCGAATTAGCATACCTCGAGAATCCAGCAAGATGATATTCCACCATCGACGCAATTTACTCCACCAATGCCCGTATTCCCACAAGGTTAGGCTATGGACGGGCATCAGATATTACAAATGATCTACGCAATGATGCAAGCTCAACAACAAATTCAACAAGAGGCTCTGCGTCATGAGGCAGAGAACTTGAGGAGCAGCATAGTAATCGCACTAGAGCAGGCAGATTTACCAGCACGACGGCCAACGACGGGTTCTATTGCTGATTTTTGCCAGCTGAAGCCTCGTACCTTCTCAGGAAAAGAAGAGCCCATAGAAGTTCATGAATGGCTCACCAACACTCAACATCAATTAGAAGCAGCTGAGATTCCACGAGAATGTTGGATGATTGCAGTCAGAATGCAATTGACGGACAATGCACATCACTGGTGGCTATCCGAGGAGACACGGCTCAGACCAGACAGAGTCACTTGGGAAGAGTTCTCTAGACTCTTTCAGGAGATGTACATTCCAGCCATCGCTCTATCAGAACTTCGGGACAAGTTCAATCGCCTCACTCAAAATAATCTGACAGTGGAGGAGTACAACGCTGAGTTCATTCGTCTAAGTCATTTCGCCCCAACCTTGATCCCGACAGAAGAATAGAAGGCCGAGAAGTTCTTCGACGAATTAAACTTCGAGCTACAAAAACTAATTGGATCCGTTGCTCCTACATCTTACCCGGACGTCCTTGCTGCAGCACGACGCATGGAGCGCATCATCAGGAGAGAGACCAGTCTGAAGCGGCCATCCACATCAGCACCAGCCGGAGCACCACAAGAAGAAGTTGCAAAAAGACCTCACATGCACCAGCCACCAGAAGCATCTCCACAGGCAATACCTTTCTGTCCATATTGTCATAGGCGAGGCCATATAGAGAACGAGTGCAGACGAAAAATAAGATTATGTTTAGCTTGCGGATCCAGTCAGCATTTATTGAGGGAATGCCCGGAGCGTCGAGAAGGAGCAACAATGGTTAACCAATAAGCGTTACCAGCACCGAGGCCAGCCTATCCAGCATTGGGAGCACCGCAAACGGAAGTTGAAGGAGTTATACCACCACCTCCAAGAGGGTATCAGCCGAGGCCACCTTTGATATCCCAGGCACTACTCTTCCAGCAGGCTCAACAGCAGTAGAGGAATCGACTGCAAGGACGCGGACAAGCCCTGGCGATGACCTTGGAGAACGCACATACTCGTGGAGTAACTAATATGCGTAAGTTTTAGTAGTTATCTGCTTCTAGATTTGCTTTAGTTCGTGCCTGCTGGTTCGTGACCTTAGACTTAACCTGATAATTTTTAACTTGCTAATAATTTTTAACTTGCTAAATAACCTAGAATATTTTATAACTGATAACCTGATATGTTTTTAAATAATAACCTAGTTTTCTAAAACTGTAGTCTTCTAGATCTCCTTTATACGGGAGATTGCATAACTTTTAATGCTTAGGAAAATAATTTTTCCTGTGTTCTTCTTCAAAACTCTCAACTTTGATTCTTCTTGATAGTAATATGCTTCGAATAATGTTTATAACCGTGTCATCTATGTTGATCGGTTATTCTTTGATTGTGAGGATGCAATCCTCTTAAGGGGGTAGATTGTAAACCCCTGATTTTCAAAAAAATTTAATTTGGAATTTTCCATAATTTTCTATAATTTTTTGGATTTTTTCTCTAATTAAACTAAGGTGTTTTAATAATTAAATAATTTTTAAATAATGTTTATTAATATTAAAATATTATGAAAATAATATTTTATGGTGTAAAATGAAAATCTAGACATAGGGTAATTTTTCGGGAATTTATTGGACCCCGAAAGTATTTTTAAAGCCCTAAAAACTATTATAAAAATTAACCTAATTAAACCTGAATCCGGTTCATTGAACCAAATTAAACCAAACCAAAATAAAGCAAACCGGTCGGTCTGCCCGAACCGACCAAACCCACCTTAGCGGGTCGGATCCGGGTCTGACCCGACCCGCTGAAAACCCGACCCGACCCGTTTGGAGCCTTAACCCCCAAACCATTCTCCTTTCCCGACGCTTCCCCTCCGGCGGCCGTTTCCGCCGCCATGGCCGCCGGAGACCCCCCATCTTATCATGACCCGCACCCGGTATAGGGGCACGAGAGCATGGGTACGTCCAGCCTACGCCACAGCATCGGCGGTAGAACGCTATCTAGGTCACAGTAATACTATATAGCTAAACACCTGTCAATGATATCCATCTCCATAAGGAGGTCAATATATATCTCACAATAATCTCACAAGGTAACTCAATCACAACAACTATAAGGTACGATAAAAGATAAAAGGAAATGACATAGTTAAACACCATGTCTCAAACATAAAGATAACTCACAGTCTAGCTGTCCAACACAAGTCTCCAATTAAACATAACATAAGTCTAAACATAAACTGAAACAACCTCCATAAGTCTCAAGCATAAATAAATACTATCTAGATAGCTGTAGGCAATGCCTCATCTAGAAGCATGGTCTCCTCTAGGATCTCTGGTACATAGTCTGCATCTATACCTGGTCCGTAGTGTGTGGTACAGAAATTCTCAAGATTCTCTGGAAAAATATCCAGTCAAGATTGGAACGAAATACACCTCTAACAGTAGTTCCACATATATTGACAAAAACTATAACATAGTGTAAAGAAATACAAGACAGATATGAACAAATGGCAATAAGATACTCGAGTAAAGGGAATGCTGGAATAAAGAATTACTGGAATAAGAAATATTGGAACATCATCATCAATATTAATCTAACCTTGAATAGAACTACAAGTACATGCAAGAACAATGAACTGGTATGCAAGTGTGTACAAGAACAATAACTAGAACATGTAGAGATGCTAGATCAATGTACTAAAGATACATGTCAAGAATATCAAACTAAGTGTATGAAACATCAGTATATCATGTGATCGGCTTGGGACTATATGACTCATTACATTGATTAGCGGTCATCCCCAATAGGTCAGGCTAACCATATGTAACAACGATGAGGCATGTAAGGGTAAGGCTGCACCGACGTGAGATGTAGGTGAGCTAATGCTGCATGTAAGTTGGGTATGATCACATAAACTACTAATATTTTCCCGTTTCCGCAGCTAGCACGATGGATTCCAATCACGACTCCTCGTGACAGGTCTCAATGATGCTAACTCGTGTAAACAACAGTGTCAGAGTCATGTACGCTATACAACAAGAATTATAGAGATAATCAACATAATAGAAACTGTCAGAGAATGTACTCGTCTGTGGTCCTTAGTTGGCAATACCACTGTCTGGGTTCCAAGGTGTCGTCTGAATGATCCAACAGTCCTATAGACATAGCATATAATACGATACTTCATCAGACAATAATCTAGCTCACAATCAACATAATGATCAAGGACTATACTAGGGGTCACGTATGTAGTTGTTGTGCATAACAGACAGTCAATGGTACGGTCCTGTCAGTACGTCAGTGTACATGTGGCAGTCTACTATCATGCTACATGGTCACAGGTAGATGTAACTACGGGGTATCCGTGGTCACAATCAAGACAACTCGGACATATGATACATAGGACTTAATATGAACTAATCTCTCCTTATACTAATTAATTACACTTATAATAGATATGTATATATGTATTAAACTAATTGAGCATTATACGGTTCATAGGCATATACATTACTATTCATTAATTATGATTATAATACACGTATTTGTATACTAGGGGATACCTATACGCTACTTATAAATATGTATATATATATTAGCTGAGAACATATTATATATATACCAATATACCAATACGTATGCAAATACGTATATACATACGTCCTTATAGTTATATATATTATCACAGGAAATGACGGGAACGTGGACAGGAACAAACCTGCACGCGGCACGATGACGAGGACGATGATGTCAACGAACAGGGGGTTGCCGGTCGAGGTGGAACGAGGTCAGGCGGTGCACGGTCGGGATTTATCGTGAATGCGTTCAGTCCGGCGCAGGGTCGACTGAAGTGGTGTTGACGAGCGGCGGGGTACTCGGCGTCGACAGCAACGGGTCGTCGAGCGGGTCTGAGCGGCTCCGGTGAACGCAGTCGGGTCGTCGAGCGGCTCCAGGTGAACGTAGTCGGGCTCAGTTTAGCATTCCAGGCGGGGCAGCGTGCTCCGTTCAGCCGGGCTCGGTTCTGCGTTCCAGGCGGTCGATTTCGACGAGTTCACGGTTGGGTTCGGCGGTGAATAGTAAAGTCAGGGGGAGGTTGAGATTGTTTGCTGGTGTATTAGGTTTTGGTTAAGAAAGAAAAAGGAAGCAATACTATATATATATATGTAATCATAGTAGACTTTGGGTTGACCTAGAATTAGGTCTGGTCAAGGCCTTCTTGGGATTGGGCTTTCTCATGGGTATTACAATGGTTAGAATTTCAAATAATAAAGAAATTGCTAGAATGCATTGGTTCGATGGTCTGAGGCCATGGTTCAGGGAAATTGATGTTGTATTACACACTTCCAAGAATTTATGGAATTTACACCTAAAGGAGAATTTGGGTTTATTTACGTATCGTCCAACGGGATGGATACCTTAATGCACTCTTGTACCAAAGTGTCTAAACAATGAAAAGTTATACAAGTTTGACTTATGCATCAATTTAATAAAAGTGAATGCAAGTGGTGTTCTTAAATTCAAACGACGGTAAGGTGAAACAAAATAAAATCACAACAATTGAGAATAATCAATTATCATGCAGTCATTAGCTCATTAATTACGAAAAGATAAAAATACCCCTAATCCAAAAAGTGGGGGTGACATGTCTACCCTCCTTAAAGAATTTCGTCCTCGACATTTTAAAATAACTATCACAAGAACAAGCAATCAATTAATGAATTATACCTCAAGTCTCGAAGAGATATAGATACCGCTCGCACATTTCGTCCTCTCTCTCCCAAGTTGATTCTCCTGGAGAGTGATTTCTCCATGCAACACGAACCAAGGGAATAGTCTGGTTCTGCAATATCTTCTCTCTACGATCCAAGATCTCCACCGGTTGTTCAGGATAACTGAGTGTCGGTCCAACTTCGATCTCCGAGTGATCTAATACGTGACTAGGATCTGCCACGTACCGTCTCAGCTGCGACATGTGGAACACGTTATGCACTCCATCTAGAGCAGACGGCAAGTCTAGTCTATAGGCCACTGCACCGACCCTTGCAAGAATACTGAAGGGCCTGATGTATCGTGGACTAAGCTTTCCTCCTCTGCCAAAATGAATCGTGCCCATTGTCGGGGAAATCTGTAGGAACAACAACTCGCCAACCTAGAACAACAATCTTAACACGCAACCTAAACAAGGCAATCACAAACTAAACCAAACAAATCAAAACAATACCTGAAACTCTAGGGGTCTATGGTGGCTATCTGCCCAATGCCGCTGTCTGTCCTGTGCCACTCACAGTCTGTCTCTGATAAGTTTCACCTTTTCTGCTGCATCCACGACTATTTCTGGTCCTAGCAAGGCTCTTTCTCCAACATCATCCCAAGATAAAGGGGTACGACACCTCCGTCCATATAAATCCTTGAATGGTGATATCTCAATGCTGGCCTGGTAGCTGTTGTTGTAAGCAAACTCTACCAAGTGTAGATGATCCTCCCAAGAACCTCCGAGATCTAATACGCAAGTGCGTAACGTATTTTAAAGAGTCTGAATAGTCCTTTCAGACTGTCCGTCTGTCTGAGGGTGATATGCGGTACTGAACTTGAGCTGAGTGCCCAAGCTAGACTACAGGCTCCTCCAGAAATGGGAAGTGAAATGACTATCCCGATCTAAGACAATACTCACAGGAACTCCATGTAACCTGAATATCTGCTGTACGTACGTCTCTGCTAGCTTCTCCGTCGAAGTACCTACTTTAAAAGGTAAGAAGTGGGGTGATTTGGTCAACTTATCCACGATGACCCAAATTGCGTCTTTTTCTCCTGGAGAACGAGGAAGTCCCGAAACGAAGTCCATAGTCACGTGCTCCCACTTCTATTCTAGAATAGGTAAAGGTTGAAGCAATCCCCCTGGCCTCTGTCGTTCTGCTTTCACCTGTTGGCACACTAAACATTGGGATACGAAGCGTGCTACTTCGCGCTTCATACCATACCACCATACATGTTTCCTCAAATCTCGATACATCTTGTTGGCTCCGGGATGCATCGAGTACTGAGAGCGGTGTGCCTCCTGTAAAACTTCTTCGCGCAGCTCTCCACTTGGCACACACATCCTCGCGCCATGTCGTAAGGATCCATCATCCGCAATAGTGAAATCATCTATCAATCCTGTCTGAACTTGTGCCCTAATATTCCTTAGAGTCTCATCATCATACTGCGCAGCTCTAATTCTGTCTATCAGCTCTGATTGAATTTGCAGTCCCCACATCTGAATCTCAGCTCCTGGAACTAATACCTCAATTTCTAAGCTCTCAAGATCAGCTAATAAGTGTCTATCCGAAGTCAAGCACATAGCCATTGGGTACCTGCACAAGGCATCCGCAACTACGTTGGCTTTCCCTGGATGATACTGTAATGAGATATCAAAGTCTTTCATCAATTCTAACCACCTCCTCTGTCTCATATTGATCTTCTTCTGTATAAACACGTACTTTAAGCACTTGTGGTCTGTGAAGATCTCCACACGTTCTCCGTACAGATAGTGCTTCCACAGCTTTAGGGCAAAGATAACTACCGCTAACTCCAGATCGTGAGTGGGGTAGTTCTTTTTTATGAGGGCGTAATTGTCTTGAAGCATAGGCAATTACTTTCCCGTGTGGTTGAAGAACGCATCCCAACCCTTTTCCTGAAGCATCATTGTAGATAGTGAATCCACCTGTCCCTGATGGTAATGTCAAAACTGGTATTGTCGTCAATCTCCTTTTCAGCTTATCGAATGCGGCTTGGCATTCTTCTGTCCAGACAAATTCCATATCCTTCTTGGTCAACCTAGTCATTGGCTCTACAATCTTGGAGAAGTCTTGTACAAATCTTCTGTAGTATCTTGCTAGTCCGAGAAAGCTCCTGATTTCAGCTACCGTACCGGGGGTAGCCCATGACTTCACTTCCTCTATCTTCTTTGGGTTAACTGAAATTCCGTCACCCGTTACCATATGTCCAAGAAATTCAACCTTTTCAAGAAAGAACTCACACTTTGAAATATTCCCGTATAATTTCTCTCTCCTGAGAGTTTCTAAGACTATTCTCAAGTGCTCTTCATGCTCTTCTGGGGTTTTTGAATATACTAGAATGTCGTCAATAAACACCACTACGAACTTGTCAAGGTACTGGTGTAATACCTCGTTCATCAAGTTCATAAATACTGCTGGTGCATTGGTTAAACCAAACGGCATTACTGTAAATTCAAACTGGCCATATCTGGTTTGAAAGGCGGTCTTCGGTATGTCTTCTTTCTTCACTTTCACCTGGTGATAGCCTGACCTCAAGTCTATTTTTGAAAACACCTTCGCTCCGCTCAATTGATCGAAAAGATCATCTATCCTCGGCAGCGGATATTTATTTTTTATAGTGAGGTTATTCAAAGCTCTATAATCGATACACATACGTACCGTGCCATCCTTCTTTGGTACAAATAATACCGGTGCTCCCCATGGCGATGAACTGGATTTAATAAAACCTTTGTCTTGCAGCTCCTCAACTTGTTTCTTTAGTTCTACCAACTCGTTGTTGTTAACTCTATAGACATGTTGTGAAATAGGCTCTGCTCATGGTATCAAGTCTATAAAGAACTCAACATCTCTGTCTGGTGGCAAACCTGGCAACTCCTCTAGAAATACATCCAGGAACTCCGTTATAAGTGGATGCGGTAACTCTTCTTCTTCCATCCTGGCTCCAAAAAAAGTGCCTCTGCTCCGCTCCTCTGCTCCTCTGGCAATCTCAAACTCTGGCTCTCCTGGTGGTCGAAATACTACTCTACCTCCGTGACAATCTATTGAAGTATGGTGTTTACTTAACCAGTCCATTCCGAGTACAATATCGTATTCCGAAAGTGGCATAGCGAGTAAACTCACACTCAACTCTCGGCCTTTCAATGACACTCTCTGATCCTTGCAACAATCACAGACTAGGATAATGCCTCCTCCTGTCGTGATCTTGCAAGTCCTATCTAATGGTTCCGTTTCTAAATGATGCTTAAGGGCATAAGATACAGATAAGAAACTATGGGAAGCGCCAGAATCAAATAATGCAAGTGCTGGAATAGAATTGAGTAAAACTGAACCTGAAATCACGTCTCCAGCTGGCTCGGCCTCCTCAGTGGTCATGGCGTAAGCTCGTCCTTGTGGTGCTCCTCTTTGTTGTTGCTGCTGCTGAGAAAAACTCTCATGCTGTGTTGGAAGTGGAGGTCCTCTCTGCTGGCCTCCCGGTACAATAGGTGCTCTAGCTGGTCCTCTCTGAGCTGCTCCTCCTCCTTGGGGAGTCTGAATAGTTGGGCAGTCCCTCAGCTGATGTACTGCTGATCCACACGATAAGCAAATGCCTAACCTTTTTCTGCAGATGTCTCTTGATATCCCATCTTTTTGCAATACGAATATGGGGCAACGAGTTGATTATGTCTTTGTGGTTGCTGTTGTTGAGCATGTCCTCGAAGTGGTGCCTGTTGCTGGTGTTGTTGCTGGTGTTGTTGCTGGTACGGCCTATGTTGTTGTTGAAAGTATGGGCGCTTGGCTGGTCCTGTGTTACCTCCTGTTGCTCCAGATGTATAGCGTCCTCTCTTGGGCCTGAGGTCCAAATCGTCTTCGGCAATATGGGCATCCATCAGAATACCCTCAAATATAGCAGTACGTCGTCCCGAAGTACGAGACTTGATCTCCCTATTTAATCCCTTCCTGAATTTCCAAGCTCTGTCTCCTGGGTCTCGAACCATCGATGGCGCAAATCGACTCAATCGACAAAACTCTGCAGCATATTCGTCGACTGACATGCCTCCTTGGACTAAGTTATGGAACTGACTTTCTAATGCTCCCAAGGCTACATCAGGAAAGAATTTCTCTTTGAAGAGTTCTTTATAGTCCTCCCAAGTAAGTCCTTCAGCGGCGAGTCTCGGCTCTGTATGATACCACGTCAGTGCGATATCAAACATCTGACTGCCAGCGGCCTCTATCTGAAGAATCTCTGGAATCTGTGATAAGCGCAGATTCCTCTCTATGTCTTCTAACCATTCGTCAGCATATAGTATTCCTTCTGTGCCTTTAAACTCTCGAGGCATCATCCTCTTAAAGTCCACTATGGTACCGGGCCTCTGTTGTTGTTGACCTTGGTGTTGCGGTTGTCGTGCTACTCTCTCCACAGCTTGGAGAGTCACCTGATGAGAATTCTCCATGCTCTCTCTCATCAGTTCGGTCTGCGCCTGGTGTGCTTCTGCTTTCATTCTCTGAGCCTCAGCTTGAACATGCTGAGCCTCTGCTGTTACTCTCTGGGCCTCTAGCATGCCCTGCATCAATGCGAACAACTGTGCCCCGTCAGTGGGCACTCCTCCAGAAATTGGTGTCGGTGGTGGTGGAAGGTTGTCTGTCATAGCTGGGGCAATCCTCTATATAGGTGGAGGAGGAATCCTGTTAGTTGCAGACACTCCCACACGAACAGAAGATGTAGGAGGATCTCCATGTATCTGTTCGTCAGGTTGAGAGGTGGCAGTCCTCTCTGAATTGGCTGCTCCCATTCTCATGGATCTAGTATTCGGCGATATCCCGAATACAGATCAAAGAATCAATTAAGGTGATAGATGTGATATTATCAAGGAAGGACACTATAGTGCTAAAGGAAGCAATCCATTAGAATAGCAATATGAAGTTCAGAATTTCCTAGTGTGATTGAGCATATTCTCATCCTAGATCATATTTCCTATATCCTAGCACAGGCTCGCAGCAGTACAACTAAGTTCGCAGCAGTACAACTAAGTTGTCGCACTACCACGATATCGCATAACTTGCGAAACTAGACCTGCATGGGCCACCACTAAAAATGTGTCACGACCCGCACCCGGTATAGGGGCACGAAAGCGTGGGTACGTCCAGCCTACGCCGTAGCATCGGCGGTAGAACGCTGTCTAGGTCACAATAATACTATATAGCTAAACATATGTCAATGATATCCATCTCCATAAGTATGTCAATATACATCTCACAATAATTTCACAAGGTAACTCAATCATAACAACTATAAGGCACGATAAAAGATAAAAGGAAATGACATAGTTAAACACCATATCTCAAACATAAAGATAACTCACAGTCTAGCTATCCAACACAAGTCTCCAATTAAACTTAACATAAGTCTAAACATAAACTGAAACAACCTCCATAAGTCTCAAGCATAAATAAATACTATCTAGATAGCTGTAGGCAATGCCTCATCTAGAAGTATGGTCTCCTCTAGGATCTCTGGTACATAGTCTGTATCTATACCTGGTCCGTAGTGCGTGGTACAGAAATCCTCAAGATTCTTTGGAAAAAATATCCAGTCAGGATTGGAACGAAATACACCTCTAACAGCAGTTCCACATATATTGACAAAAACTATAACACAGTGTAAAGAAATACAAGACAGATATGAACAACTGGCAATAAGATACTGGAATAAGGGAATGCTGGAATAAAGAATTACTGGAATAAGAAATACTGGAACATCATCATCAATATGCATCTAACCATGAATAGAACTACAAGTACACGCAAGAACAATGAACTGGTATGCAAGTGTGTACAAGAACAATAACTAGAACATGTAGAGATGCTAGATCAATGTACTAAAGATACATGTCAAGAATATCTAACTAAGTGTGTAAAATATCAGTATATCATGTGATCAGCTTGGGACTATATGACTCATTACATTGATTAGCGGTCATCCCTAACAGGTCAGGCTAACCATATGTAACAGCGATAAGGCATGTAAGGGTAAGGCTGCACCGACGTGAGATGTGGGTGAGCTAATGCTGCATATAAGTTGGGTATGATCACATAAACTACTAATATTTCCCCGTTTCCCCAGCTAGCACGATGGATTCCAATCACGACTCCTCGTGACAGGTCTCAATGATGCTAACTCGTGTAAACAACAGTGTCAGAGTCATGTACGCTATACAATAAGAATTATAGAGATAATCAACATAATGGAAACTGTCAGAGAATGTACTCGCCTGTGGTCCTTAGCTGGCAATACCACTGTCTGGGTTCTAAGGTGTCGTTTGAATGATCCAACAGTCCTATAGACATAGCATATAATACGATACTTCATCAGACAATACTCTAGCTCACAATCAACATAATGATCAAGGACTATACTAGGGGTCACGTCTGTAGTTGCTGTGCATAACAGACAGTCAATGGTACGGTCCTACCAGTACGTCAGTGTATATGTGGCAGTCTACTATCATGCTACATGGTCATAGGTAGATGTAACTACGGGGTATCCGTGGTCACAATCAAGACATCTCGGACATATGATACATAGGACTTAATATGAACTAATCTCTCCTCATACTAATTAATTATACTTATAATAGATATGTATATATGTATTAAACTAATTGAGCATTATACGGTTCATAGGCATATACATTACTATTCATTAATTATGATTATAATACACATATTTATATACTAGGGGATACCTATACACTACTTATACGTATGTATATATATATTAGCTGAGAACATATTATATATATACCAATATACCAATACGTATGCAAATACGTATATACATACATCCTTATAGTTATATATATTATCACAGGAAATGAGGAGAACGTGGACAGGAACGAACCTGCACGCGGCACGATGACGAGGACGATGATGTCAACGAACAGGGGGTGGTCGGTCGAAGTGGAACGAGGTCAGGCGGTGCACGGTCGGGATTCGTCGTGAATGCGTTCAGTCCGGCGCAGGGTCGACTGAAGTGGTATTGACGAGCGGCGGGGGTACTCGATGTCGACAGCAGTCGGTCGTCAAGCGAGTCTGAGCGGCTCCGGCGAACGCAGTCGGGTCATCGAGCGGGTCTGAGCGGCTCCGGCGAACGCAGTCGGGTCGTCGAGCGGCTCCAGGCGAACGCAGTCGGGCTCGGTTCAGCGTTCCAGGCGGTCCATTACGACGAGTTCACGGTTGGGTTCGGCGGTGAATAGTAAAGTCGGGGGGGGTTGAGATTTTCGGCTGGTGTATTAGGTTTTGGTTGAGAAAGAAAAAAGGAAGCAATACTATATATATATATGTAATCATAGTAGACTTTGGGTTGACCTAGAATTAGGTCTGGTCAAGGCCTTCTTGGGATTGGGTTTTCTCATGGGTATTACAATGGTTGGAATTTCAAATAATAAAGAAATTGCTAGTATGCATTGGTTCGATGGTCTGAGGCCATAGTTCAGGGAAATTGATGTTGTATTACATACTTCCAAGAATTTATAGAATTTACACCTAAAGGTGAATTTGGGTTTATTTACGTATCGTCCAACGGGATGGATACCTCAATGCACTCTTGTACCAAAGTGTCTAAACAATGAAAAGTTGTACAAGTTCGACTTATGCATCAATTTAATAAAAGTGAATGCAAGTGGTGTTCTAAAATTCAAACGACGGTAAGGTGCAACAAAATAAAATCACAACAATTGAGAATAATCAATTATCATGCAGTCATTAGCTCATTAATTACGAAAAGACAAAAATATCCATAATCCAAAAAGTGGGGGTGACACATCTTCACCTCCCCTCAACTCCCCGATGCCTCCTCTTCCACTTCCGGCCAACTTTCGGCCCTTCTCCTCCCCTATTTAAACCGCAGCCGGCCATCAAATTCCCCCTTTCCCTTTCTTCTCCGGCGAGCCCCTATTAACTCCGGCGCCGCCCTCCAACACCAGCACCCGGCAGCCCTCCACCTCGCCGGCCTCCCAAGAACCCGACGCCAAGCCCAGCTCCTCCGGCCGACTTCTCAACCCTCCGCACCTCCAGAACCCACGGCCAGCACCCGTCTCCTGCCCTCACTTGACTCCGACCGGCACCGCAGCACCGGCGCCGCCTCCACCCGCGCCCCGGCTGACTCCGGTGACACCCTCAGCTGTACAGCACAGCCTTCGGTGGGCTCGGACATGGCAGAGCCCAAGCCCTAGCCAGGACACGGCCCGGACACATCCAGGACACGATAGACTCGAACCCGAACACGCGCAACTTGATTTTTAGAGCCCTGTTTAGGTACTCATTTCTCTCTCCTTGCTGCCCCGATTTCTGTTCCGTCAGTTGTGACGCGTAGGTTATGTGACCCCCTCGGTGCCCGTACCAACCGCTCGGTGCATCGCGTCCTGTGGCGATCGCGAACCGCGATCCAAAAACAGGAAAACCAACACCCTATTTTACCCCGGAACTGAGTACGCCCCGCCAAACGGGATGACTTGGTCGCGTGCGGTCTTTACCGATACGTGCGTACCGTTGATACGGACGTACAGGATTTCACCGAAGTTGATTTGGATGTACGTGCACACCGGAATTAACGCGTATCCGTCGACAACGTCCCGTATCCGTCCTTTCTGAATCTTGCTGTAACTTAGTATACACACGTCGGATCGAGACGAAACTTGCGCCATCGGACTCGTAGCAATACACTGGTCCTGTGACCCTAGTTTGGTACGATTCTGAGAACGTTGACAAAATCGTGTATCGTGGGCCCACAAGCTCCACTTGGCGGGCGATTTTGTGAACGGCTCATCGGAATCCATTTCTGGAAGTTCCGTTGGGTTCGTATCATCGTTCCTGGCTTGTTGACACTAAATTAGACGAATTTGGAGACCTTTGGTTCTGACATATTTTTCGGTGCAAAGCGGCCTACATGTGGACCCCGCTTTGACCAGAAACTGTCATTTTTACCCCTGTGTCCAAATTGGACTCAAGGACGGGCATTTCTAGCTGATTGATTTTTTTTGGATCTGATGGTAATATTTATTTTATCAACCGGAGTACTGCCTGCAAATCCCGCTGAAGTCAGAGCCACAATTGGAGTCGGAACCCCAGGCAAGTGTAACTTGCCAAATTCTGCAGTTTTTGCTACTTATTTCCTTGACATATATAATTATTGTACATGCTTAAACCTAGGACCGTGTGACTTACTTAGCGTCCGATTACAGTCGGGTGCCATCACCATACGCAAAGTTGTGTAACGTCACCTAGAGATGGATATTGTGACCCTTTACATTCTCGTACTTGCATTATCAAGTACGTTATACCCAGGACACTTGACACTATACATGTGACAGAATCTTCTTGAGATATTCATGGTGATTCTATGTAGAATGCAGGATTGACATAGACATTATATTCTTAGATCTTATTGTGACTTGCTGCATTAGTTTTGATCTTGCGTGTCATGGACATGAGACGTATGATTATATTGGATGGGGAGAGACACACAGGCTACAAGTTGATTATATTATGACGGTGTCGTAGTATCCCTTTGAGCTAGACAACCACATGATATCACTGTTATCGGCTCCCTGACACAGAGCTTGTAGTTGTTTCAGCCTGAGTTATAGTGCTGCTCTCATCTTGCATATCACTTAGTTGGTTATATATTTACCCTATTGTTTCATTTATTTGCCGTACTGTATTATCTTTGGCTTATATTATCTGTACCTTGCTATGTCTCCTGAGGACCTGGATCCGGATTATGTCCCCAGGATTAGCAGCGGAGATCCACCACGAGATATTCAGGACAAGAGCATTATTAGGAGCAGAAGCAGAAACAGGTGCATACAGTGGAGCAGAACCAGAAACTGAAGACTAGGTGATTGCCATAGATTTTCCTGAGTATATGTTTCTTCCATACTCAGTTTATGATGTTCTTTATATTCTTGTTTAAATGAACATTTGTAACAGACTTGATTATCGGATTGTTCCCCGATTTAATTACTTGTGACTTGATATTTGTTGTTTATATTCCTTATGTTGATATTGATATATTCATTCTGTGGATGAGATTAGTAGACCCTGATTATTGTTTTATAGCTTAAGTACATCCCGATGGATCCATTAAATTGGGTTTGTCCATCGGTGTGTGCTGCTGGCCTTGCTACGTGTCTAGTCCCTCGTTATTTTGGGACTGGGGCGTGACAATATTAACTTTCTTATCTTCTTTTCAGGGGAAGACTTCTAAAGGGAGGATAGCGTCGATGCGACTTTCAACTTTTCTTTCGCTCCTGTCTATGGCAAGGAGGTGCCTGACTTTGAGGGAGGAACATTTTCGGATGTTGGCTCGCCCGAGATGGTTCCGATATCTCGAGAGGAGGGTGAGCCTGTCATTACGACAATGCCTCCTTTGAGTACGCCGGTTACTTCGTCCGTTGCTGCATCTTCTTTCGTCGCAACATCTGTGGAGGCGACGGCTGTGGCAACATCGTCTGCTGTCGTTCCTGGTGGAAGGTTCGCCAATATCGCGGCCACTCCCAGCGTCCATTCGGATCTAGCCGCGCTGACCGAGCAGTATACTAGTATCTTCTACACCACCTTGAAAATATTAATATCAATGGTGTTAGAGAAGAATCTAAGCTTTGAGGCTCTGAGGATCTCCTTCCAGTCCGTGATAGTGCCGATCCGAGAATTCAATGACACTGGGGTAGCTGATACGCTGGAGGAGATAGTTAATGGTTTGGAGCAACCCATTAACGAATACTTGCAGGTAGCTCGAGGCAGCATTGACGGTCTCATTCAAGCTAGGTACGACTCCCTGACTGCAGAGCTTGCTGGGCAAATGGAGTCTCTGAATAAGTCTATCGAGGCTCGGCGGTAGGAGATGGACCATGAGCATGCCCAATTGGAGTATGTCGTTCCCGAGTTGACCCAGTACGAAGCCGAATATGAGGGAGAGGCAGCGAGGGTCCGCATATTGAAAGATGAACTCGTTCGAGCAGAGGCGAAGGCTCTCTCTTTGTCGGTAGCCCGAGACGTGCTGAAGGAGCGACGGGCGACTGTTCAGTAGAACCTGACACGTGTGGGTGTTATCCATGCTGAATTTGTGCAGGCTCGGTCTGAGCTAGTTGCTTTAAACAATGATGCAACAAGGTTGGAGCGGGCTCGCACCGACATTCTGAACTCCAGGGATGAGAGGATGGTTGCTCTAGCGCAGCAGATTCGCGACCTAACCGCTCCTCCCAAATGATGTACTTTTTTTTTGCTTTTTAATGTAATTTTGCTCTTTCTGGGAATAGTAAAGAGGCTCTTATCTGACTTTGTGGACCCATCATTTTGGAATATAAATGACAGGTTTGGGTGAAAGTGATATCAGAGGTAATATGGACGTGATAGTTGATAGCCAGAAATTTGGAAAATTTGTTCAGAGGTAATATGAACATGACAAACTTTTGAATTGTGACTCCATTGGGGATGGAGGTACATATCTGCTCAGAGGTAATATGGACATGGCAGTTTTTATGGACTCAACATCCTTGGCGTACTTAGAGTTAAGTACGGATGTTAAGTTTGAGATGACAACCGATATCAGAGGTAATATGGACATGATAATCGATAGCCGAAAATTTGGAAAGTTTGTTCAGAGGTAATATGAACATGACAAACTTTTGAATTATGACTCCATTGGGGATGGAGGTACATATCTGCTCAGAGGTAATATGGACATGGCAGTTTTTGTGGACTCAACACCCTTGGCGTACTTAGAGTTAAGTACGGATGTTAAGTTTGAGATGACAATCGATATCAGAGGTAATATGGATATGATAATCGATAGCCGGAAATTTGGAAAGTTTATTCAGAGGTAATATGAACATGACAAACTTTTGAATTTTGACTCCATTGGGGATGGAGGTACATATCTGCTCAGAGGTAATATGGACATGGCAGTTTTTGTGGACTCAACACCCTTGGCGTACTTAGAGTTAAGTACGGATGTTAAGTTGAGATGACAACCGATATCAGAGGTAATATGGACATGATAATCGATAGCCAAAAATTTGGAAGGTTTGTTCAGAGGTAATATGAACATGACAAACTTTTGAATTATGACTCCATTGGGGATGGAGGTACATATCTGCTCAGAGGTAATATGGACATGGCAGTTTTTGTGGACTCAACACCTTGGCGTACTTAGAGTTAAGTACGGATGTTAAGTTGAGACGACGACCGATATCAGAGGTAATATGGACATGATAATCGATAGCCGAAAATTTGGAAAGTTTGTTCAGAGGTAATATGAACATGACAAACTCATCTGGGGAGATAACGAAATATTTGGACAATAGTTCAGAGATAATATGGACGTGAACTCCTGTCCAAAAAATTTACTGTGGAGTGATTTTCTTGAGTGGGGATAGACCTGAAGAATCCACGGGGGAAACTTTAGGGATTCATCATCCGGTATTTTCTTGAGGGGGCAAATTATCACATTAAAGTGAAATCAATTTGCAGTGATCGTCCCCTTGTTTACAGATGCAGAGTGATAACTTTAGCATCGATCAACTCCTGAATCCTCCTTTTCAGTATGTAGCACACTTTTGTAGGATGATGAACATACCGATGAAAGAGACAATAATCTGGGTTATCGACTTTGCCAGCCCTCTCAGGATATTTGATGTTGGGTAGCTGAAGTTTGTTTTCCTTCATCAACATATTAAAGATTTTACTGATGTCATCTTCATTGAAGGAGAAAGTCCCTTTCGGCCTTCGGGCTCCCGATGCCTGAGTTTTACGATCTTCCGGGAAGATCGTCATCGTTGCATCATCTTCAGACTTATAGAGAATTTTACCCCCAGTTTTGGATGTTGTCCTGTTTTGTCGAGGGAGACTACCCCCAGACTTGTCGTTGCATTCGTCCACAAAAGTTGATCTAGAAGGACCTGGCTCTGACATTACAGGATCAGACTTTGGAGGTTTAAAGTTTGCAGGAGATGCAGTGTACCCCAACCCAAAACATGTTTGTTGACAGTAAGGATTACTATGCAACGGTGTTCGTCTGCCTTTTCCATAGTTGAGGCCTTGTTTCAACTTCAAATCATAACACATGCTTTGTATAATCTTCAAAGCTTCTGGGCTATACCTTTGGATTTGCATTTTTCCACCCTCAGACTCGCGAAATTCTTCTTGTACAATTGGACTGCTCTGTATGCGACCGAAGACTATTGGATGCTGGTCGTTGCAAGTTGGAGGAACAATAAAGGCATCATTTTCATATGGTCCATATATCATGATGACATTAGATGTTGATGCATCTTCCCACATGATCTATCCCCGTTTGACAGTTAGGGGATCTGAAGCCTGTTTATGACTCCTGTCTTTGGGTTTCTGGATCAGATACTTACGCAGGTCAGGAGGAGTTACGGAAGAAGAAGAAGAAGAAGAAGAAGATGGCTTGTTCCTCCTGTTCACATCAGTGGGCATGCGGATGTTGGGAACCATAGTTTTCCCTGTGCCGCCCGTATACAACAGGTTGGCCATCTGGGTAGCGGATAATCCCCGAGGAGGGTGTCTTTCCGCCAACTGAGCCTTCTTTATGCTGAGGGGCTTCGCCTGGCATAATTTGGAGCTTTGCTCAGGTTGGCGTAAAGCCGAGGAGGTCCTTAGTCGGTCATCGGCTTCTCGCATAATCCGAAGGGCGGGCAGATTGTTCCCTCGCTGGCGTAAAGGCCGAAACGTTGAGCAGTCCGCTGCCTGCTTTCCCTTGCGAAGATTGCAGGGCTCATCCGCTTTTCCGCGAAAGGCAGATGCATTTTCACGTACGGAGCGCGTTTGGAACTCCTGATTTGGCACTGAGGCATTATCAGAAATTTTGTCTGCCACGTCATAAACGGGAGACAGAGTTTTATGCGTAGAGCGCGATGTATACTTCTGGACTAGTGTTGAGGCATTGCCAGAAATTTTGTCTGCCCTGTCATCGACAGGCGACTAAATTTTACGCGCAAGGCGCGGAGTATACTTCTGGGCTAGCGCTGAGGCATTGCTAGAAGTTTTGTCTGCCCTGTCAGCGACAGGCGACTGAATTTTACGCGCATGGCGCGGAGGGAGCAATGCTACAACCTCGTTGGTCGGAGAGATCAGAGAGTCGACAGGAATGGTAGAGGATGTCTTGGACATCCAGACCTTACGCAGCTTCCTATTGTCTTGGACAGAAAGAGAGTGAGAGCTACCCCCTATTCGAAGCATCTCTTCGTAGGCAGACTGGTCGGAGGGATCGACCAGGGTCTTCTTTACGGATCCCACGGATACCGCATCGTGTTGAGCAATTGTTTCCTCATCAGAAGAGAAAGATGTCCCTAGCAGAGTAGCCATCTTGTTTGTGGTGATAAACGAAAGAATGATATAAGACGAGGTTTATACGAAACCTGTTTCTTTGGTTTACAGACAGAAAGTACAATTAATCCTATATGAGGATGTCGAGTACAATTTTTTAATCTGGATAAATATTGCTATGGGAGTCTGATCTGCAGTCGATCACTTTGTCCCTTGGACCACACGATGATGAAGAAGTGTCGTAGAAGACAGAATAAAGTGCTTCGGAGGTTGCGAAGGAGAGTGGATGCTCGATGCCAAAGTCGTCGATCCCTACTCCTTGCCTGAGCTCTGGATTCTTCTCTCTCATAGATTCTTCGACTCTCGATCTATATTTCGACCCTTCTCTTCCAACTCTAAAATCTTTGACCTTCGACCTCTATGGACAGAGGTCTCTATTTATAGAGTTAAAGTGACAGTGACCACCCAGTCGGTGTAGAATCCGAGTAGTGGAAAGTACAGCACCCTTTTACACGATGGTTACAATAACCGTTGATCGTGTATAAATGACCTTTTTAATAAGCGTGTGACGCATGTCCCTTTAAGAGACAATGCGTATAACTGCTGCGAAGATCACGACGTAACAGCCACGTAGGTAGTTATCCCTCGCGTAGAAAAGGTTGGCGTAGAAACCAATGTCTGTCACCGTGGAGTAGAAGCCAAAGAGTTATCAATTCGGCATAGAAGCCGAGTGGGTGTAGAAGCTGAGTCGGCGTAGAAGCCGATTGGGCGTAGAAGCCTAGTGTAGGCATAGAAGCCGAGTGATTATGGCTTTTGGAGATATAATCAAATCTCTTGCATTAAATGCAGAGATCCGCCATCATCCTGTGCATTAAATGTAGAGGCGTGCCTCAAGGATCTGCCGTCATTCCGTTTATTAAATGCAGAGACGTGTCATGAAGACCTGCCATTACTCTGCGCATTAAATGTCGAGACGTGCCTCGAGCCCTGTACGGAGAGCAGCTTTTGACGTGGCAGCCTGTTTGTCTTCTGTGGAGCATAAACAGCTCAGATCTGCCTGTGTAAAACTAGGAAGCGTATTTCTTTGTGTGCGTAAGCAGTTTACGCCAAGGAGATGTCACTAAACGACGGTTCGGTGACATTTAATCAAATCTCTTGTATTAAATGCAGAGATCTGCCATTATCCAACGCATTAAATGCAGAGGCGTGTCTCGAAGATCTGCCATCATTATAGCTGTCGTCTAGGTAACCGTGTAGTACACTTTGTCAGGAGTCAGACGTCAGGTTCACCGCATGATTTGACAGGTTTATTTCGAGGAATACGAAGCGTTCCTCGTACATTTCAATGCTGCATTAAGAGCGGATGAGTTTTATGCCATAAAGGCAACATAGCACCCCTTTTTACGCTGAAGCAGCCTGGACATACTGCATTACACGGAGAGTCCTTGAGCTTTATATTTTATGCTGTACATAGCAAAAAAGCTCTGTTGCACGCCGATGGCTCCGAAGTCATCTTTTTACGCTGCCCAGCCTCAACATGCTGCGTATAGCTATCCAACATATTTTTCATGCTTCTACAAGACCCCCTTCAATGCTTTCAAATTCCTCGTAATTTGAAACGCTTTGAATGAAGCATAAAACGGTCAAGTCTGACACGTTCTTCAAGGCTGACTTTATGGTGGATTAATGGGGATCCGTGTAGAATTCTGAACCGTTACTTCTGATAAGAAGAACTTTCGTTCAGACCATCATCTTCAAGAATAATTTCCCGAAAATCCCTTGAAACAGGGCGAGAAATGGCTGTCAAACTGTGTCACCGTCTTGAACTGTAGATGTAATATTCAGACTGGATTCTGAATGAACTTCCAATCGATCCAAGGAGAAGAGTCATTTTTTCAATGTTGGACTCCGTCGCTAAAATTTTTAATATATTGTTTAGGATTTCATTTTTTTTTATTCTGTCGAACTCCTTCCCAAAATTTTGAACCCTCTCTTCCCCCCCCCCCCTCCAGTGAAGTACCCCCCTCCGACATCCTCCATAGACCCCCTACACATGGAGTTGCTAGAGAATGTAAGGACTCCATTATATCCTAGTTGTGAGGATCATTCACAGTTGGAGGTGGTTACAAGATTGTTGAGCATCAAGTCTGATTTAATATGTCACAAGAATGCTATAACCGAATGATAGATTTAATTATAGAGATCTTGCCAGAGGGTACAAAGTTGCCTAAAGACTTCTACCAACTAAAAGAATGGTAAGATCCTTCTGGATGGGATACAAGAAAATTGATGTATGTTGCAACGGATGCATGTTGTACTACAAAGACGATAAGGATGAAGATGCGTGCAGATTTTGTGGTGCTTATAGCTACAAGGCCACTAGTAGAGGAAATTTTATCAGTGCAAGAAAGCCAACCAATTCGATGCACTACTTGCCTTTGATGACACGGTTGCAGAGGTTGTTTATGGTGAAGAAGACTGCAGATAACATGAGTTGGCACAGGCGAAAATAGATCGAAGGATTATTGGATCATCTATCTGATAGATAAGTATGGAAGAAGTTTGATCGAGAGTATCCAGATTTTGCTTCGGATCCGCATAATGTCAAATTGGGGCTCTCCTCCGACAGTTTTATCCCATTCGGACTTTTGGGCTCCCAGTATTCGTGTTGGCCTGTGATCGTCACTCCATATAATCTACCGCCTTGTATGTGCATGAAGACTCAGTATATGTTCCTAACTATTATTATCCTGGGTCCGAATAATCCAAAGAGGAACATCGATGTGTATTTACAGCCTTTGATAGATGAGTTGAATCAGCTGTGGGAAGTAGGTGCCAATACGTACGATATTTCTAGAAAGCAAAATTTTCAGATGAGGGCAACACTTATGTGGACCATCAACGACTTTTGGCCTATGAAATATTATCGGGATTGAGCACTCATGGTCGTCTCTCATGTCTATATTGCATGGACCGCACTAATCCTTTCCGTTTGAAACACGGAGGCAAACCGTGATTCTTCGATTATCATCGATAATTTTTTCCGAAGGATCATCCGTACCAGAGGAACATGAATGTGTTTCATGGGGACATTATGGAGAAGGCCAATCCACCGCCAAGGTAGCCCGAATAGACGATATGGAAAGAGGTAAAAGATTTACTAAGTCCTATCAAAGAGCCTGCTAAGGGGTATAAGTGTCACGCCCCAGTCCCAAAATACGTAGGACTAGAACACATAAGCATGCCAGCCGTATGGATATGGCAACTCCAATATATGGAACCCGAACCCATACGTACGCTGTAATATGAATATAAAATCCACAAGTGATAAAAACATATGTCACAAGTCACAGGGTACAATCTAAATCTCATCCACAGAAAATCAATATAAATGAATAACCAGCATCTATATAACTAGATCTCTACATAAGTATCTAAGGATGATGGTTCGATGGAAACAAATCCACTACCAACTCGAATGTAAGAGCAAATACAAAATAAGTACAACACAACAACTCCATAAAAGAATACCAGCTAGCAATCACGGGCTCGCGGAGAGGACATCCACGAACATATATAACCATCCAAATTTGTGCTCCTGTAAATACTCAAGAACAGATACACCTGGCAGGGGACCAGGTCCTTAGAGGGACGTAACAAGATACAGAAAATATGAGCCAAATTGAATACAGTAAACATGCACATAATTTGAAAATAAATAAGTACGCTGTACAAGACAATCTATATGAATACAAATGAGGACAACTTTTCGACGTATGGGCAAGGATAGGCTACTCGATCTAATCCTCACAACCTCACGCTCGTCAGTGGACATCATCAGCCGACATACCTCTGGGGTAGCGACCCTCGGACTCCATCAATCGACATACCTCTCGGGTAGCGACCATCGGACACGACCCACCATAGTGCGTGCTAGTGACTACGGTGTTACCAGAGTGGTTAAAAGCCCATACGCCTAATGATTGTCCTCTATGATACTAAGTGCCATGTGGGTGTCAACATATCTAATACATAGTAATGACTGAAAGAAAACTACACATGCAAGAAGATACAGAAATGCAATGAATATATAGAAATATAAATAGCATGCAAAAGTACTGTAAATAATTTGGCAAGGAATCTTTCCTGGGGTCCTGCTGCTGGTATGAATCAGAGTCCAAGTCACAGTCCAAATAGCCTATGTATTACAAATTTATCACGTCAAAAGATAATTTATTTTAATTTATTTAATTCTGGAATAATTACTCTAAAATCCTATTTTAATCTTATTATTCTGATTTTTATGTTAATTCCTAAATTTTGTCCAAAGAAACTAAATTTTATCAACTCGAGACTCATGGCACGCAAATCGAGACGATCTGTTGACCGAAAAGTCAACCGACACAAACTCAACTTTTATACATGATTTCTTGTAGATTTCAGCGTCAAAAACATGCTGGAATTTATGGCTCATCCGAATTCAAATTTGTTTGGGAATTATGGCACATACAAATTTTGTATTGTGCACCGATGGTTAAATTCTAACCTAGAAGTTCTACAGAATTAACAATATGTAAATACTATGAAATAAATTCTGGGAAAAATATATGTCGATGATCTCGACATTAGCTTTCCGAAACTTTAAACGGTTCATGATTCTGATACGGGGTTCTCCCAAAATTATGAAAACATCGAAACACGTCTATTTTTAGACATGCTGTGCTCTACGAATTTTCCAGAATTAAATACTCATAATTTTGTAAAAAAATTTATATAAACAGAAAGCTAACCTCAATATCGTTCTAACAAAAAAAACTAGGCCTCATTTGGAGTACGAAAATATGCGCAATGGCTTCTGGAAGATGAAGGAACCCTAGATGGCAATTCTCCAAAAATCGGCTCAAAGAAAACCCTAAAAATTAATAACTAAACTAATATATATATATAGAGGAGAGAGAGTGCAGCCGCAGCTCGGAGAGTGCCACGTGGCAACCATCCGTGCAGCCCCACCCAGATCGAACGGTCGCAGTTCGATGCGGATCAGCTCAGCTGAGTCCGAGTCGAACTCGGTCTCGGCTCGGCTCGAGGTCGGCTCGGCACGGCTCGCACCCACCCCGCAGTCACTGACAGGCGGGCCCGGCACTGTTTGCTGCGGGAGGCTGATAGGTGGGCCCCCTGTTTGCTGACTGGGCAGAATCAATTACTTTTTTGGGTTTTCTTTTTCAGAAATTAATTTTTAATTCAGTTTTTCATAATTAACTCAAAATAAATGCTAAAAATAATCAGAAAATTCCCAAAAAATTCTAGAAAATATATTTTATTATTTAGAACCTAAAATAAAAGTTTGGGATATTTTTAATTAAGTTTGAACATAAAATAAATTCTTCAAAGTCCTAGAAAATTAGTGTTACTAGTTTTTAATTAACTAAAAATTTATGGAAAAATCCCAATAATCTAAAATAACCTAAAAATAATTCTAAATAAATATTTATATAAGTAAATATACTAAAAAAATTATTTTCTAATTAACTAAGAGAATACTCTAAATAAATTCAACATCTATAATAAATATAATAATATAAAATATACACAAATACCTATTTTGGGTGAGGGAGTTTATAATCTACCCAACTTAAAACAATTTTGTCTTCGAAATTAAAATAAGGCATAATTTGTTAAATCCTTCACATTCGTACATAAGGTATGTCAATCGCAATCTCTTCCAAAAATTTAAATAACAAAATCTATTCGAATATATCGCGATCACTTCAAAATTAATATAACCACTGTTTAAATTAAAATTTAACCTGTCGTAATCTCTTCTCGATTTTTAAATAATCAACATCCAAATCTAACTCAAGTCTATATGACATCCCACATCAAAATTTATATCATAATTTCCAACTATAATAATCTCCTCTAGACTTTGAACAATAAACAATTCTAATCAAATTTTATTCCTATTCTTAACTTAAGAATTTTGTACTATTCAAATATTTAAACTTAATTTACATCCTCAATATTTCAAATAGGTGACCCAACAATCAAAATTAAACTTTTAATTCAAATCATCAAATTGTAAAATTTAAATCTAATTAACCAATTGTTCAAGTCTAAAATTCTATATTTATCCTCAAAATTTAAATCGATGATTCATCCTTCAATATTCAAAATTTAAATCATGTGCTCAAAGTATAAATATTTGGTCCGCAATATCAAGATTTTAAAATTCGTTAAATCCTCATTATCTTAATCCTTCTTTTAAAATTTCTCAAAATTAAAATGACTTGAATCTCCCAATCTAATCTTACTTGATCACAATCTAAAAGAAATTCCTCTCAAGTTGACAATGCAACTCTACCCAACTTAGAATTTACTCATCTATCACATAAGGCTATACGCTTTAAGAAAAATATTCCTTAATTTATTTACTCAGGTCATTCAATCCTTAAAACTTCAACGCCGATTATATCATATATGATATGTCCTTAATTACGAAAGAATAATCCTCAAGTATGTGATCGGCCTATGGGGTATATCTAATACTCTCTGTGTATCAAACTTATACCAAGCACGAGGTTTCGTCTTTCCGAAATAAGGGAATACGGAGATCAATAATAAAGAGTTCAAGGGCGAGGTAATAGAATAGAAGTATCGGGATCAAGGCGTTTAAAGAATTCAAATAGGAATTATCAAAGCAGTTGTTGATTGAAGTCCTATTTTGGTAATTCCTATTCATATGCTCGTATTAGTACAGTTATGTAGCCGATACGATACGCTCAGACATATCTAGAGGGCAAGTGCATTCGTCTACTAATTACTATATATCTCAATCCACGTAAAGTAGTTATGCGAAGGACGAACCAAGTGCACTAAGGTTGATCAGACCGTAATACACTGATTCTGATTAGACAATGTATTAGTAGGCGTCCCCAACAATACATATCTCATGATCAAGCTCGATAAAAGAGTAAACTTGCAAAAGCTAGGCTATAATAGCAGCATAAGTCAAGGTGGTACAACAATTATAGATACGCTAGATGATGATGAAAGGAGGTACAAGTCAATTCAAGTTCACAAAAACAAAACAAAAAAAATAGAATAAGCAATAATAATAAAAACTCTACAAATCTCTACAGTTATCATACAACCTCCTTGTCTATGTCGATAGTCGACCAAATGGGGGCAAGGACCTCTAAATTATATTGTCTGAATAAACACTGTCTCCTAAGATAGCATACAATTAATGTTGTTCAATCACACTCCATTAATAGGTCAAAAGACTATGTGATACTAGGTGTCAAACATTATGGTAAAACTTCTAACTAACTCTAGTAGTGTCTATACTACCCTCCAGTCTTCATAATATATCAGCGGTAATGGTAAACCAATCTATAGCTAAGGAATTCTAGGGTTCACTAGATATTCTAAACTTAGTGGTGTCTATATTCTCGTTATATTCTTAATAGGGGTGCTACCATAATTATCATCCTAATAACAGGGGTTCCTATATTCTAGCAGAAGGCTATACTCAAAGAATTATTAGGGAAGTACAGGAATCAAGCAAGATACAATTGTTCAAATAGAACAGATAGGAGGAATATGAATCATAGTCAATTGTGGATGAGATCCTATACTCTACTCCTAGGTGCAGGCTTGTTCGATACAATAACATAACCGAGACAATATGCTCTCGACCTGCATGGGCCACCACAAAAATATGTCATGCCCCAGTCCCAAAATACGTAGGACTAGAACACATAAGCATGCCAGCCGTATGGATATGGCAACTCCAATATATTGAACCCGAACCCATACGTACGCTGTAATATGAATATAAAATCCACAAGTGGTAAAAACATATGTCACAAGTCACAGGGTACAATCTAAATCTCATCCACAGAAAATCAATATAAATGAATAACCAGCATCTATATAACTAGATCTCTACATAAGTATCTAAGGATGATGGTTGGATGGAAACAAATCCACTACCAACTCGAATGTAAGAGCAAATACAAAATAAGTACAACACAACAACTCCATAAAAGAATACCAGCTAGCAATCACGGGCTCGCGGAGAGGACATCCACGAAACATATATAACCATCCAAATCTGCGCTCCTACAAATACTCAAGAACAGATACACCTGGCAGAGGACCAGGTCCTCAGAGGGACGTAACAAGATACAGAAAATACGAGCCAAATTGAATACAGTAAACATGCACATAATTTGAAAATAAATAAGTACGCTGTACAAGACAATCTATATGAATGCAAATGAGGACAACCTTTTGACGTATGGGCAAGGATAGGCTACTCGATCTAATCCTCACAACCTCACGCTTGTCAGTGGACATCATCAGCCGACATACCTCTGGGGTAGCGACCCTCGGACTCCATCAATCGACATACCTCTCGGGTAGCGACCATCGGACACGACCCACCATAGTGCGTGCTAGTGACTACGGTGTTACCAGAGTGGTTAAAAGCCCATACGCCTAATGATTGTCCTCTATGATACTAAGTGCCATGTGGGTGTCAACATATCAAATACATAGTAATGACTGAAAAAAAACTACACATGCAAGAATATACAGAAATGCAATGAATATATAGAAATATAAATAGCATGCAAAAGTAATATAAACAATTTAGCAAGGTATCTTGCCTGGGGTCCTGCTGCTGGTATGAATCAGAGTCCAAGTCACAGTCCAAATAGCCTATGTATTACAAATTTATCACGTCAAAAGATAATTTATTTTAATTTATTTAATTCTGGAAAAAATATATGTCGATGATCTCGACATTAGCTTTCCGAAACTTTAAACGGTTCGTGATTCTGATTCCGAGTTCTCCCGAAATTATGAAAATATCGAAACACGTCTATTTTCGGACATGCTGTTCTCTACGAATTTTCCAGAATTAAATACTCATAATTTTGTAAAAAAAATTATATAAACAGAAAGCTAACCTCAATATCATTCTAACAAAAAAAAACTAGGCCTCATTTGGAGTCTGGAGCTATGCGCAATGGCTTCTGGAAGATGAAGGAACCCTAGATGGCAATTCTCCAAAAATCGACTCAAAGAAAACCCTAAAAATTAATAACTAAACTAATATATATATAGAGGAGAGAGAGTGCAGCCGTGGCTCGGAGAGCGCCACGTGGCAGCCATCCGTGCAACCCTGCCCAGATCGAACGGTCGCAGTTCGATCGGCTCGGCTCAGCTGAGTCCGAGTCGAACTCGGTCTCGGCTCGGCTCGACTCGCACCCACCCCGCGGTCACTGACAGGCGGGCCCGGCACTGTTTGCTGTGGGAGGCTGACAGGTGGGCCCCCTGTTTGCTGACTGGGCAGAATTAGTTACTTTTTTGGGTTTTCTTTTTCAGAAATTAGTTTTTAATTCAGTTTTTCATAATTAACTCAAAATAAATGCTAAAAATAATCAGAAAATTCCCAAAAAATTCTAGAAAATATATTTTATTATTTAGAACCTAAAATAAAAGTTTGGGATATTTTTAATTCAGTTTGAACATAAAATAAATTCTTCAAAGTCCTAAAAAATTAGTGTTACTAGTTTTTAATTAACTAAAAATTTATGGAAAAATCCCAATAATCTAAAATAGCATAAAAATAATTCTAAATAAATATTTATATAAGTAAATATACTAAAAAAAATTATTTTCTAATTAACTAAGAGAATACTCTAAATAAATTCAACATCTATAATAAATATAATAATATAAAATATACACAAATACCTATTTTGGGTAAGGGAGTTTACAACAAGTATGACAGATTTGGTCGCACCCATAACTGGTACTTCCTCGCAGCCCTCTCCAGCTCCGTCGACGGACGAGCTGTGGGTGACCTGCATCTGGTGGACTCCAGAGTGGTACGTACTCCAGTATGGGATCCTTTGGTGCCCTTGTTGTCACACAGTCATCTAGGGCCTCCACGACAAGTGCGCATTCTCCACAGCCCTCGCAGGTGTCGACCCGAGTCCAGGAGACCTTTGACCATCAGATTGTCTCTCTTTGTGACGAGTTTCTATGAAGGATGGAGGAGCCGCCCCTATCCCTACCGTAGGCGGATGATGCGATGATCATCGCACGATTTGATACGCTCGAGCGCAATATCATGGAGGTCAAGGATATGACAACTAATCTTAGAGCGTCGATAAAGCGCAGTGTGATAGAGCTGCAGGCATCACAGCTGTCCATGGGCGAGAGGCTGAAGATGATGTAGGATTCAGTGGTTCATAGCAGTACGTGGCTGTTATCTACCATGGATTCATACAACCATCGACTAGCAGAGTTGGAGCAAATACATCCTCCTGGTGTGCCTTCATCGACACAGACTCCACCGACGTCACTGCCTTCTCTATCGATATCGGTATCAATTTTATGGGAGCAGTATGATTTATTTTTATTTCTGATGCACACCGGTGGTCATCCTCCTGCAGAACCGCAGTAGTCCTAGTTAGGATAGTTAACTGGTTTTTTATGTTTTGACCTATGATATTTGGTCATTTATGAATATTCTTTATTTTTTAGGCTTTCATACTTTATTTCTTGCACTCAGTTGTGTGGATATTTATTGTATTCTTTACGACGAGATTTTCTCTAGACTCTGTTTGTAATCCCAATGTTTCGTTTTCTTTAAATTTTACTATATTATTTATATTAAATATATGTTAATTTATCAGGGTTGAGTGCTGAACCAAAGGGATCGGCGAACCCAAAAAATTTAATGGAGGGTTGCTCCGGGTCTATTTATATAAATTTTGAATTCATAAACTGCAGGAAGATTGGTTTGAAAATAATTCAATATTTATTTTTTTATTTTTTCTCTGAAACTTTAGCGACATTTTTAGCGACGTTTAGGGACGTTTATATACGTCGTTAAATACATCGCTAAGTACGTTACTGATTATCACTAATTACGTCGCTAAATACGTCGCTAAATATGTCATTGAATATCACTAAATACGTCATTGAATGTCGCTAAACTGCTGACATGGCAGTATTTGCCAGGTCAATATAACGTCGCTAAATATGTTACAAAATGTCGCTAAATAAAAAAAATTTAGCGACATATAGCGACACACAACACGTCGCTAATTTAGCAATATTGCATCGCTAAACGTTGCTAATATAGCGATACAGATACGTCGCTAGAAAACATCGCTATAGCGACGTTTTGCGATATTTTTTCGGTCAGCGACTAGCTTAAAGGCGACTTCATTGAAATATCGCTAATTATATCGCTAAATATTTTTAGCGATATTTTTATGTCATTTAGCGATGTTTCTAGACGTCACTAATTTGACTTATTCTGGTAGTGGTTCTAGTCTAATTGGTTTAGCTAATTAATTCATCCTCCTAATGAATGGGCTTACTTTTGGGCTCAATTCTAACTAGAATTAAATGTTGGTCCATGGATATAACCTAAACTAGTTAGGTTCACTAACACAAGTCCAAAATCAAATACTAATATCTAATAATAAATAAATATTATTTACAACATGCACAATACTTAATATTATATTTCTAACATAAAAATACCTATGCCAAATTACCAAACTACCCCTAGTTGAAAAAGTGTCACGCCCCAGTCCCAAAATATATGGAACCAAACAACGTGGCAATGGCCAGCTGACACGTCTCCGAGGATATCCCAATTTAATGGATCCACGAAGAGTGCTACGCTGTCCTATAATACTAACATGTCCAATATTAGTCAATAACAGGTGATCTAATCTTATCTACAATATAAAGAGCAAGAACACTGAATAAACTGCTGGTTGATAAATACCAGTCTCAAGATATCATAGTATAATCAGTGATGTCTGATGGGAACAAACCCACTACTATGACGAAATAAAGTACTAAAATGAGATATAAAAGAAATGGCTAGGGCATCAGCTGAGAAGATAATGATGCCCTCCATCTAGGCTAATGGCCTACCAACTGATCACGGGAACTCTGACGGTTGCACCTCCAACTCCTCAGCTGTAGCAAATATCGTCTCCTGTCCTGGGCCGTATACGGTAGGGTAGTGAGCCTCGTCTAAATCTGGGAAGATACCAGGTCCTCAGAGGGACGTAACAAGATACAAGAAAACAGCATGCTATATATGAATACTGAAGAAAATAAAGACAATAAGGGTGTACTAGCCATCTAAGTGAATGTAATGTGAGGACAACACTGTTGCGTATGGGTAGGCGTAGGCATAGCGTCCATGCTCCGAAGAGAGTGGCATCTGTACAGTATATCGTCCATATCGCTCTGAATAACGTGACATCAGTATAAAGGGAAAGTCATTGGATCCGAGGTTCCTCCGAAACTATAACTCTAATGTGTGTACCCCATACGCCTACTAGTTGTCCTCCCCGCCCAATGTAGATATGCAAGTCGACTACTCAACGTGCATACCATGTATCTATATGCCAAGTCTCAAATCTATATCCTGACTACATACTAACCGTGATGTAGGTGATACGCAACGATAGATAGTCGAGTGCACAAACCCGTATCCCAATATGATTATATCTCAATGTCCGTGTAAGGTGTCAGGTCTCAGAAAATAACAGAGTATCGTCCAATGGGTTGAGTCTGCTATGAGCTAAGTCTATATATATATTCTAACATTGACGTAACCGTCGAATGCACCCGAGACAACTCGGACGCGCACAGTTGTATAAACTACAAGCAACCAGAATACAATACAACAGATGCATATTTAATTTCAACAGTAATTATAGCAAGGTATCTTGCCTGTATACGAAAGCTGTGAATGCCAGAAGCCTGCTCCTGCGGTGTCTCCCGTCTGATCCAATGGTCCTAAACACACAATATAATATAGCAATCTAACATCAGACACTAAGACAATAAACAGACTCTACGTTGCTCTTAGAAACTGGCACAAGTTCACGATTAATCGAAGATGGCTTCACGTGTGCACGTAGCTAGGATGTACACATGTTCTGTCCTCGTCAGCGTGTGTCTTGAGACAATAATTACTAAGGTTAAGGGTTACCACTAATTTGGATTTATACGAATACATGCCTTTGGTTCCCATGTCCAAACGTACTCGGTTTGTGTCAAAGTTTTCAGGTGCATTACTAGTCTTGGTGATAGGTCTCATAATTTAGGTGTTTGCTAGTTATTAAACAATTTCTACGTCTTGTTAACCAGCATACTAGCATGCATATAATTAGGGTTGATTCAGTTTATTATTATTCTACTTTAATTATTAGCACACATATAAATATCTGTATTTATTTCATTCTAACTGGTTTGTGTCGACACTGGACACGTCGATACGACGACTCGAATAACCAGTCTTACAACGATACTACGCGAGAACGAGTGGGGAATCGAATACCTGACTGTTGGGATGAGGTCCTGTTCGTCCTCCTCGCGACAGAGCTCCGGCGTCGACCGTGGGTTGACCGGAAGCGGCAGCAGCAGCTTGGTGGCAGCGGCTGCAGCGGCTTGGTGGCAGCGGCTTGGAGGCGTCGGGAGGGATGAAAGCGGCACGGGGTGGCTGACAGTTCGTCGGGTTAGGTCGGGGTGACCTGAGGGTGGTGGTTGGCGGGGTTTGTAAAGTTGGAGGCGGTGGCTGTCCGGTTGGGAAGGAGATGGTTCGGCTAGAATGCGTGGGGTGATGGTGATGGTGCGATGTTCGATGGGTGCAGGCGGACGGGGTGTTGCTGGCGGTGTATGGCGGTCCAGCAGCGGGGGTCCGGTGGCAAACGCGGCGTCAGGCAGTCGGGGGGGTAACTCGGGTATTGGGGAACGGCTAGGGTTTGGGTACTTGATGAATAGCAAACTTTAGGGTTTCATGGTAGGGAGGATGTATATTTATAAGGGGGTTGATGGGCTGGCCTAAGGACTTGGGCCTGTCTGCCCTAGCTGGGGTGTGGCTAGTCCATGTGAAAGAGTATATATGGATTGGTGAAGTTCTGCTTAGGGTGAAATTGGCCTCCAAAAATTACTAGATTAATAATTTACTGCGTAAGGTGAAAATTAATGAGCATTACGTGGCTATGGAATTATCATGGTCAGTGGGGTATTTATAATTGTCGTTCATTAATTCAAATTGAATTACAAATAATTCTTAGTCTCCGGATTAAATCAAATTGACCCTAAATTGGTTGAGGGGGTTTACAATCTACCCTCCTTAGAGCATTTCGTCCTCGAAATTAAAACATACGCAAGACAAGAACTACTGGCTGAATAAAAATGCTAATACGTACCTAGTCCTTTGAAGAGATGGGGATAGCGCTGCCTAATATCCTCCTCGCGTTCCCAAGTCGACTCGCCTGGTGCATGACGCCTCCATGCAACACGCACTAGGGGGATGGTCTGCCCTCGTAGTACTTTATTACTTCTGTCTAGAATCTCCACAGGCTCCTCTTCATATGATTGGCTCGGGCCGACCGTGATCTCGGAATGGTCAAGCACGTGACTAGGATCCGATATGTACCTCCTCAATTGAGATACGTAGAAGACGTCGTGGACTCCTTCCAAGGTCTGCGGTAATGCTAATCTGTAAGCAACCTCTCCGACGCGTTCTAATATGTCGAATGGTCCGATGTACCTCGGACTCAGCTTCCCTCTGCCTCCGAATTTAATGGTCCCTCGAGTAGGAGAGATCTTTAAGAATACATGATCTCCAACCTGGAACTCTAAGGGTCGTCGGTGCGCATTCGCCCAATGCTTCTGTCGGTCTTGTGCTGCTCGAAGGTGCCCTTGGATCTTCTTTACCTTCTCTACCGTCCGAACAACCAACTCTGGTCCGAGAATCTGTCGTTCGCCTATATCACTCCAGCATACTGGAGAACGACATTTCCTTCCATACAATGCTTCATAGGGAGCCATCTGAATGCTAGCTTGATAGCTGTTGTTGTAGGAAAACTCGACCAAATATAAGTGGTCCTCCCATGATCCTCCGAAGTCCAGCATGCACGCTCTTAACATGTCTTCAAGCATTTGAATGGTGCGCTCTGACTGGCCATCTGTTTGTGGGTGATATGCTGTGCTAACTTTAGGCGAGTACCAAGACTCTCTTGCATACTCCGCCAAAAGTAAGACGTAAATCTCGTATCCCTGTCAGACACGATGCTAACGGGCACTCCATGTAGGCGCACAATCTCCCTCATGTATATATCTGCTAAAACCTCCGTCGATTGCCCAACTCTAAAGGGTAGAAAGTGTGCGGACTTGGTGAGTCTATCCACGATTACCCATACTGCATTGCGCCCACTAGGACTCCTCGGAAAGCCCGTAACAAAGTCCATTGTGACATGCTCCCATTTCCACTCCGGTATAGGAAGTGGTTGAAGCAATCCTGCAGATCTCTGGTGCTCAGCCTTGACTTAATGACACACCAGGCACTTGGCCACGAAGCGTGCTATCTCTCTCTTCATTCCATGCCACCAGTAGTACTGTCTTAGATCTCTGTACATCTTCGTGCCTCCTGGATGAATGGAGTAGGTGGAACTGTATGCCTCTGCCATCAATTCCTGCTGAAGTTCTCCATTTGGAACTTAAAGACGATCTCCGCACCTCAGTGTTCCGTCTTCATGTATCCGCAATCCTGTCTGTAATCCAGCCTCTGTCCTCTGTCTGAGTCTCTGAAATCTGGCATCTGTCGGCAAAGCGGCCTTGATTCTCTCTACCAGTGTCGATTGCAATTGGAAATTCGACAACTGTCCGTCTACTCCGGGTATAACAACCTCTATACCCATCTGTTCTAGATCTCTCAACAGATGTTGTTGGGTAGTCAAGAAGAACGCCATAGGTCTTCTGCTCAATGCGTCTGCTACTACGTTGGCCTTTCCTGGGTGGTACTGTAGCTCTATTTCGAAGTTTGTCATCACCTCGAGCCAACATCTCTGTCTCTGATTAAGATCCTTCTGAGTGTAGACATATTTTAGGCTATTATGATCAGTAAATATCTTCACTCTTTCTCCATATAGGTAATGCCTCCAAAGCTTTAAAGCAAAGATCACCGCTGTAAGCTCCAAGTCATGGGTGGGATAGTTCTTCTCATGTGTCCTCAACTGTCTAGAGGCATAAGCTACAACCTTTCCATGCTGCATCAAGACGCATCCTAATCCTTTCCCGGACGCATCGCTGTAGATTACGAATCCTCCGGGTCCAGAAGGTATGGTCAAGATGGGTGCTGTAGTCAAGCGTTTCTTCAGCTCATCGAATGCCTTCTGACACTCCTCTGTCCAAGCGAACTCTTGCTCCTTATGGGTTAAGCGGGTCATTTGCTCTGCAATTTTTGTGAAGTTCTCTACGAACCTCCGATAATATCCGGCAAGTCCTAGGAAACTCCTCACTTCTGAGACATTGGTAGGGGTTGGCCATGTCTCTACAGATGAAATCTTTGCCGGATCTACTGAGATACCATCTCCTGAGATGACGTGTCCAAGGAAGGCGACACGATCTAGGAGAAACTCGTACTTGCTAAGCTTGGCATAAAGTCTCTCTCTCCTCAGCGTTTCTAACACTAGTCTCAAGTGCTTCTCGTGCTCCTCGTGGCTCTTCGAATACACCAAAATGTCGTCGATGAAGACCAGAACGAACTGGTCTAAGTATTGATGGAATACTCTGTTCATCAAGTTCATAAATACAGCTGGCGCATTCGTCAGTCCAAAAGGCATCACTAAGAACTCGTAGTGACCATAACGAGTCCTGAATGCTGTCTTTTGAATGTCTTCTCTTCGCACCTTCACTTGATGATAACCCGATCTCAAGTCGATCTTGGTGAACACCACTGCTCCTGTCAACTGGTCGAATAAATCATCAATCCGTGGCAGGGGATACTTGTTCTTGATAGTCAAAGCATTAAGGGCTCTGTAATCAATACACATACGTACTGTTCTATCCTTCTTAGGCACAAACAATACTGGTGCTCCCCATGGTGATGCACTAGGACGGATAAATCCCTTGCTCTGCAACTCCTCCAATTGTAGCTTCAGCTCGTCTAACTCCTTCTTCGCCAATCGGTATACATTAGAAGATACCGATGCTGCTCCTGGTACTAGCTCAATGGTGAACTCTACGTCTCTATCTGGTGGTAAGCCTGGCAATTCTTCGGGGAAACATCCTCGAATTCTGCAACTATTGATGGGGCACAATCTCCAAAGTCATGCAAGTTCCAGCTGTCTGTCCTACTCCTTGTTCGACGGTCCCTCGCGTATACTCGAACTCCGGTTGATCTGGTGGTCTAAAAGTGACGCTACCCTTCCGGCAGTTCAGTATGGTGTTATACTGGCTTAACCATTCCATTTCTAGCACAATATCGAAGTACGGCATAGGCAATACCAGGAATCGTGCTCTCATCTCTCTACCACATACGACTACCAAGCATGTTCTAATAGTGCTGGTAACCGGCACGATACCTCCCCCGGTAAGAAACTTCCAACTCTTAGGTAAAGGGGAAGTCGCTACTCTATGCATTGCTACAAATCTACTAGATATAAATGACAATGTAGCCCCAGAATCAAATAATGTTGACGCAGGTAAGGATGCGACTAAAATGGTACCTGTGATTGCTTCTCCTTCTGTTTCCTCCTCAGCGGTTGCTAATGCAAAGGCCTGTCCCTGTCTCTGTCCTACTGCCTGCTGTCGGGTCTGATCAAACTGTGCTTGTTGTGGGGCCAAGGGTGGTCCCCTCTGGAATCCTCCGGGTGCTGGTGGACGCTGTCCTCCTGGTGGGGGTAGTATCCTCGGGGCTGGTGCTGCTGGCCTTTGTCCGGCCTGTGGGGCTGCCTCCCTGCGCTGCGAGCAGTCTCTGGCAAGGTGCTGGCTTGCTCCACAAATCATGCATGTCCCAAGTCTCTTTCGACAGTCCTTCTCGAAGTGACCTCTCTTACCACAGAAGTGGCAAGTCGGAAGTTCCTAGTGTGGATACGGTGCTGCTCTCTGTTGTGTCTGCGCTCCGGGATGACGGATGGGTCCTCCTGTTCCGGGCTGGACTCTAGCTGGCGTGGTCGTGCTGGAACGCCTAGCTCTTCTGACAATGGCCTCCTGGATCCTCGCCTCTGCGAGAACCTCCTCATAAGAAATCCTCGTCTGTGCGGTGGTATATTTCTGTAGCTCGAAATTGAGACCGTGGTGGAATCTCTGAGCCTTCTCTAGATCATTGGGTATCAGAACGGCTCCAAATCTACTAAGTGGCTAAACTCCGCGTCATATGCGTCAACAGTCATATTTCCCTGTTCTAGGTGTAGGAACTGGGAGTACAGGGCATTTCTGACTGTTGTTGGAAAATACTTTGCATTGAAGTACTCTAAGAACTGTTTCCAAGTATGGTTCTTGCCTATACTGCGCTCAATGGAATCCCACCAGTGATGGGCGTTCCCTTTTAGTTGGGCCCTCACTGCGGTCATCCAAAGGTCTGGATGCAGTTGTGAAGCCTCTAATAGCATCTCCGTATTGGCGATCCAATCAGAGATCTGTTCGGCAGTCTCATTGCCTGAGAAGGTATCTGGTCCCATCTGTCGGAACCATCTAACAGTGCGAACTGTCGGGGCTGGTGGAGGTGCTGGTACTGGTATCGTGACAGGTGTCCTCTCTAGTACTGCCATTAGACTCTGTCGCAATGTCTCGGTCTGCTGCCACTGTGCTTGCATCATTGCCTGGAAGAACTGAAGCATCTGTGGCTGACCATCTAGCTGCGGCATCTGGGGTGGATAAGGTGGAGGCGGTGGTAGTAGAATCTCTGGTTGTGCAGTAGGTGTCTCCTTATATGTCGGCCTCTCAGTCTGCGGCATCGGTGTAGCTCCTGAAGTCTGGCCCTCACAATGCTGCGTGGGGATCGTCTGGGAAGTCTGTCCCTTAGGCTGCAGTGTAGGATCGCCCTGCGATATCTCATGCCAATGTATCAGCGGGGTCTGTAGCGAGTATTGCCCTTGGGGTACCTCATCTCCTTGAATGGTGTTATCTAGCATCGCGGCACGGGGTGCTCCTCGTCCACTACGCAAATTCATCTTGCTGCAAGAGATAAGGCTTCATTAAAAGGTACGAGAGCAAACAAACAGGATGCAGATATTTAGAAGCAGTATGAAGGAAGTTCAAGGACGAATAAAAAAGTGGATGAGACCTAATAATTTCTATCCTATTGCAGGCTCGTTGGGAATGTTACCATACCACAAGCGAAAAGTCGACCTAAATGGGCCACCACTAAAACCATGTCACACCCCAGTCCAAAATATATGGAACTAAGCAACGTGGCAATGGCCAGCTGACACGTCTCCGAGGATATCCCAATTTAATGGATCCACGAAGAGTGCTACGCTGTCCTATAATACTAACATGTCCAATATTATTCAATAACAGGTGATCTAATCTCATCCACAATATAAAGAGCAAGAACACTGAATAAACTGCTGGTTGATAAATACCAGTCTCAAGATATTATAGTACAATCAGTGATGTCTGGTGGGAACAAACCCACTACTATGACGAAATAAAGTACTAAAATGAGATATAAAAGAAATGGCTAGGGCATCAGCTGAGAAGATAATGATGCCCTCCATCTAGGATAATGGCCTACCAACTGATTACGGTAACTCTGACGGTTGCACCTCCAACTCCTCAGCTATAACAAATCTCGTCTCCTGTCCTGGGCCGTATACGGTGGGGTAGTGAGCCTCGTCTAAATCTGGGAAGATACCAGGTCCTCAGAGGGACGTAACATGATACAAGAAAATAGCATGCTATATATGAATACTGAAGAAAATAAAGACAATAAGGGTGTACTAGCCATCTAAGTGAATGCAATGTGAGGACAACACTGGTGCGTATGGGTAGGCGTAGGCATAGCGTCCATGCTCCGAAGAGAGTGGCATCTGTACAGTATATCGTCCATATCGCTCCGAAGAACGTGGCATCAGTATAAAGGGAAAGTCATTGGATCCGAGGTTCCTCCGAAACTACGGCTCCAATGTGTGTACCCCATACGCCTACTAGTTTTCCTCCCCGCCCAATGTAGATATGCAAGTCGACTACTTAACGTGCATACCATATATCTATATGCCAAGTCTCAAATCTATATTCTGACTACATACTAACCGTGATGTAGGTGATACACAACGATAGCTAGTCGAGTGCGCAAACCTGCATCCCAATATGATTATATCTCAGTGTCCGTGTAAGGTGTCAGGTCTCAGACAATAACATAGTATCATCCAATGGGTTGAGTCTGCTAAGAGCTAAGTCCATATATATATTCTAACATTGATGTAACCGTCGAATGCACCCGAGACAACTCGGACGTGCACATTTGTATAAACTACAAGCAACCAGAATACAATACAACAGATGCATATTTAATTTCAACAGTAATTATAGCAAGGTATCTTGCCTGTAACCGGAAGCTGTGACTGCCAGAAGCCTGCTCCTGCGGTGTCTTCCGTCTGATCCAATGGTCCTAAACACACAATATAATATAGCAATCTAACATCAGACACTAAGACAATAAACAGACTCTACGTTGCTCTTAGGAACTGGCACAAGTTCACGATTTATCGAAGACGGCTTCACGTGTGCACGTAGCTAGGATGTACACATGTTCTTTCCTCGTCAGCGTGTGTCTTGAGATAATAATTACTAAGGTTAGGGGTTACCACTAATTTGGATTTATACGAATACATGTCTTTGGTTCCCATGTCCAAACATACTCGGTTTGTGTCAAAGATTTCAGGTGCATTACTAGTCTTGGTGATAGGTCTCATAATTTAGGTGTTTGCTAGTTATTAAACAATTTCTACGTCTTGTTAACCAGCATACTACATGCATATAATTAGGGTTGATTCAGTTTATTATTATTCTACTTTAATTATTAGCACACATATAAATATCTGTATTTATTTTATTCTAACTGGTTTGTGTCGACACTGGACACGTCGATACGACAACTCGAATAACCAGTCTTACAACGATACTACTCGAGAACGAGTGGGGAATCGAATACCTGACTGTTGGTATGAGGTCCTGTTCGTCCTCCTCACGATAGAGCTCCGGCGTCAACCGTGGGTTGACCGGCAGCGGCAGCAGCGGCTTGGCGGCAGCGACTGCAGCGGCTTGGTGGCAGCTGCTTGGGGGCGTCGGGCGGGCTGAAAGCGGCGCAGGGTGGCTGACAGTTCGTCGGGTTAGGTCGGGGTGACCTGAGGGTGTTGGTTGGCGGGGTTTGTGAAGTCAGAGGTGGTGGGTGTCCGGTTTGGAAGTAGATGGTTCGGCTAGAATGCGTGGGGTGATGGTGATGGTGCGGTGTTCGATGGGTGCAGGCGGACGGGGTGTTGCTGGCGGTGTATGGCGGTCCAGCAGCGGGGGTCCGGTGGCAAATGCGGCGTCGGGCAGTCGGGGGGTAACTCGGGTGTTGGAGAACGGCTAAGGTTTGGGTACTTGATGAATTGCAAACTTTAGGGTTTCATGGTAGGGAGGATGTATATTTATAAGGGGGTTGATCGGCTGGCCTAAGGACTTGGGCCTGTCTGCCCTAGCTGGGGTGGGGCTAGTCCATGTGAAAGAGTATATATGGCTTGGTGAAGTTCTGCTTAGGGTGAAATTGGCCTCCAAAAATTACTAGATTAATAATTTACTGCGCAAGGTGAAAATTAATGAGCATTGCGTGGCTAAGGAATTATCATGGTCAGTGGGGTATTTACAATTGCCGTTCATTAATTCAAATTAAATTATAAATAATTCCTAGTCTCCGGATTAAATCCAATTGACCCTAAATTGGTTGAGGGGGTTTACAAAAAGTGAGGGTGACAATCCTACCCACCTTAGAAAAAAAAATTCCTCAAAATTAAAGAAGAAACTAACTACCTAAAGAAATCAATACAAGCAAGAAATAATTATACCTCACGGCTCAAACAAATAAGGATATCGCTCGAGCATCTCGACCTCTCTCTCCCATGTACTCTCTCCTAGCATGTGATGTCACGCCCCGATCTCCCGCAGGCAAATCGGTCGTTTCCGCTAGGCGAGAATCACCGCGCCAACGCTCCCGCGGAATGATTGCTTTGACCCATCCGGACGTGATGTCGTACGAGCAAGGGCCACGCCCGTGCAAGGCCATAGTTCATTGGCTGGCGGTAAGAGTTCTAAGCCACAGAGTCGCACAGATTGTCCGAGTGCAGCGGAGTCATAAACGCATAGCGATTTGGTAACGGGTTCACTGAGTCGACAATATGGCAGAAGCATTGAATAACACAAGTTGAAGTAAAGCAACTCTTTATTGATATAAACAAGTGTTACAGGCGGCGTATAGCCGAGATTACAAGTCGCTCAAGCCTCTCTCTTTGAAACAGTAAAAGCGTGCCAAGTGGCTATAATTATGAAATGATTGTACAGGCGATGATCAGGCGATGTTCACAACATTATGTCTTGTATATGTGCTTCAGTTCCGGACGCAGTGCTCCAAGGCTTCGGAGTGATCTCCACGCCTTAGCACGCACGAAGGAGGCATCCGCACCGAATGAGGTTCTCCCGTTCCTGCAAACGATCTGGTGGGTTATCAGTACATTGAATGCACTGGTGGGGAGGCTACTCGCCCGCTCGACAAATCCAAACACGTAATACAGGTTCCGTGCACCAACTATTAAGTTGTCTTTCTAGTTGCCTTAGGATCAGTTTTATGCAAAGATTGAATAGCCTAAAACGTGTGGCAGTGCGCCGTGTAACATGAGAGGAAACACGGCGAGACATACCAACTTACCATTTATCCTTCCCTGTCCAAGGCAAACATTATTAATTCGAGCACGGGCATGTATAAACATTCAGGGGCATTCATAATGAAAACCAAGATATAGCATATGCAACACGAGAGTCGTTATATCCAGATCGTTCAGGTGTTCAGTTGATGTGATGCAATGACTCGCATACGGATAGCCGCTAAGCAAGGATGACTTATCTATATGAACATGAGTCGGTGGCATAGCCATAAAGGACTAATCCAAGACGAGAATGGAATGCAACGAGAGTACACGATGCGCTACAAACCATCTCGCCTGTACACGATGGATTTACATATGACGTGGCCCAAGACAAGAATGGAATACAACGAGAGAACACACGATGCGCTGTGAACCATTCTCGCCTTCACACAAAGGACCACGCATGAAGTTTCATCCGGATTGGATCGGCCCCAGTGCTCCGGTGACCGTCCGTGGAACTATACCTCGTTTCTGAGTTGTCCGCGAAATACAGGTCAGGGTCTTCCAATTATCACGATATACACGAGAATACAAGAACACGGGTGCACTGAAACACGAGTACACGAGATACTTGAATCTTGTTTCTGTACAGTGAATAACTTGCCTTGATGCATTCCCCTGGTTCGGGGTTGCCTGGTGACCTAACGGTCCCGGATACTTGCAGGTTCAATCATGCACGGAACGACTACTTAGTAGTCTCCCGGGGTTTGGATGAAAATAAGGCAACATACAAGCAGACAAGCATGCAATTATATAAATACAACATTCACGTTAGCTCGGGCCCGAAGGTAAGCCGAGGAGTGAGATCGTTAGGGGACTTCCCGAGCAACACGTCCTAGGGTAGCATGCGAGGGTCTGAACATATATAAAAGCAATGTTTTACTTCCATGTTCTAGCATAAGCAATACGAGTTGGGATTATTCCCTTAGCTAGGTGCGTTGGATTCTTATTAGCATGCAGGGGTGATCTACCTAGCGACTAGCATGTATCATTCCAGATTTTATGTATGCTGGCTAAGCAAAGACAAGTTTACCGTAGCCACCCACCTTAGCGATGATTCACCTTGGTAGAGCAATACGTCAAGCGAGCCTCTGAAAGCCTAAGCCGAATCCTGTAGGGACAAGTCTGGATATCCTTTGCTTCTCGTTTGAGGCAAAGCGGGTCAGGACATTGCAATATTGTCGTTTGAATCGGCAGTCCCCTAGAGAGGAACGGGGTATTACATCCTACCCGACTCAGAAAAAGTCTCATCCTCGAGACTTATTGAGGACAAGCAGTACGTTTCAATCAATTTTGATTTAACGATACAAGGCTGAGTTAAACCTACACAAGTCGTTGTACTTGTTTATTGGATATTCACTTGCACAAGCGTTCGACATCAGCATATCGCTTAGTCTGGATCGTGCGCACATTCGAAGTGCACCTCTAGCGTGAGCACGTCAACCAACTTAGCGATAGCGAAGTCTTAGCACTCGAGTTTCACATTTACTTAAGTCTTGGATCATGCACAAGTTTAAGGCGTCCCTCAAACATATGCATTCAACCAAACTTAGGGATAGTAAAATCGGACAAGCTACTACGATAATCTCAAGGGTCTCACTCAAGTTGGCACAAAGGCCACTCGCAGCACAATATCATATAAGCAATCATATCATTTAAAACGTATTTTGAAAGTATTTAGACTTATTGTTAGAACATCCAATCGAGGCATTGAGAGAGAGCGTGCACATAACCCATGAACGAGCTTTTGAAACTGAGATATTAAAATAAAGTCCAAAGGCGTAGAAGCTAGGCTCTGATACCAACATGTCACGCCCCAATCTCCCGTAAGCAAATTGGCCGTTCCCGCTAGGCGAGAATTACTGCGCCAGCGCTCCCGCGGAACGATCGCTTTGACCCATCCGGACGTGATGCCGCACGAGCGTGAGCCACGCCCGTGCAAGGCCGTAGTTCAATGGCTGGCGGTAAGAGTTCTAAACTCCAGAGTTGCACAGATTGTCCGAGTGCAGCGGAGTCATAAACGCATAGCAATTTGGTAACGGGTTCACTGAGTCGACAATATGGCAGAAGCATTGAATAACACAATTTGAAGTAAAGCAACTCTTTATTGATATAAACAAGTATTACAGGCGGCGTATAGCCGAGATTACAAGTTGCTCAAGCCTCTCTCTTTGAAACAGTAAAAGCGTGCCAAGTGGCTACAATTGTGGAATGATTGTACAGGCGATGATCAGGCGATGTTCACAATATTATGTCTTGTATATGTGCTTCAGTTACGGACGCAGCGCTCCAAGGCTTCGGAGTGATCTCGGAGTGATCTCCACGCCTTAGCACGCACGAAGGAGGCATCCGCACCGAACGAGGTTCTCCCGTACCCTGTAAACGATCTGGTGGGTAATCAGTACATTGAATGCACTGGTGGGGAGGCTACTCACCCGCTCGACAAATCCAAACACGTAATACAGGTTTCGTGCACCAACTCTTAAGTTGTCTTAGGATCAGTTTCATGCAAAGATTGAATAGCCTAACACGTGTGGCAGTATGCCGTGTGACATGAGAGGAAATACGGCAAGACTTACTAACTTACCATTTGTCCTTCCCTGTCCAAGGCAAACATTATTAATTCTAGCACGGGCATGTATAAACATTCAGGGGCATTCATAATGAAAACCAAGGCATAGCATATGCAACACGAGAGTCGTTATATCCAGATCGTTCAGGTGTTCAGTTGATGCGATGCAATGACTCGTATGCGGATAGCCGCTAAGCGAGGATGACTTATCTATATGAACATGAGTCGCTGACATAGCCATAAAGGACTAATCCCAGACGAGAATAGAATGCAACGAGAGTACACGATGCGCTACGAACCATCTCGCCTGTACACGATGGATTTAGACATGACGTGGCCCAAGACAAGAATGGAATGCAACGAGAGAACACACGATAAGCTGCAAACCATTCTCGCCTTCACACGAAGGACCACGCATAAAGTTCCATCCGGATCGGATCGGCCCTAGTGCCCGGTGACCGTCCGTAGAACTATACCTCATTTCCGAGTTGTCCGCGACATGCAGGTCAGGGTCTTCCAATTATCACGAGATACACGAGAACACGAGAACATGAGTGCAATGAAACACGAGTACACGAGATACTTGAATCTTATTTCTGTACTATGAATAACTTGCCTTGATGCATTCCCCTAGTTCGGGGCTGCCTGGTGACCTAACGGTCCCGGATACTTGCAGGTTCAATCATGCACGGAATGACTACTTAGTAGTCTCCCAGGGTTTGGATGAAAATAAGGCAACATACAAGCAGACAAGCATGCAATTGTATAAATACAACATTCACGTTAGCTCGGGCCTGAAGGTAAGCCGAGGAGTGAGATCGTTAGGGGACTTCCCGAGCAACACGTTCTAGGGTAGCATGCGAGGGTCTGAACATATATAAAAGCAATGTTTTACTTTCATATTCTAGCATAAGCAATACGAGTAGGGATTATTTCCTTAGCTAGGTGAGTTGGATTCTTATTAGCATGCAGGGGTGATTCACCTAGCGACTAGCATGTATCATTCCAGATTTTATGTGTGCTGGCTAAGCAAAGACAAGTTCACCGTAGCCACCCACCTTAGCGGTGATTCACCTTGGTAGAGCGATACGTCAAGCGAGCCTCTAAAATTCTAAGCCGAATCCTGTAGGGACAAGTCTGGATATCCTTTGCTTCTTGTTTGAGGCAAAGCGGGTCAGGATATTGCAATATTGCCGTTTGAATTGGCAGTCCACTAGAGCGGAACAGGGTGTTACATGTGATACCTCTATACGACGCATACCAAAGGAATCGTCTGGTTCCACAATACCTTCTTCCTGCAGTCCAAAATCTTCAAGGGCTGCTATGGATAGCTAAGTATAGGGCCCACCTCTATCTTTGAGTAATATAGTACATGGCTAGGATCTGCCACATACTGTCTCAACTGCGACACGTAGAACACGTTGTGCACTTTCTCCAATCCAGGTGACAAGCTAGTCTGTAAGCAACTACACCGACCCTCTCGAGAATACTAAAAGGTCTAATGAATCGCGAACTAAGCTTTTTGCCTCCACCAAAGCGAATCGTGCCCCGTATCGGAGAAATCCTCAAGAAAACCAGATCGCCAAACTAGCACGAAACACAGTCTTAGCACTCTAACAAAACAAGCAATCACATGCAATACAAAACAAAATCTATACCTCAAACTCTAATAGTCTCCGGTGGCTATCTGCCCAATGTCGTTGTCTGTCCTGCGCCACTCGAAGTCTATCCCTGATGAGCTTTACCTTCTCGGCTGCATCCACTACCATCTCTGGTCCCAATAAGGCTCTCTCACCAACATCATTCCATGATAACGGAGAGCGGCATCTATGTCCATACAATGCCTCAAACGGTGATATCTCTATACTGGCCTGGTAAGTGAAGATGATCCTCCCAAGAGCCTCCAAAATCTAAAACATAAATGTGTATCATATCCTTGAGAGTCTGAATAGTCTTCTCTGACTGTCCGTTTGTCTGAGGGTGATATGCGGTACTAAACTTGAGCTGAGTGTCCAAGCTAGCCTGCAAACTCCTCCAGAAGTGGGATGTGAAGCGACTATCCCGATCCGAGACTATGCTCACAGGAACTCCATGCAATCTGACTATTTGAAGCACATACATCTCCATGAGCTTCTCCGTAGATGTACCCACTTTGAATGGCAGAAATTTGGCTAATTTGGTCAACCTATCTACGATGACCCAAATTGTATCTTTACCTCTTGGAGATCGCGGAAGCCCTGAAACAAAGTCCATCATCACATACTTCTATTTTTACTCGAGAATAGGTAAAGGCTGAAGCAATCCACCTGGCCTCTATCACTCTGCCTTTACTTGCTGGCAAACCAAACATCCAGATACGAAGCTAGCCACCTCCAGCTTTATACCATGCCACCAATGTCATTACCATATTTTCTAGAAAAGGGTATTTTAGTCATTTATATTTAATTAAATATTGTGCATGTTGTATAATTATTTATTGTATTATTTAATTATTGTTAGACGTTAGTTTAGTGATTTGGACTTGTGTTAGTGGACCTAACTAGTTTAGTTTAGACTCATGAACCAACATGTATTAATTGTTAGAATTGAGCCCAACTAGAAAGTCCATTGATTAGGAGGATAATTAATTTAATTAAACATTAGAATAGAACCTTCCCTCCTTAATTATTTCTTCATGAGAGGCCCCAAGGGGTATAATAGATATTACATAGTAGCTTGAGAAAGGGGCAAGGGGGATAGCCTTTTTCTCTCCTATTTTTTATTTTAAATCTTGATCTATAATTTTTCTCAACCAAATTTCTTTATTTTCCCATTATTTTTCTACCAAATTTCATTCTAATTCCTTTCCAAATTATCATTGGAGGCTATTGGAGCAAGGATCTAGAAGGAGAAAGCAATGATCTACAAAGAGGAGCAAGGATCTACAAGTTGGAGGCTAATTTTATCATATTTGGAGGTTGTATTGGGAATCTATCTCCCAATAGGTACAATTCAGTTTTTCCCTTCATTTAAGTTCTAATATGAGATTTAACCATAAAAAATTACCCATATGCATAGGCTACCCATAGGATTTGGAATTGAGTTCATAGGAAGCCTATTGAGAAAGTTATGGTACTTTTTGTGTCAATTTTGGTAGAATTTCAAAATTGACACTTGTTTGATTTGTCAATTGGTCCTATAGATCAATTTGACATGTGTTTGTGTGTTTATGTCTAGTGTCGTGTCAATAATTGGGTACGTGTAGATCTGTCACGACCCAATTCCGTAGAATCGTTGGGGCATCCCTCGAATCGTGATGTCGTGCGGGCCTGGGGTTGCGCCTGCACAAGGCTAAAGTATTTTGCATAACGAGCACATATTCAGAGTACGCAGATAAATTGAACACAAGTTGAAACATGGAAAAGTTATCTTTATTGATAATGAACATCTATTACAAACTCTTGAACGAGTCAGCTAATATGCCGCACGGGCTTACAAAAGTATTGACTCAAAATGAGATAGCAGTCCTGTACATTATATCCCTTTATAACTTCAAAATGTATAGACCTCCTGGCTGGAGGACGGCTTTGCCACGGAGCTGCATTGTGTATGGAAAGTTGCAAGCTCCTTCTCTTCAAGTACTTCAAAATCGGCGCGATCAGGGTGCGCCAACAGCTGGACTGGATTGGAAAGACGACTTCGGCACCTCGCTCGGTTCGCCTTAGTACGGAGAACCTGTTTCAATGAGGGTCAGCATGTCGAAACATACTGGTGAAGGCGAGCTAACCTGACTATACCAATCAACACGTTGTTGTAATGAAGCATGCATATTTTATGGGTTTCTATCTTGCCTTAGTTCATTTACAAGTAAGCAGCATATAGAATTTATTGAAATAAACTTGCCACCGTTCGGTGGATTTTACTTGACCGTCTGAACCACCTACACAATACTTACCATGCCCTCCCAGCCACGAAGACACAAGTTAGTTTGCAACAGGTTTAAATATACAAGATGATCGCTGGCTTGATTGCCATAATGGACTCTAGTCTGTGACAAAGATGGTTTGCTACGTGCAAGTACGTGAGGCACCGCATACCATCCCGTCCAAGTACGTGAGACTAAACGTGAGTTTCGTCCGTAGCCGGAATGGTGCCAGTGCTCCAGCAGCCGCCCGCAGGAACTATACCTTGTGCACAAGTTATCCGTGATCGCATAGCAACAATCATTTCACCCGGAGGCTACGTTAACAATCGTTCGCCCGAAGGCTACGTTATTCGCCCTGAGGCTACATAAGTACAAGACAAGCAGTATTGCATGATTCATTTTACATTGCATCTACGTTCAATTCATGCATTCAGGATATAGCTTTATACATTAAAACTTGTATCTATGCATATGATAAATATTTCGAACGAACAAGCATGCAAAGATATAACCGTTCACAAGTTTATTGACAAGCATAATTAACCAAGTCTATTCCCTTTTTATCTTGGTTTCTTTTAGTTATTACTTGGTATCGTTTGATCGGGGCAACAAAAATGCGAAAGTTTTAGATGTGAAGACTTGGAAGCAGGGCTAGCTAATCGGGATGGTAGCCACTCACTTAGATTGTTGGAAGGGAGAAGGAAAGAGGTACTTCATGACTCCGCTCGCAAGCCGCCTACTACTCGTTTACCTGCATTATGAACAGCTCGATCAATACCTCTTCTACTTTTCCAATCTCGGAATTGAAGTACAGTTCAATGAACAAAAACAATGAAAACTATCGAAACCGTTCAAGGAAAATAAGCAAATCCCAAAACCAACTCAAAGCACAAAAGCAACAAGCGACATCAAAATCTGAGGCAATAAAAGATAGCAGCGGAGAGGTCCCTCCTGACTCTGCCGCTAAGTCGATCCCGGGGGCACGGTCTACTGAATATGGGAATCGATTCCGAAGAAACAAATCCATAACAAGGACGAGTTCTTGTTTCAATCTATCCCGATCGAACGATACCGTCTTGTGTTTCTTAGCCGCGCTCTCCGCACCGGGAGAACGGGCGCTACAATATCCTAATATTTTGGTGATACATGTTGATTTGGGGGTTTTTCTCTCGGACACGGGACTTTGTGCATGTCATATTTTGACACGAATACGTAGATATATGTTTAACTCTTCGTATTGTTCATATATAGTATATTAGACTTACTCGTGTCCTTCGGGGTATGTTTGGTTGTGTGGTGGACTCGTGTCGCAAGCATATCATAGATCTAGTGTGATACGGGTGCGATGCACTCCACATCTTTGTTGCATTTAATTTCTAGATTCAATTCCCATTGTTCTTAGCCATTTATATTATATGAATTCATATATATATGTATAAGTATATGTAATTATATGATACCATATACTTATGTATGTATATAGCTATGTAATAGTGTATGTATATATATATATATATATATATATATATATATATATATATATATATATATATTCATGTATATAAATGTGTTATGTATGAGGGAGAGTTATATATTTACCTATGTGTATGTGTGTATCTAAATATATTATATAAGTGTGTTGATACCCCTATGTATATGTATATTTATTGAGTATATATATATATATATATATATATATATATATATATATATATATATATATATATGTATGTATATGTGTGTGTGTGTGTGTGTGTGTGTGTGTGTGTGTACGAGTGTATATTACTTATGAGTGTCTATAGTTATATTGATAAGTATATATGTATATATATATATATATATATATATATATATATATATATGGATGTATCTATATATAGGTGTGTAGTTATGTGTATATATATGGGTTTATAGTTGTGTGTACAAGGGGGAGAGGAGCTCGACAGGAAGCATAACAGCAGCAACATCAGCTATGGCAGCAGCAGCAGCACGAAGGGCAACAGCAGTATGAAGGGCAGCAACCGCAGCAACATAAAGATGCAGCAGCAGCAGCAGTAGCATGAAGGTCAGCACCTACATCTAGTTAAGGTAGCCGCAACAGCATGAAGGGAAGTAGCTGCAGCAACATGAAGGTGCAGCAGCATGAAGGTCAGCACCTACAGCTAGTTAAGGTGGCAGCAACAGCAGCAAGTAAAGGAGGAGGAGCAGCAACAGCATGAAGGTCAGCACCTACAGCTAGTTAAGGTATGGTTTAGTTAGTTATTTGTTAGTATAGCTAGTTGATAGCTAGTTAATTTGGTAGTTGTTAGATATATATATATATATATATTAGTGATACTATTAGTATTAAGTATGTATTGATATCTCTAGTAGTGTTATGTAGATGTGTGTATACATATATATAAGTATATTTGTAGTAGTTATGTCACGCCCCGCTTCCCAAGATACGGTGAGTCGGGTACGTAACTGCATCCCCAGGCTACGTCCCATACGAATACTGTCACATTCGTATCAGCGATTATCGCTTGTAAGTCTTTTAGAATAAAATACAAGTCATGCTGAAATAATTAGGCAATTATATCTAAACCAAAACACTCTAATTTATTTACAATCTGATAAGTCTTTATAACAGCTCCTTGTTAAAGTTATATAATTACAATTACGACTACTAGGTACTATACTTTCTGAAAATACTTGCTGATTACTCCTCGCTCTCGTCTATGTTGTAGAGTGGTAGCATTTTCTTATTTCCTTCTTCAATCCCTAGTGAACAATACTAGGTTGTCAGAACGACAAGCAAGTCCTCGGCCAAGAACGGTAAACAATGAAAGATATGATATTAGAGTAAAGAGCAATAGTTAAAGGAAATAAGATAATAAACATAATATGGTATACATGACTTGAATAACTCCTATTCTAATTCTCCTATAGTATTTACAAATCAATCATCACAAATCCTATGTCACTACCACAATACACAAATAATTTCCTAAATGATGATGCAATTTGGAGAACAAGCCTTAAATAATCACTTCACCTAGTTTTTTGCCAACAAATCCCGTTGTAAAGGATTTTGATGTGACTTGAATGGCACGGTGCTTAGAATCTGGCCCTGCCCTCATAGCTTAATCTTAAATTCACCTATTCGAGTATTATAATTCGAGATAGGTGTGTTTTTAATTGGTGACTTGAATAGAAGGGCACGGGGTTATAAATCCGGCCTAGCCCCTTTTGGGCCAATCTTGAAACCACCCATTCGATGGTTTTTCCTTTTGGATCGAAGAAGGTATACTTATAATTAGGGTGACTTAAAAATAGGATGGCACGGGGTTATGATCCGGCCCAGCCCCTCATGGGCAATATAAAGTGAGCTAAGCCTCACCCGCTCACTTCGCAAGGCCTTGCGAGAGAGCCTAAATAGCTGAATTCAGCCAGAGTTTAAATTTATGTGGCAGAATTTTGTAGGTGGTCATTTATGTTGTTCTCCCCTGCCCAATTCTTCTAGCCTAAAACTACAATCATTCCTTATTCTAATTTCTTATTGGTCGAGTCTCTGCTCTGTATTGTCTTAACCGTTGTTCAAAATGGAATGGATGTCCAGGATGATACAAGATATAAACTTGAGTACAAGTATTTAATCACACAATTTCAAGGGTATCGACTTTCACAAAGCAGATCATCAGATAGTCTAGATTAATTTCCTTATGTCCGTATCCTATGTATTCTAGACTTCCACTAGTTGCTCCTAATTTAAAGTATAATCTCTAGTGGTCTGTAGTGTGTGAATCTAGGGTTTAGGCATTGGGATGTCGGCGATATTTTGGAATATCAAAATATTGGTTAACTCCCAGAATTCTTAAAATTTTTGGCAGAGTTTCCTTTGTATTTCGGCTCCCGGAATTTAAAATAATTCATAATTTCCACCCGGAGCAACCCTCCGTAGCATTCTCGGGCTCGCCGACCCCTTCGGTGGAGCAACTCTCAACACCGGAATATACGCAATTAATATAACTCTATATAAAATAGTAATCCTATTCTTACTTTTAGAAAAACATACCTTGGTGCTAGCTATTCTATGCTTCGTGTAGTATAGACTACAAAGGTTCAAGATCAACAACAATATTAGTGTTATGCAAAAGCAATAATAATAAGAATAATCAATTGCATATACATATATAACAAAAATTCATTCATACATTTCTATACAAAATACAATTGGCATAATTTGAATCTAGATCCTTTATATAAATTCAAGTGTATGTAATTGCTTTACCTTAATTATGTCTTGTGGTGTAAGGTCTTATATATATCTACAATTATATATATCCTTAACTATCTCACTTATGAAAATTTTCATCCTTTCATGAAACCAATGTACTTAAATCATAAATATTCTTATCATAGTTCGAATCTAAATTTTATTATCCGTATCATATATTTGCTAGAGTTCACATAGTGTTTCAATAACTGAATATAATACATTCCATATCGAACAATTCAATAAAATTCCTGTATCTTAGCTTATATATCCCATTCTCCGAGTTAATTATAGCTTAATCCTTATAACGTACACAATATATTTTATGTATTATATATATATATATATATATATATATATATATATATATATATATATATATATATATATATATATATATATAAGTGTATACCTAAAATATGTAATATAACATTAACACTTAACATACCGGGAAATACATACGCATACACATATGTCTATATATATATATACATATATATTTATATATATACCTAATGAGAAACGTATATATGTATATATGATTTTACAAATATAGATTTATGATTCTTCATATTTCCTAGGCATCGAAATATGCATAAATGAAATATATATGAATATACCTATACGTTTGTATTTAATTGTATGATATCTATTATTTTTACCCATATTATTTCCCTAAAATTCTAATTAATTCTAATAAAAGAAAAATACAAGGTAAGGACTTTCCTTGGTTCTGAATTTCTAGGTTTTTTCCAAGTGTCGACGTCGATTCCCTCTCTCGTATTCCTAATTCAGGAGATTAATGGTTAATAGGATCAAAATTGAATTCTGGAAAACCTAAATTGGATTCTGGAAGAAGAGATTGGGGAAAAATAGAATACCTAGGTTTTCTTTTGAAGAAGGGGAGAAAACACTGTAGTATTCGTGTCCGACGAGGAGCGGCAGTGTCCGGCGAGGAGGTGGTGGCGTTTGCCTGCGGTGGGGGGGTGCCGGCGTCGGCGGCGTTTGCCAGCGACAGCAGTAGCTGCAGCAGCAGTAACAGCAGCGGCAGCGGCGGCGGCGGTAGCGGCGTTAGCGGCGGTAGCGATGGTGGCCTGCGGTGGTAGTGGCGGTGGCAGCGGTAGCAAAAACAGAGATAGCAGCAGTAACAGTAATAGGGGTAGTGGTTTGAGTTCTGAATAGTTTGTCTTTGAGAAACTTAAGTAGAGGAAAGTTAAGGGTATTGGAAATGCAAGAGGAGAGGAGAGCTTGCCATCTCCTCCCTTGGAAATGAAGATGGAGGGAGGAGAAGCCAGGTTGCTCTTGACTCATCCCTTGCTGCTGGTTTCTTCTTCCTTCCTCTCCCATGGGTTTGGGTTTTATGCACAAGACCCCTCCCAAAATTAGAAATTCATATATGACTAGTTCCCTTGCAATTGGAAATTTGCACAACCTAAATTATTAATTACATATATACATTAGAGAGATAAAATAGAAAAATAAAATTTAAATAAATTGTTAGCAGCTATGACAAGTTAGCTAGTAGTTATGTATACATATAGTTATAGTTTGATACGCATACTTGTATTTTTATTGTATCTTTAGTTAGTGATACATAGGTATATGTTAGTATGTAGTATATGTATCTAAGTATTAGTATAATATATATTTTAGTAGTTAGTTGATTAGCATATGGTTAATATTGGGTATTAGCTACATGAAGGAGGATTTCACATTACCTTGAGATACCAAGGTAAATATAAAGGTATTGGCCGATACTCAAGGTATTGGATTTGAGTATCAAGATAGGGGTTTAGTAGTGCAATACCGCATTGGTTCAAAGCCAAGGTATCCACTTAGCATTTGAGATTTGGATAAGTACATATTATTGATTGAATATGCATATATGATATTTCATATCTCTTGTTTGCGTATCCTGAGATACGGTATCTTAGTACCTTATATTTAGCTAGTGTAGCTTAGTTTCTTAGTGTATGAACTCAGTATCATAGAAATAGACTTATGCAACCTAGAAGTAGGTAGTTTGACCAAGTTTGACCTGTTTGACTTAGAGTTGACCTAGTCTGACTATTTTAACTTAGAAATGGCTCTTTGACCTAGATGGTGACTAGTTTAACTCATTTTTATTCTAAAACCTTGTATTGATATTATATTCCCTATCTAGGTCTTTGAGGCACCGTATCAGACATTTGTGAGACTATTCATCGAACTTCAGGCGAGTACATTCTCTGATGGTTTTTTATTTATGATATCCACTATGTTTATTGTATCTAGTGTAGATATCCATGATTTCTTGACACGATGGTTACACGTATTGGTATATCTAGATCTCATCATGAGATATTATTCCTTGGTATATGGTGTATCTTGTGCAAGCCTTATTTCATTGTTCTTCTTGTACATGTGCAAATACTGATTCTCGGGGATACTAGCTATCTTCTTAGAGAATCCTGTGCCATAGCATACCATGGTTGGATCCACTATACCAGTCGGGGTTGTGGAGTATGTAGTATAGATATGTGGTCATACCCTCCATGTATCATGTCTTGTTCTTAAATAGTGTTAATCATACACCACACGTATGATTAGCCAGGCCATAAATCTTGTATCAAGTTCCTAAGTCGATTAAAGCTAGTACTCATACACTTAGTCATTAGTATTCTTGTTTATTATCATATTGTTCATTCTTGTATCTACTTCCAGTATTTCTTTATTGTTATCTCTCTTGTATCTATTGTTGCATCTTGTATATTCATATATATTTACTGTTACATAGTTTATATCATTGATTAGAACTGTTGTTAGAGATGTGCAATGCTCCTTTTCTGACTGGATATATTTTTTCCAGATGACACTAAGGAGTGGTACCCTACACATTACGGGCCTCAGGATGTTGTGGGCTTAGAGTCAGAGAATCTGGATCAGGAGAGACTCATCCCGACTAAGACAGATGACCCGGGACTTGTAGCTTCTTAGTATTATTTTGTACTAGATTTGTCTCTAGAGTTTTGTTTAGTATTTCTTCAGACTCATTGATGTTATTATTTGACTCATGAGTTGTATGTGACTATTATATTCTTTATCATATTCGTGCTTATTTCCATCTTAGATCTGTGATTGAGTATATTGATATTGTTGGTGGCTCATTATATTGTTAGATAGATTATCCAAATAGCGTTCTACCGCCGATTCTGTGATGTAGGTTGGGCGTTGTTTCCGACTTGTACCCTTACACCGGGTGCGGGTCGTGACATATTTTTAGTGGTGGCCTATGCAGGACTTCGAGGTTTTAATTAGTGTGATTCGTAGTGGTGCTTTGAATTGAGTGCTATTATGAGCCTGTTTCAAGATATAGGATATAGGTTATATGCTGAGAATACTCAATCACATCTAGAAAAATTATTTTGATTCATTCAACTATTCTTCCTTGATATTGATACTTAATCTTTTAACTGTCCGTCCTTGGGTGTCTTACATCATATGACATATTGATTCCTTCTTTCGCTTTGTCTCAGGATGTCGCCTAAGACTAGATCGCAGCAGGGGAGAGCAGCTTCTGAGAGGTCTGCGATGTCTCAAGGGCCTGCACCAGTCACTTCTCTAGTAATTGGAGTGTCAGCTGCTTTTGGAGGTCCACCACCTACTCAGAGGATTGTGCCAGATGTATCTGAGGGACTTCCACCCCCACCTCCTATGCCAGCAGATGCGACGTAAATGTTCACACTATTTCGTGAGATGCTGGAGGCGCAGAGGGCTCAGTCTGAGGCACATCAGAGGCAGACCGGCGTCTTGCGGCAGGGCATCGAGAGTGCTTATCAGTTTGCTCGTGCTGAAGTAGAAAGAGGAGTTCTGGTCCAGCAGCAGGTTATTCCTCAGGTTGCTCAGCTTCGGCGAGGCAACATTCAAAACTTCAAGAAGCTGGAGCCTAGGGTCTTCAAGGGGACGTAGGGAATCGTTTATGCTGATGATTGGCTCGAGGACATTGAGAGTATTATGAAGGTGTCACATCTTTCTGAGGATCTGAAGGTTGAGGCGGTAGGACTTCAACTGTTCGACATCGCCCGCACTTGGTTCAGGAATGAGCCGATTCTTGTTGATGCAGGACAGTCTTAGAAGATGTTCAAGGAACTCTTCAAGAAGAAGTTTTTTGCTCGGACAGACAGGTTGGGCTTGGAGATGCAGTTTGAGAGCCTCATTCAGGGGAGCATGTCTGTGGATGAGTACGCTACGAAGTTCGGCAGGTTGAGCCAATTTATAGAGTATTTGGTGAGAGAGCCGGAGGTTTGGGCTATTCATTTCCGTGAGGGTCTAAACTGGGAAGTGAAGATCCTTATTCCATCTTTTTATGAGACATACTCGGAGATACTTATGGAAGCACGTAAGATTGAGCGGGAGTTGGGTTTGAAGCCCAAGAGAGATCGTAATTCTTTTCTGGGGGCCAACAATAGTACAGTATCTGCCAAGCATCCTCATTTCCAGTATAGGCCTTTTCAGCAGCCACAACAGCACCAGACTCAGTTAAGGCATCATTTTACTAGACACCACAGTAGCAGAGACAGTTATAGCAAGCTCCATGCCACTACTGCAAGAAGCCCGACCATATATGGGAAGTTTGCAGAAGGAGGTTAGGAGTTTTTTTGTATTGTGGTACCGAAGGGCATCAGATGAGAGAGTGTCCTCGTCGTACAGTTCAGGAAGAAGCTCCAACACCGAGGGCACATGCGAGACCACCTGCAGTACAGACGAGGGGACCGCTTCCAACCCAGCATCAGCATTATGTCTAGCATCAGGTAGTTGAATATGTGGCAGCGTCAGTGGTTGGAAATGATGATGGATTTTGATATCTCTTTACAGTATCATTCTGGGAAAGCTAATATAGTTGTCGATGCCTTGAGCAGGTATTCGGTAGCTATGTTCTTGACATAGGATCGATATTTGTTGGAGGACTTAGAGATCTTGGGCATTGAGGTGATAGTTCCTGGTTTTGCTATGCAGATGTGGGGATTGCAGATACATTCAGAGTTGATAGACAGGATCAAGGCAGCATAGTATGAGGATGTATCTCTGAGGAGCATCAGAGCTCAGGTGAGAGCAGGATTGGAGGATGATTTCACCATTGCCAAGGATGGTTCTTTGCGGCATGGAGTTAGATTGTGTGTGCCTAGTGGGGAACTATGTGAGGAGGTATTGCAGGAAGCTTATCGCTCTCAGTATTCTATACATCTAGGTGCTAACAAGATGTATCGGGATATACGAGAGAGTGTGTGGTGGTATGGCATGAAGAGGGAAGTGGCATAGTTTGTATCCAGATGCTTAGTGTACCAGCAGGTGAAAGTTGAGAGGCAAAGGCTAGGAGGTTTACTTCAGCCATTACCCATTCCAGAGTGGAAGTGGAAGCACATTACTATGGATTTTGTGTCCGAACTTCCACGATCTCCAGGGGGAAAGACACAATTTGGGTCATCATTGATTTGTTGATCATGTCGGCCCACTTTTTGCCTTTCAAGGTGGATTTGTCTACGAAGAAACTAGCAGAGATGTATGTGAGGCAGATCGTCGGGATATATGTTTCCGTCAGCATAGTCTCAGATCGGGATAGTTGTTTCACTTGTCATTTCTGGAGGAGTTTGCAGGCGAGTTTGGGCACCCAGCTCAAGTTCAGTACTGCATATCATCCCCAGACAGATAGGCAGTCAGAAAGGACTATTCAGACTCTCAAGAATATGTTGCGCACTTGTGTACTAGATTTCGGGGGTTCTTGGGAGGATCATCTCCATTTGGTAGAGTTTGCTTACAACAACAGCTACTAGGCTAATATAGAGATATCACCATTTGAAGCTCTTTACAGTCGAAAATGTCGTACTCCCTTATCATAGGAAGATATTGGAGAAAGAGTTTTGCTTGGGCCAGAGATAGTTGTAGATACAGCGAAGAAGGTCCAGTTGATCCGAGACAAACTTCGAGTGGCGTAGGACAGACAACGACATTGGGCCGATAGCCACCAGAGATCTTTGGAGTTTGAGGTATAGTTTTAAAATTTTTTTGTTTTATGCTTGTTATTGGTTGTTTATTATTGATTAAGTTCTTGAGGTTGTGTTTTGTTCTAGGTGGGTGGTTTGGTGTTTCTGAGGATTTCTCTGATACGAGGCAAGATTCTCTTCGGTGGAGGCGGTAAGCTTAGTCCACGATTCATCAGACCTTTTACTATTCTAGAGAGGGTCGGTGTAGTTGCTAATAAACTATATTTGCCACTTGCATTGGAGGGAGTGCACAATATGTTTCATGTGTCACAGTTGAGACGGTACGTGGCGGATCCTAGTCACGTATTGGATCACTCGAAGATAGATGTGGGCCCTACTCTTAGCTATCCAGAGCATCCAGTTAAGATTCTGGATCGAAAAAAGAAGGTGCTGAGCAACCAGACTATTCCTTTGGTACGCATCGCATGGTAGCATCACTCAGCGGGGGAGTCTACCTGGGAGAGAGAGGATGAAATGCGAAAGCGTTATCCATATTTGTTTGTGCTTTGAGGTATGTTCTTTCCTAGTTCTGTTCTGTTCTTTTATTTTGTTCTGTTATTTTCTAGGGGTAGTTTTCGTCTTTGAATTTCGAGGAAAAAATTATTTTAAGGAGGATAGACTTGTCACTGCTACATTTTCTAGGAAAGGATATTTTAGTCATTTCATATTTAATTAAATATTATGCATATTGTATAATTACTTATTGTATTATTTAATTATTGTTAGATGTTAGTTTAGTAATTTGGACTTGTGTTAGTGGACCTAACTAGTTTAGTTTAGACTCATGGACCAACATTTATTAATTATTATAATTGAGCCTAACGAGGATGATTAATTTAATTAAACTATTAGACTAGAACATTCCCTCCTTAATTATTTTTTCATGAGAGGCCCCAAGGGGTATAATGGATATTACATAGTAGCTTGAGGAAGGGGCAAGGGGGCCGGCCTACATAAGGAGGGGGAAAAGTTTATCTTTCCTCTTTTTATTTCAAATCTAGATCTAGAATTTTCTTCAACCAAATTCGTTCATTCCCACATCATTCTTCCACCAAATTTTATCCCAATTTTTTTTCAAATCACCATTGGAGGCTAGTGGAGCAAGGATCTAGAAGGAGGAAGCAAGGATCTACAAAGAGGAGCAAGGATCTATAAGTTGGAAGCCAATTTTATCATATTTGAAGGTTGCATTGGGAATCTATCTTCCAATAGGTACAATTCAATTTTTTTTCTTCAATTAGGTTCTAATCTGAGGTTTAACCATGAGAAATTAACCCATATGCATAGGCTACCCATAGGATTTGGAATTGACTTCATAGGAGGCCCATTGAGAAAGTTATAATACTTTTTATATCAATTTTGGTAGAATTCCAAGATTAACACTTGTTGTGTTTGTCAATTGGTCTTATAGATCAATTTGACATGTGTTTATGTGTTTATGACTAGTGTCATGTCCACAATTGAGTATGTGTAGCCCGTATCCCAATATTTTGGTAATACGTGTTAATTTAGGGGGTTTTCCTCCGACACAGAGCTTTGTGCATGTCATATTTTGACACGGACACGTAGATATATGTTTAACTCTTCATATTATTCATATATAGTATATTAGACTTGCTCATGTCCTTTGGGGTACATTTGGTTATGTGGTGGACTCGTGTCGCAAGCGTATCATAGAACTAGTGTGATACGGGTGCGATGCATTCCACATGTTTGATGCATTTAATTTCTAGATTCAATTACCATTGTTCTAAGCCATTTACACTATATGAATTCATATGTATATGTATAAGTATATGTAATTATATGATACCATATAGTTATGTATGTATATAGCTATGTCATAGTGTGTGTGTGTGTATATATATATATATATATATATATATATATATATATATATATATATATATATATATATATATATGTGTGTGTGTGTGTATGAGGGAGAGTTATATATATACCTATGTGTATGTGTGTATCTAAATGTATTATGTAAGTGTGTTGATACCCCTATGTATATGTATATTTGTTGAGTCTATATATATATATATATATATATATATACTCTCCCTCATACACACACACATATATATATATATATATATATATATATATATATATATATATATATATATATATATATATATATACTTATCAATATAACTATAGACACTCATAAGTAACATACACTCGTACAAATATTCATATATATATATATATATATATATATATATATATATATATATATATATATATATAGGTGTGTAGTTATGTGTATATATATGGGTTTATAGTTGTGTATGCAAGGGGGAGAGGGGCTCGACAGGAAGCATAGCAGCAGCAATATCAGCTACGGCAGCAGTAGCAGCAGCACGAAGGGCAGCAGCAGCAGTATGAAGGGCAGCAGCCGCAGCAATATGAGGATGCAGCAGCAGCAGCAGGTAAATAAAGATGCAGCAGCAGCAGCAGGTAAGGAGCAGCAGCACCCGCATGAAGGGCAGCAGCAGCAGCAATATGAAGGTACAGCAGCAGCAGGTAAAGGAGCAGCAGCAGCAGCAACAACATGAAGGTCAGGACCTACAGCTAGTTAAGGTAGTAGCAGCAACAATATGAAGGTGCAGCAACAGCAGCAAGTAAAGCAGCAGCAGCAGCATAAAGGTCAGCACCTATAGCAAGTTAATGTATGGTTTAGTTAGTTATTTGTTAGTATAGCTAGTTGATAGCTAGCTAATTTGGTAGTAGTTAGATATATATATATTAGTGATACTATTAGTATTAAGTATGTATTGATATCTCTAGTAGTGTTATATAGATGTGTATATACATGTATATAAGTATATTTGTAGTAGTTAGCTAGTAGTTATGTATACATATAGTTAGTAGTTAGATACGCATACTTGTATTATTATTGTATCTTTAGTTAGTGATACATAGGTATATGTTAGTATGTAGTATATGTATCTAAGTATTAGTATATTATATATTTTAGTAGTTAGTTGATTAGCATATGGTTAATATTGGGTATTAGCTACATGAAGGAGGATTTCACATTACCTTAAGATACCAAGGTAAATATCAAGGTATTGGCCAATACTTAAGGTATTGGGTTTGAGTATCAAGATCGGGGATTAGTGGTGCAATACCGCATTGGTTCAAAGCCTAGGTATTCACTTAGCATTTGAGATTTGGATTAGTACATATTATTGATTGAATATGTATATATGATATTTCATATCTCTTATTTGCGTATCCTGAGATACGGTATCTTAGTACCTTAGATTTAGTTAGTGTAGCTTAGTTTCTTAGTGTATGAACCCAATATCGTAGAAATAGACTCATACAACCTAGAAGTAGGTAGTTTGACCAAGTTTGACCGATTTGACTTAGAGTTAACCTAGTTTGACTCTTTTGACTTAGAAATGGCTTTTTGACCAAGATGTTGACTAGTTTAACTCATTTTTAATTCAAAATCTTGTATTAATGTTATATTCTCTATCTAGGTCTTCGAGGTACCGTATCAGTCATCTGTGAGACTATTTATCGGACTTCAGGCGAGTACATTCTCTGATAGTTTCTCATTTATGATATCCTCTATGTTCATTATATCTAGTGTAGATATTCATGATTTATTGACACGATGGTTACATAGATTGGTATATCCGGATCTCGTCATGAGATGTTATTACTTGGCATATGGTGTATCTTGTGCAAGCCTTGTTTTATTATTCTTCTTGTACATGTACATACACTGATTCTCGGGGAGACTAGCTATCTTCTTAGAGAATCCTATGCCATAGCATACCATGGTTGGATCCGCTATACCAGTCGGGGTTGGGGAGTATGTAGTGTAGATATGTGATCTTACCCTCCTTGTATCAAGTCTTATTCTTGAATAGTGTTAATCATACACCGCACGTATGATTAGCCAGGCCATAAATCTTGTATCAAGTTTCCAAGTTGATCGCATATTAAAGCTAGTACTCGCTAACGGTTCAGAAAGAAGATGATATTTCAGAGAATAATATATAGATACAAAACTATGTGAAGCACCGGAATCAAATAAAGCATGAGCTGAAAAAGAATCAAGATAAACTGAACCTGAGATAGCATCACCGACTGGCTCCTCCTCCTCAACGGTCAAGGCGAAAGCTCTCCCTTGTCGCTGGGTACCTCTCTGCTGTCAGTGGTGCTGAGCAAACTGCTACTGTTATGGTGGTAGAGGAGGTCCTCTATGCTATCCCGCTGGTGGTCTCGCGGGTGCACTCTATGCCTGAGCTCCGCCATGAGCTGGACGAGATGGAGCTTTAGGACAAGCACTCAACTGATGGTCTCATGATATGTAGAATAAGAACTAGCCCAATCTTATCTAGCATGCATCCTATTCATGCCCCTACTTCTTACAAAAGGTACAATAAATAGCTGTCCTTTGGATCTGGTGCATCTGTTGTGCCGGCGTTCTAGCTGATCCATAATACTGCTACCTTGGCTGCTGGAAGTGCCTCTGGTGTTGCTGCTTAAAGTGAGACTGCTTCATTGGACTCGTGTTAGTATTATATCCTCCTATGTCTCTCGGCCTCTTAGAGCCAAGCTCTAGATAATATTTTATGGTGTAAAATGGAAAACCGGACATGTGGTATTTTTCGGTGAATTTATTGGACTTCGAAAATGAGTTTTAGAACCTATAAACTTTTGGGATTGATAAACCAAACTTAAACCCGAACCAAACCAAACCAAAACAAACCCACCCTGCCTGAACCGAACCCAGCCTATTGGGTCGGGTCGGGTCGGATCTAAGCCAAACCCGACCCGAAACCCATTCGGAACCCTACCCGCCGGATATACTGTAGCACAGTATAAAACCCGTGCCTCGGCGTTCGTGTAGCCGCCGCCAACCCATCTCTCTCTCTCTCTCTCTCTCTCTCTCAGCCGCCTCCTCTCACCGCCGTCCCCTGCGCTCGACTCCGCCGCCGAGCCGACCTAGCCGCGCTCCTCCTATCCCGATCGACGTCTTTCCCCTCCGCCCGCATCCGCCCCTCGACGTCCCGCCTCGAGCAGCCCCGGAACCCTCGTCCCCGATTTCTCCTTCCCCCTAGCTCCGCCGCGGCTTCCTCCCAGCACCTCGCCGCGTCCGCCCCTCGACGCCCCGCCCCCGAGCTCCCCACCAAAATCTCCCTCCTTTCCAGCCGACCCGCTCCGGCCGTTCGAAAGGAAGACCCGAGCCGAGCCTCCGCCAGCGGCTGATCCCGGAGCCCTAGCCCGACCTCGAGCCCGACCCCCTCCGGCAAAGTCCCCGCCGCCCCGAGTCAGAACCCTAGCTCGGACTCTCGGCAGATACGGGAATTCTCGACCAAGACACAAAGTTGACTCTCGGACACGTGGAATTCAGCTTTCACGGACCCGGTTCAGGTATCATTTTCTCTTGCCTCGCAACTCCATTTTAGTTTCCGTCAGTTGCAACGCATAGACTGTATAACCCTCTTGGTGCTCATGCAACCCGCTCAGTACATCGCGTCCTGTGGTGATCGCACACCGCGGTCCTAAAATAGGAAAAACAACGCCCTGTTTCACCCCAGAACTGAGTGCGTCCCGCCAAACGGAACGACTTGGTCGCACGTGATCTTTACCGAAACGTGCGCGTCATTAATACGGACGTGTGGAATTTCGCAGAAGTTGATTGGAATGTGCGTGCACACCGGAATCAACACGTATCCGTCGACAACGTCTCGTATTCGTCCTTTCTGGAATATACTGTAACTTTGTGTACACATGTCAGATCAAGACGAAACTTGCGCCATCGGACTTGTAGCAATACGTTAGTCTTGTGACCCAAGTTTGGTTCGATTCTGAGAACATTGGCAAAATTGCGTATCGTGGGCCCCACAAGCTCCACTTGACGGACGATTTTGTGATCGGCTCATCGGAATCCAATTATGGAAGTTCTGTTGGGTTTGTATCATCGTTCCTGACTTGTAGACACTAAGTTTGGCAAATTTGGAGACCTTTGACCCTGACACGCTTTTCGGTGCAAAGTGGCCTACACATGGACCCTCCTTTGACCCAGAAATGTCCTTTTTGCCCTTGTGTCCAAATTGGACTTAAGGACAGGCGTTTTTAGCTATTTGACATCTTCTAAGATGGTTGGTGATGTTTATTACACCTTTTGGAGGAGTACCCACAGGATCCACTGATACCGGGACGACTGTTGATATTCAAACATCAGGCAAGTGTACCTTGCCAAACTCTGCAGTATTGTTACATATTTTCCTTGCTTCATTATATTGCTGTGCATGCTTAACCTAGGACCGTGTGACGTACTTAGCGTCCGATTATTAGTCGGGTGCCAACACTGTACGCGGTGTTGGGTATTGTCATCTAGAGATGGACATTCGTGACACTATATATTCTCGTACTTGTCTTATCAAGTACCATATGACCTAGGAAACTTGACACTATCCATGAGACAGGATTTTCCCGAGATATTCGTGGTGATTCTTTATAGGATACAGGACATAGACATTATATTCTTAGATATAGTATGACTGGTTGCATTAGCTATGATCCCGCTTGACATGGACGTGAGACGTTATGGTCATGATATGCGTGGTTACATTGGGTGGGGAGAGACACACAGGATAGCCTATTTTTTATATATATCTTCTATTATTGAGAGGTCGTAGACTCTCGGAGCAGAGCTAGACCCACTACCGGTTATTACCGCTACCGGCTCCCCGACACAGAGCTTGTAGTGGCTCAGCTTGAGTACTCGTGCTGCTCTCACTTGCATTTTCACATAGATGGTTACTTACTAGCCCTATTTATCTCATTATTTGTTGAACTGCTTATATTTTGGCTTGTATTATTTTCTGTACCTTGCTATGTCCCCTAAGGACCTGGATATGGATTATGTCCCCAGGATTTGAGGACGAGATCTATCCCGAGGTATACAGGACCGCAGCAGGAGCTGATCCAGGAGCTGTACCGCCATCCGAGGATGAGGTGTTAGCCGAAGACTTCTCTTGAGCATCCATGTTCTTGCTCAGCATTTATATTTATTTCAGTCATTTATTTCTGGCCTGTTGAACCATTGTATCAGATATTTATCGGGTTGTTCCCCGAAGCACTATGTGAGACTAGCTGATGATTTACATTCCTTATTTATTCTGTGGATCATATTTTATATCTTGTGTGGATGAGATTAGTTGTGCCATATTGTCGTAGACTTGATTTTACAGCTTAAGTATGCCCTGATGGATCCATTAAATTGGGTTTGTCCATCGGTGCGTACTGCTGGCCATTGCCACGTGTCTAGTCCCTCGACATTTTGGGCCTGGGGCGTAACATGGTTTTTGTGGTGGCACATGCAGGTCTACGACTAAATTGTTCGGTTTTAACTTAGGGACTGAACCAGCCTGCCCTAAGAATAGGATAAGTTATAGGATCTCATCCATTATTTAAACCATGTTGAACTCTATATCGAACTCGAAATTGTTACTTGAATTGCATCATGTTTTGATTCCTCTGAGCGTTCTTACAGTTTATCTTTTGGTTGCAGAGAAATAGATCCCAGGAATGGAGATGAGATTCCTTTGGACACGCCACACGACATTGTGGTTACTTATATAGACGGAGTGACCCCAGGGAATGGAGGACAAGCATCGCAGAGCGATCAAACCGGTCAGCCTAATCCAAGGTTCCGGAGAGATGACATCCCACCTCCACCACAGTTCACTCCCCAGATGCCAGTTTTCCCGCCCGGACAAGCCATGGACGAGCAATAGATATTCCAGATGACGTATGCCATGATGCAAGCCCAGCAGCAGATTCAGCAAGAGGCCCATCGCCAGGAGGCAGAGTATCTGAAGACCAGCCTGGTATCCGCATTGGAGCAGGCAAATCCACTACCGAGGCGAACAGCGATGGGATCTATCACCGATTTTCGTCATCTCAAGCCTCGCACATTTTCTGGTAAAGAAGGGCCAACAAAAGTTCATGAATGGCTCACAAACATTCAACATCAGTTGGAAGCCGCTGAACTTCCGAGAGAGAAGTGGATGACTGCAGTCATAATGCAGTTAACTGAAAATGCATATCACTGGTGGTTAGCGGAAGAAAGGAGGCTCGGACAGGACCGAGTCACATGGAAAGAGTTCTCCAGACTCTTCCAAGAGATGTACATTCCAGCAGTTGCACGGTCAGAGCTCAGAGACAAGTTCAACCGCCTTATCCAAGGCAATATGACAGTGGAAGAATACAACGCGAAATTAATACGCCTAAGTCGCTTCGCTCCAACATTAATCTCGACGGAGGAAGAGAAAGCTGAGAAGTTCATTGACGGACTAAAGTTTGAGCTCCAGAGATTTATTGGCTCGGTCGCACCTACATCTTATACCAACGTCCTTGCAGCAGCACGACACATGGAGCGCGTCACTAGAAGGGAGTCGAATCTGAAGAGGCCAATCACATCAACTTCATCCAGGTTATCACAGGGGGATTCTGCAAAACGACCCCAGAGGAGTATGCCAGAGAGGACAGCACATAGGGACAGACCTCTTCCTACTTGTCACCACTGCGGCAAGGTAGGACACATTGAGAAAGAATGCAGGCGTAAGTTGGGACTATGTTTGAGCTGCGGCTCCAACCATCATTTTTCCAGGGACTGTTCTGAACGCAGAGACGGAGCACCGAGACTAGCCTTGCCTGCACCACGACCAGCTTATCCAGCAGTAGGAGCACAGCAGACAGGAGCTGGAGGAGTCAGACCACCAGCTATAGGAGGCTACCAGCAGAGACCACCACTGGCACCACTGACAGCTCTATTTCAGCAGAATCAGCAATAGCAGAGAGGTCCAGCTCAGGGACAAGGACAGGCATTCACATTAGCTGTTGAGCAGGAAGCTACTGTGGGCGAGGTCATCGTAGGTACTATTTTAGTAGCTTTATTACCAGCTGTAGCTTTATTTAATTCTGGATCATCGCATTCATTTATAGCAGCTAGCTTTGTAGTCACCCATAGAGTAGCTACCGCACCCCTTCCGATGATGAAGAGAATTCTTACGGGAGGTGGAATTATTCCGGTTAGTGACGTCTGTAGATCATGTTCTGTAGTAGTTTGTGGAAAGAAATGCGAGCTCAATTTCTAATATTTTCCATGCCGGATTATGATGTCGTACTTGGTATGGACTGGATAAGTCTATACCATACGACTCTTGATTGCCGACTTGGGCGAGTTATATTTAGACTGCCTGGACATCCAGAATTTGAGTTTCTTCGAGGAGCAGTAGAGCAAGGAGTTAAGCCTACTCTTAGGGTACTAACTGTAGAAGGGGAGACAGGTTACCCAAGAGTCATATCAGAATTTGTGGATGTATTTCCTGATGATCTTCCAGGTTTACCACCTGATCAAAAAATAGAATTCACAATAGACTTAACTCCAGGAGCAGAGCCTATCACTTCATCAGTTTATCGGCTAGCACCTAAGGAGTTAGTGGAGTTGAAAGAACAGGTTGATGATATTTTAGAGAAAGGTTTTATTCGGCCCAGTGTATCACCTTGGGGAGCACCCATATTATTTGTGCCGAAGAAGGATGGAACAGTACGGTTATGCATTGACTACAAGGCACCAAATGCTGTGACCATCAAGAACAGGTATCCCTTACCACGCATTGATGATCTATTTGATCAATTGAGTGGTGTAAGGGTATTCTCGAAGATTGACCTTAGATCCGGCTACCATCAGATCAAAGTAAGAAAGGAGGACATACCGAAGACAGCTTTCAGGACTAAGTATGGACATTATGAGTTCTTGGTAATGCCGTTTGGTTTAATCAACGCGCCAGCAGTGTTTATTAGTTTAATGAACAGAATCTTTCATCAGTTTTTGGATAAATTTGTGGTTGTGTTCATTAATGACATCCTCATATATTCCAAGAGCCACGAAGAGCACGAGGAGCATCTCAGAATCGTGTTAGAGACGTTGAGACAGGAAAAGTTATACGCCAAAATTAGTAAGTGTGAGTTCTGTATGGACAAAGTACCTTTCTTGGGACATATCATCTCAGGAGAAGGACTTTCAGTGGATCCAGAGAAAGTTGCGGCAATAGAGACTTGGCCTACACCCACATCAGTTGCAGAGGTGAGAAGTTTTCTCGGACTTGCGGGATATTACCGATGGTTTGTAGAAAATTTCTCCAGGATTGCAGAACCGATGACGAAGCTGACACGTAAAGACCAGGAGTTTATATGGACAGAAGACTGCCAGAAGGCCTTCAAAGAATTGAAGAGAAGATTAACAACAGCACTTGTCTTGACTCTTCCTTCAGGGTCAGGAGGTTTTGTTGTTTACAGTGATGCATCAGGTAGTGGACTAGGATGTGTTTTGATGCAACATGGAAAAGTCATTGCTTATGCATCAAGACAGTTGAAGGTCCACGAGAAGAACTATCCAACACATGATCTGGAGTTAGCAGTAGTTATATTTGCATTGAAGATTTGGAGGCACTACCTTTATGGGGAGAAGGTAGACATCTTTACAGATCACAAGAGTCTGAAGTATGTATATACTCAGAAGGAGCTTAACATGAGGCAAAGACGTTGGCTTGAACTGATGGTAGATTTTGATATAGATCTGCAGTACCATCCGAGAAAGGCGAATGTCATGGCAGACGCACTTAGCAGGAAGCCTACAGCTTATTTCTTGATGATGCAGCCCAAGTTATTGAGAGATCTACAGAAGCTTCAGATAGAGGTTGTTTTACCAGGACAAAATGGCTTGCTGGCTAATCTTGAAATTAAGTCGTCACTTGTGGAAAGAATTAAAGAGGCATTGCCCACCGATGCTAGATTTCGAAGACTGAAGGAGAGGACGGAAGCAGGCATGCAGACAGGACTTCGCATACACGAAGAAGGGACATTGAGGTTTGGAAATCGCCTGTATGTTCCAAATGGAGAATTAAGACAGGAGTTAATGACTGAAGCACATAGCTCTATGTACTCTGTTCACCCAGGAGGAACCAAGATGTACCGAGACTTGAGACAGTATTACTGGTGGCATGGAATGAAAAGGGAGATTGCAAGATTTGTGGCCAAATGCTTAGTCTGCCAGCAAGTAAAGACCGAGCATCAGAGGACTGCAGGTATGTTACAGTCGCTTCCTATACCAGAATGGAAGTGGGAACATATCACGATAGATTTTGTCACAGGATTTCCAATGAGCCCCAGCGGAAGAGATGCGGTATGGGTTATCATGGATAGACTCGCTAAATCGGCACACTTCTTGCCATTTAGAGTTGGACAGTCCACAGAGGTACTAGCCGACATGTATATGCGACAAATCGTTAAATTACATAAAGTGTCGGTCAGTATTGTATCGGATCGAGATTCGAGATTTACATCTCATTTCTGGAGAAGCATGCAAGAGAGCCTGGGCACCAGACTAAAATTCAGCACCGCTTACCACCCACAGACAGATGGCCAATCGGAGCGCACCATTCGGATCTTAGAGGATATGTTGCGATCATGTATGCTAGACTTTGGAGGATCTTGGGAATATCATTTACACTTAGTGGAGTTCTCCTACAATAACAGTTATCAGGCCAGCATTCAGATGGCACCATTCGAGGCATTATACGGAAGGAAGTGCAGATCGCCTATATGTTGGAGTGACGTTGGTGAACGTCAAATACTGGGTCCAGAATTGGTAACACAGACAGTGGAGAAGGTAAAACAGATCCAGAATCATTGGGCAGATACGCACAGGCGTCCCCTAGAGTTTAAAGAAGGAGAGCACGTGTTCTTGAGGATTTCGCCCACTCGAGGTACTATCAGATTCGGGAGCAGAGGCAAGTTGAGCCTACGGTATATTGGGCCATTTGATATTCTAGAGCGCGTTGGTGAGGTGGCTTATCGTCTTGCATTACCTCCATCCTTAGAGGGAGTGCATGACGTATTCCACGTCTCACAGCTGCGGAGGTACGTGACCGACCCCAGTCACGTAGTCGATCATTCAGAGATCGCGGTGGGCCCTAGCTTGAGATATGAAGAAAAACCAGTTAGCATCCTCGACGTCAGTGAGAAGACATTGCGGGGACAGACAATCAGACTGGTTCGTGTAGCTTGGAAACATCATTCTCCTGGAGAATCGACCTGGGAACGAGAGGATAGTATGCGTCAGCGTTATCCCCACTTATTCACGGATGCAGTTGTAAACTAAACAATCTTGTAATTACCATAATTCTTCTGTAGTAGCTTATTCTTTGATTGCGAGGACGCAATCCTCATAAGGGGGGTAGATTGTAAACACCCTGATTTTTTAGAATAAACTTTAAATATTTTTCCCCCAATTTTTTCGGTATTTTCTGGGCGAAGAAGCAAGGTAATTGTGAGTTAAAGATTTTTAAATGCTGTTAATTGGTGTTAAAATATTATGGAAATAATATTTTATGGTGTAAAATGGAAAACCAGACATGTGGTATTTTTCGATAAATTTATTGGACTCCGAAAACGAGTTTTAGGACCTATAAACTTTTGGGATTGATAAACCAAACTTAAACCCGAACCAAACCAAACCAAAACAAACCCACCCTGCCTGAACCAAACCCAGCCTATTGGGTCGGGTCGGGTCGGATCTGAGCCAAATCCGACCCGAAACCCATTGGGAACCCTACCCGCCGGATATACTGTAGCACAGTATAAAACCCGTGCCTCGGCGTTCGTGTAGCCGCCGCCAACCCATCTCTCTCCCTCTCTCAGTCGCCTCCTCTTACCGCCGTCCCCTGCGCTCGACTCCGCCGTCGAGCCGACCTAACCGCGCTCCTCCTATCCCGATCGACGTCTTTCCCCTCCGCCAGCGTCCGCCCCTGGATGCCCCACCTCGAGCAGCCCCTGAACCCTCGTCCCCGACTTCTCCTTCCCCCTAGCTCCGCCGCGGCTTCCTCCCAACACCTCGCCTCGTCCGCCCCTCGACGCCCCGCCCCCGAACTCCCCTCCAGAACCTCCCTCCTTCCCACCCGACCCGCTCCGGTCGTTCGAAAGGAACACCCGAGCCGAGCCTCCGCCAGCGGCTGATCCCGGAGCCCTAGCCCGACCTCGAGCCCGACCCCCTCCATCGAAGTCCCTGCTGCCCCGAGTCAGAACCCTAGCTCAGACTCTCGGCAGACACGAGAATTCTCGACCAGGACACAAAGTTGACTCTCGGACACGTGGGATTCAGCGTTCACGGAGCCCTGTTCAGGTATTATTTTCTCTCGCCTCACAACTCTATTTTAGTTTCCGTCAGTTGCAACGCGTAGACTGTATAACCCTCTCGGTGCCCGTATAACCCGCTCGGTGCATCACGTCCTGTGGTGATCGCACACCGCAGTCCAAAAATAAGAAAAATAACGCACTGTTTTACCCCGGAACTGAGTGCGCCCCACCAACCGGGACGACTTGGTCGTACGCGGTCTTTACCGAAACGTGCGCCTCGTTAATACGGACGTGTGGGATTTTGCATAAGTCGATTCGGATGTGCATGCACACCGGAATCAACGCGTATCCGTCGACAACGCCCCGTATCCGTCCTTTCTGGAACATGCTGTAACTTTGTGTACATACGTTAGATCGAGATGAAACTTGCGCCATCGGACTCGTAGCAATACGCTGGTCCTGTGACTCAAGTTTGGTTCAATTCTGAGAACGTTGACAAAATCGCGTATCGTGGGCCCCATAGGCTCCACTTGACGGGCGATTTTGTGATCGGCTCATCGGAATCCAATTTTGGAAGTTCCATTGGGTTCGTATCATCGTTCCTAACTTGTAGACACTAAGTTTGGCGAATTTAGAGACCTTTGACCCTGACACGCTTTTAAATGCAAAGTGGCCCACAAGTGGACCCCGCTTTGACCCAGAAATGTTCTTTTTGCCCTTGTGTCCAAATTGGACTTAAGGACATACGTTTCTAGCTATTTGACATCTTCTAAGATGGTTGGTGATGTTTATTACAGCTTTTGGAGGAGTACCCACAGGATCCACTGATACCGGGACGACTGTTGATATTCAAACATCAGGCAAGTATACCTTCCAAACTCTGCAGTATTGTTACATATTTTCCTTGCTTCATTATATTGCTGTGCATGCTTAACCTAGGATCGTGTAACGTACTTAGCGTCCGATTATTAGTCGGGTGCCAACATTGTACGCGGTGTTGGGTACTGTCATCTAGAGATGGACATTCGTGACACTATATATTCTCGTACTTGTCTTATCAAGTACCATATAACCTAGGACACTTGACACTATCCATGAGACAGGATTTTTTTGAGATATTCTTGGTAATTCTGTATAGGATACAGGACATGGACATTATATTCTTAGATATAGTATGACTGGTTGCATTAGCTATGATCCCGCTTGACATGGACGTGAGACGTTATGGTCATGATATGCGTGGTTACATTGGGTGGGGAGAGACACACAGGCTACAGGCTATTTTATATATATATCTTTTATTATTGAGAGGTCGTAGACTCTAGGAGCAGAGCTAGACCCACTACCGGTTATTACCGCTACCGGCTCCCCGACACAGAGCTTGTAGTGGCTCAGCCTGAGCACTAGTGCTGCTCTCACTTGCATTTTCACATAGATGGTTACTTACTTGCCATATTTATCTCATTATTTGCTGCACTGCTTATATTTTGGCTTGTATTATTTTCTGTACCTTGCTATGTCCCCTGAGGACCTGGATATGGATTATGTCCCCAGGATTTGAGGACGAGATCTATCCCGAGGTATACGGGACCGCAGCAGGAGCTGATCCAGGAGCTGTACCGCCATCCAAGGATGAGGTGTTAGCCGAAGACTTCTCCTGAGCATCCATGTTCATGCTCAGCATTTATATTTATTTCAGTCATTTATTTCTGGCCTGTTGAACCATTGTATCAGATATTTATCGGGTTGTTCTCCGAAGCACTATGTGAGACTAGCTGATGATTTACATTCCTTATTTATTCTGTGGATCATATTTTATATCTTGTGTGGATGAGATTAGTTGTGCCATGTTGTCGTAGACTTGATTTTACAGCTTAAGTATGCCCTGATGGATCCATTAAATTGGGTTTGTCCATCGGTGCGTACTGCTGGCCATTGCCACGTATCTAGTCCCACGGCATTTTGGGACTGGGGCGTGACATCCTCCGCTCTCTGTGCCTGTCTCAGAATCTTCTCAAAAGTAGCGGTGGGATCTTCATTCGTATGTGATTTGATCTCCCTGTTCAGTCCCTTCCTAAATTTTTTGGCTCTTCCTCTGGGGTTATGTTCCTCCATAAAATAGCCTAATTTGCAATACTCTGCCGCATACTCATCAACCGTCATACCTCCTTGAATGAGGTACTAAAACTGGGTCTCTAGAGATGTCAGAGCCACGTCTGAAAAGAACTATTCCTTGAAGAGCTCTTTGAAAGCTTTCCAAGTAAGTCATGGTATTGAGATCCTGAGGTCCGTCCTGAACCAAGTCAATGCAATATCGAACATAATTCTCCCAGCGGCCTCTATCTGCAACCTCTCTGGAATATGCATCATTCACAGGTTTAGCTCAATGTTTTCTATCCAATCATCAGCATATATGATCCCTTTAGTGCCTTAAAGTCCTTCGGCCCCATCCTCTTGAAGTCTATGATGGTCCCCGGCCTCGGCTGCTGCAGGTAAACTGAGGTGGTACAGTTTGTGGCTGGACTAAGGCGACTCTCTCCAGTGCTGCGAGCGCAATCTGGTGTGCATTCTCAATGCCCTGCCTCATGACCTCTGATTGGCGTTCTTGCGCCTCTATCATCTGCTGAAAAAGTATGAACATATGCGTCTGATCGACTGCGGATGGTAGGGGTGGACGATCTCTTAAAATTGTCGACGCTGCCCTCTATACCGGAGGTGGAGTACCTTCGAAAGCTGTTGTAGAAATGTCCACCTAGATCGGTGAAGCAGACCTCTGGAAAATAGCTGTTTGAACAGCGTCTGTTGGTGCTGCCCTCATAGGCGATGAAGTGACTGACCGCACTGACATGGCACCTGAGCGGTGGGAACGCGTCTTCGGCGGTTCCCTAAAGATTGATTAAACAAAGAAATTATTATTGAGTAAGATACGATATCATTAATGACGGACAAAATTAATTCAAGGTAAAGCAACGATAATGATAGAAAAACTGATATTTGAAAGTATTTTCTAGTTGTGATTGAGTATACTCTCAGCCTATATCCTATATCCTACAGCTTGCTCGTAGTAGTGATCAAGGTGAGCACTACTACGATATCACTCGACTTGCGACTCTAAGAGACCTGTATGGACCACCACTAAAAATGTGTCACGACCCGCACCCGGATATTCGGGCACGTGTACGTTGGTACATCAAGCCTACGCCGTAACATCGGCGGTATAACGTTGTCTGATCAACTCTAACTAACTAAACATCTCAATAATATATATATGGTACCTACAATCATCTCAACTCCAAACGGAGGAATAATATGGTATCTTACAAATGTAACTATACTCAATCACAATGCAAATTAAGGAAAATAGAGCACGAATGGAATAACGAAGAAAAGAATAAAGATACAATCCACAAGACTGAAATAATATACATGCCAAGTCTCAATAACAATCTAATATAAGTCCACCAAAATAAACTAAACCTCCTCAGGATCTGGTACTAAGTCCTCCTGATATAAAAGAGTATCCTCTAATGGTATGCCCTCCTGCGGTCCGTAGTATGTAGGACACTAGTCTATGAGCCAATCATCTGAAAAATATATCCAGATAGGATTGGAGCGAAGTATATACCTCTGAAAATAGTTTCAAATACATAATCGAGCATATAAAATAGATAATAAAAAGAAATTCTAAAATCCTTCCAAACATATATAGTATTATCTAAATCTAAATCCTAATATATTTAATATTTAAAATATATTTAAATTAACATTTATGGAATTATCTAAACTTATATCCAAAATTATCTAAAAGTAACAACGAATAGGATTTTGTTGTGGGACTTTTGAGTTCAAAGTCGTAGTCGATCACAACAATTGTCAGTAGTGGTTGCTGGTTTGTAAAAATATTTGTTCAACATTCGCCAGCAGCACAGTCAAACAAAGTGGGAGAACCAATTAATTTTCCTTGACGTTATTTGTTTATTCTTAATCTCACAGATCCGAAAGAGGAGCAAGCCACGTACAGTCAACAAAGTGGCAGAACCAATTGAAATTTTCAATAGAGTCGATCATTTCGTAGAAATTAAATAGTTAGAACACGTTGTGCTTCTATATATCTATCTATAAATAGACAAAGTTAATTGTAATCTTCACTTCACTTAACTTCACTTGGTTGCTACAATAGTATCTGTAGTGAGTTGAGTAGAGCTATTAGACATGGCTACTATCGAGAGCATCAGTAACTTCTTGAAACCTTCTCCGCCGAAAGCAAACAATCCCCTCCTCCACGAGAATGCCGTGACGCCTTTGACAGTGTTCGACAAAGCGGCCGGCAACTTCCATTTCCCAGTCCTCATGGCCTTCCGCTCTACCATGCCCTCCAACTCCGTCCTCACCGAAAGCCTATCCAGAGTCCTCGCTCCTGTTGGCTGGAAGGGATCGTTCACACAGATGTGTGTTTGTGAGAGGAGACAGCAAGCTTGCGTTGATGGCAAAGGAGAACACAAAACCTTTAACACTCTCTATGAAGAAAGGAGAACACAGGGAGCTGAAGCTATTCGACATGCCATGTATTTACTGAACAGATCTCCGACGAAAGCTCTAGACGGCGTGACACCATACGAAGCATGGACAGGAAGGAAGCCGAACCTGCATCACCTGCGCATATTTGGTTGCTTGGCGCATGTCAAGGTGCTTCGTAATCACCAAAGAAAGCTGGAGGACAGGAGCACTATCATGGTGTACCTTGGAGTCGAGCCTGGCACCAAGGGACATCGTCTCTATGATCCCATGACCCGGTCTGTACGTGTCAGCCGTGACGTTGTGTTTAGAGAAGATGAACAACACGACTGGAGCACTGAAGCAAACCAACTTGGGGTCGTTCTAGTCACTTTCATCATTCAATACAATGAGGAGCATGTACCACTATCTCCAGCGACGATGCCGAGTTCTCCAAGTACCCCACGCACGCCACCAGATGGAGTTGGTCCAACAACATCTGAACCTGAGACCTCAGGGTTTAATGTGCCTGTAGTGAGACAGGCGTCTGGAGCAAGTGATGCAACCCCGCCAACCGGAGAAGCTTCAGATCCCAACGTTGACGGGAGTGGACCACATAGATATCGTGACTTATTTGATATCTATGACAACACAAGTGAGCTTCATATGTGTAAGCTACTCAACGATGAACCCCAAAGCTATGACACAGCTGCACGTGATCTCAACTGGAAGCGGGCTATGGAGGTTGAGCTTGAAGCCATCCAGAAGAACAAGACGTGGAGTCTTGTAAATCTGCCGAAGGGCGCGCAAGCCATAGGGCTGAAATGGGTGTACAAGCTCAAGAAGGATCCAAATGGCGACGTCATAAAATACAAGGCTCGGCTGGTTGCCAAGGGTTATGTTCAACGCCAAGGCATCGACGTCGATGAAGTGTTTGCACCGGTGGCTAGGTTGGAAACCATCCGGCTCATTCTCGCACTAGCATGTCAGCGAGGTTGGCGTGTGCATCACATGGACGTCAAATCCGCATTCCTGAACGGCGAGCTTAAGGAGGATGTCTACGTTGCGCAGCCAACTGGGTTCGTCGTGAAGGGTCACGAGGACAAAGTATACAAGCTTTATAAAGCCTTGTATGGTCTACGCCAGGCGCCACGAGCATGGAACTCAAGGCTTGATGCATACTTGTTGTCACTTGGTTTCAGCAGATGTCCATAAGAGCATGCCATGTACATGCGCTGTCAGGAGAACGAAGTGCTGCTTGTTGGAGTCTATGTTGATGACCTTATCATCACCGGCTCAAATCTTAGACATGTGGAGGAGTTCAAGCAGCAGATGAAAGATGAGTTTGAGATGAGTGATCTTGGCAACCTTAGCTACTACCTTAGCATAGAGGTGCAGCAAGGTGTCAATAAAGTCAAGCTGAAGCAAACGGCCTACGCCAAGAAGATCCTCGAGCAGACCGGTTTGTTGGAGTGCAATGCAAGCAAAACACCCATGGAAGCAAAGCTGAAACTCACCAAGTCTGATACAAGCCCAAAGGTGGATGCAACACACTATCGGAGTATCGTTGGAAGTCTTCGATACTTGACGCACACCCGGCCCGACATCGCATACTCTGTTGGCGTGGTAAGTCGCTTCATGGAGGCACCGACGCAGACTCATTACGCTGCAATCAAGCAGATACTGCGATATGTGAAGGGCACACTACATTATGGCCTTGAGTTTGTCAGAGGACAAGTAGAGGAGCAGCTTCAAGGCTACTGTGATAGCGACTTGGCCGGAGATTTGGACGATCGTAAGAGTACCACTGGGATTATCTTCTACTTCTGTAAATGTCCGATCACTTGGACGTCACAGAAACAGAAGACAGTGGCATTATCTTCGTGTGAGGCGGAGTATATGGCGGCGTCGGCAGCAGCTTGTCAAGCTATTTGGCTGAATCGCATGGTGGAGATGATGACAGGGAGTGAAAATTGTTCAGCAAAGCTACTGGTGGATAACAAGTCTGCAATTGCATTGGTGAAGAATCCTGTCTTTCATGATAGAAGCAAGCATATAGATGCACGCTATCATTTTATCAGGGAATGTGTCGAGAAGGGACAGATTGATGTGGAGTACGTGAGCAGCAAAGAGCAAACTGCAGACATCCTGACAAAGGCTCTGAACCGATCCATGTTTGAAGAGCATCGTAGGAACATTGGAGTCAAGGACCTCTCAGAGTGAAGTCTAGATTAGGGGGGAGCATGTTAATAATAATCATGACTTGGTATGAGGCGCTCCTTGCATTGTGCATATTGCTTGAAGTGGCAACCTTGAGAATAGGTCCACAAGCATGCATAGATCCTAAATTGTAGCCAACGTGAGCATGACTCTAGGCATTTTAGTTAGTTTGCTTTCATGTATTTAAGAAGCCATGTAGTAACTCTTTTTGTAGCATTAAGAATCATCAATTCTAAAAGCTCCTTGTGTTCTCCTTTCTTCATAGAGAGTGTTAAGGGTTTTGTGTTCTCCTTTGCCATCAACGCAAGCTTGCTGTCTCCTCTCACAAACACACATCTGTGTGAACGATCCCTTCCAGCCAACAGCTCCGTACCCCCAACTTGCCGGAAGAATCAACTACGACAGCCGCCCCAGCTTCGTCCTCAACAATGCCGGAGTCCGTCTCGTCGAGACCCAAGTCAATACGCCCATGGACGAGAAGAACCTCATCGAGAACCCCACCACGCTCAGCAACCTGTATCCCCCGGTCCACGACGGGGTCAAAGAGATGTTCCAGGTCCAGCTCAACCGCTACGCCTGCGGAGGCATGGTCATCGGCTTCACCTACTCGCACACCATCGCGGACGGCCACTCCATATTCTGCTTCATCGGCCGGTGGGCCGAGGCGGCACGCGGGGTACTCACCGCCCCTCCTCCACCTCCCCCTTATTATAACGTGGACCGGAACTCGCTCTTCGTGCCGAGGAATCCCCTGACGTGCAAGTACGACCACCGGGAAACCGAGTCCAAGAAGGAGAGCATGTCGTCGGCGGTGCTCAGTACTGCCAAGTCTCCCGTGGACAGCCTAGCCATCCACTTCCCTGCCGAGTTCATATCCGAGCTCAAGATAAGAGTTCCCTACAGGCGCACCACCTTCGAGTGTCTCTCAGCTCACATACGGAAGAAGATAATCATAGCGCGCGGCCAGGACCACGACGAGAGCACAAGAATGAGAATAGCAGTAAATGGAAGGGGAAGGATGAGGCCTGTCGTGCCCGTCGACTACTTCGGCAACCTCGTCTGCTGGGCACTCCCGACATCGCAAGTCGGAGAAGTAGTCCGCAATAACATCGGCAACAACGTCAATACCATCCGCAAGGCCGTCAAGCAGCTGAACGACGACTACTTCAGGTCCTTCATCGACTTCGGAGAGATTCTCAACAAAGAGGAGGGAGGGGACGAGGAGCTGATGGTCACTGCGGAAGAGTGGGGGAACCTAATCTATCCTGACCTCGAGTTGGACAGCTGGCTCAGGTTTCCCATGAAAGACATGGATTTCGGGACCGGTGCTCCCAAGGCGGTGCTCCCGAGCGATATTTTGGTCGAAGGCATCATAACGTTTGTCGATTCTCTCAACGTAGTGGAGAAGGGAGGGGTCAACATCTACATAACCCTTCGCCGGGAGCATGTCGACAAGTTCACAAGTATATATTTTTCTTTGGACTAAGCTCGCCATTTAATTAATCAATCCGACACGAATTTATTTATGTCGTTACTCATACATAAACAGTGGGCTACCTGTAATTCTTGTAACTCGCCATTAGTATTGATGACTCAGTTAATTTTTTGTAATTCTTGTCACTTATTTATCTTATACGTAATATTTTTATAGTTTATCTAGAAGAATCCATCGATAATGTAGTCTATGAGAGGGAATCTATAACCACGAGATTCAAGATCCATTCTCGTCTTGTAGCTTCGATGAACTTCCAAATTATAACTAACACAGAATAATTTTTGTCCCATCACGGTGACAGAATGTTGTGTTATGACTGGAAGAGCTAAGCAAGCTACAAGCCCAGTCGGAACTTCTGCTTCAATATTCTATAGTCGAGGTACATGATCAATTTAGAATCCTCGAAAAGTTGCAGCAAATTTAAGAATAGCTTGATGACGTAGAATGACGTCTTTGTGTCGCACTTCATATTCTCCTATGACTTGACTAACTATTCGTTTGGAATCATCGTATGCTTCTAGATATTCTGCCTACTATTGAAGCGCATGCTACAGATCGATAAGCAAACCGTTATACTCTGCTGCATTATTGGAATATGCTTCCACGAGAGAATAGGCACAATTTATTATAAGATTATCAGGGAATACAATAAATACCCTTAATCCTGCATTAATATTGCCTTTTCGTTATGTCCTTGATGCATTGTTAAAGAACATTTGCCAAATAGCTTAATCTAACATTATGTTAGACTCCAACCATTTGTGTGAAATATGTTCGTATGATTTTGACATTTTTGGAACTGGGTAAGCTGCCAAGGAGTCTGCTGAAACATGACCTTTGATTGTCTTTTGTGGAACGAACACCATGTCGTATGGAGATAGCATCATTGTCCGTGGGACTTTGAGGCTTCTGATCCAAACAACTACATAGTTGATTAATTAAGTTGGTACGTGATAGAGTAGACCTCATGCATATATTGACCAAGAAGTGGTTCGTGGTCGCCATAAAATAAACATAATGCTAAAATGTCAACTCAAAATCACAAGAGCAATGTCGGATCATGTACAAGCATCGAAAAACTCGTACATGCGGTACAATGTCCTCATCAATATCGAACAGACGAGTTCCAGCTAATGGACCTCTCCCTTTTCAACATTTTAGAGCAAATCTGAATTTTTTTTATGAAGCAAACATTTAAGAAAATAGGAAGAGACATGAATTGAGGTCATGTCTGTTGAATATTAGTTATGTGTTATATTATTTAGTCTCTCATTGGGTAGAGAATAAGGATGAGGCTAGTCCTCTCCTATAAATATATAATCCCTCTTCAATAAGAATTATCCAATTATTCTATTATATATAGTATCAGAGACATATCATCCCCTCTCTCCCAAAAGTTAAATAAAAGAAGGAATTATTTATCTTTCCTCCTCCACCCCGTCTGCCCCCTGCCCGAATGGCGTTACCCTCCCGGCCCCCTGCCCGGGTGGCACCCCTGGATCTTGTCCGAGTAGCAGCCCCCCCCACCCTCCCCCGTGCCCTTCCCGGGTGGTGCCCCTCCTTCCCGAGTGGAAGCACCTCCCCCCCCCCCCCCGCGGCTTGTGTTGATACCTTCATAGGGTAGACTATGATAGTTTGCGTCAACCTTTGATCCTCAACAACGGCATCAGGAGTTATCAGGGTGCAACCTTTGCTGCATCTCTGTCTTGGCCTAGTATTCACATTAGGATCTAACAGAAAGAAACCTGGTTTGCATCTCTTTCCTGGTTTGTGTGATCCACATTTGATCTCTACTTGTGCCAGCCAGGTCAGGCTACGTTGATCGTGCATTGAGGGAGTTGATATGAATATTAGGTTAGGGCGATCAACGATTGTCGAATTGAGATTATTGAAGGATGAAGAACACTGAGGCGAGTAGCAATGATGATAATTCTAGTTGCGGGGACACCGGGCACAGGCACGATAATTTTATTAGTTTGACTTATCGATCAACGGTTGGACGGTCCAGATGGTTACTTCATATGGCACAAGAAGGCAAAAAGATGCTTCAAGAAATGTGTTTGTCAAAATATGTGACCAATAACCCTCCAGCAGTGACTGATCCAACATAAGAGCATTAGGAGACGGATGATACTCGATTGTTCATACAGTTAAAGAATTCGATGTAACCATCAGTTAATGTCATGCCCCAGTCTCAAAAATACGTAGGACTATGTCACGTAAGCATGCCAGCCGTATGGATATGGCAACTCTAATATATGGAAACCAAAATCCACACGTACGCTGTAATATAAATATCAATCCACAAGTGGTATAACATATGTCACAAGTCATAGGGTATAATCTAAATCTCATCCACAAAAATCAAATATAAATAAATAACCAGTATCTATGAAACTAGATTTCAATATAAGTATCTAAAGATGATAGTTGGATAGAAACAAATCCACTACCAACTCGAATGGAAAAGCACAACACAATAATCACAATATAAGAATACCAGCTAACGACCACTGGGCTCAAAGAGAAGACATCCTCGAAACATATGTAACCATCCAAATCTGTGCTCCTACAAATACTCAAGGAAAGATACACCTGGAAAGGGACAGGTCCTCAGAGGGACGTAACAAGATACATAGAAGCAAGCCAATTTGAATACAATAAACATGCATAATAGGTAGAAAATATATAAGTACGCTGTACAAGACAATCTATATGAATGCAAATGAGGACAACTTTTCGACATATGGGCAAGGGTAGGCTATTCGATCTACCTCACAACTCACACACCCGTCAATGGACATCAGAAATTGATATACCGCGGGGGTAGCGACCAGCGAGACTCCAGAAATTGATATACCGTGGGGGTAGCGACTAGCGCGACACACGCCCGTAGTGCGAGCTATATAGTATGTTTTACCAGAGTGATTAAAAGCCCATACGCCTAATGATTGTCCTCTCATGATACTAAGTGTCAAGTGTGTGTCACCCCCACTTTTTGGATTAGGGGTATTTTCGTCTTTCCGTAATTAATGTGTAGATGATTTGCATGATATTTAATTATATTTAAATAATTGAGGATGATTATTTGATTGTTGTAATTTATCGTTGCTTCGATAATTAGGACGCTATGCAAGCCCTTGTTTTCCAACTGATGTCGCAACCCATTTTAGTTAATCCTCAATAAATTCAATTTTGTACAATTTTCCCTATTGTTGGACACTTTTTATACAAAAGCGTATTAAGGTGACCATCCCATTGGACACGACACGCGAATAAATCCATTTTCCCTTCATGTATATTTTTCCATAATTTTGGGACTGTGAAATTTCAACATCAATCTCCATTAAACCATGGTCTCAAAAACCTTGGAACTAATGCATCCTAACCTACCATTTTAATTCTATTAAATCTTGGCCCTTGAAATATCTCCATAAGAGGCCAATTCCAAGAGGGTTGACCAGTCAACCCAACCCTAGGTCAATCCCTTACAAAATACTATATATATAAACCTCTTTTCCTCTTTTCCTTTTCTTCCAACCACAGCCGATTAAATTGTTACCATCCCTATTCTCAAACTCGACTGCCCCGACCTTTCCCGCTGATCCCTCGAGCACTTCGCCGGACGCCTGTTCCCCCGCCCTTGTCGACCGGAGCCAACTGCTGACGCCTCGACACCGACTGCACCAGAGGCCGTTGTCCGCCGGACCGACTGCACCAGAGGCCGCTGTCTGCTGAACCGTCTACAGCGAGAGCGCCGGAGACCATCGACCGAGACTTGCCTATACCCCACGGCGGAGTTCGACGACCGCTGCTGAACGCCTGGACACCCCGCGCGGACTGCTCGACGACGCTGCCGACTGAGAGTCCCCGCCTGTGCGCTGTCGACCGACTGATCGACGACGCTGCCGATCGGAGAAGCCCGGAGTTCGACGACAGACCGTGCACCCGACTGGCCTCCCCCTGTTCGTGACCATCACCTCGTCGTTATCATCGTCATCGTCTTGTTTCCGTACGCAGGTTCGACGTAAACCTACACTCGAATACGTACACATCCGGATATCATGCGTTAGTACGTGTAGGTATCGGTACATGCACGTATATACATATATATACGTAGAGGTATGTAGATATTATGCTCACTAAGATATATACGTACTCATATATGTGTATTCTAGATACCCCTAGTATATATATATGTTATTATGTATACACATGGTATAAGCTTTTTTTGGTATATCTATATAATATATATACATATATCATAATGGTAACTAATGAATACTTATATACATACATACGAACCGTATAATTCTCAATCAGCATAATACATACGTATATATGTGTGTGTGCATCGTATGAATTGAATTAAGTATGAACATATGGAAATCTATTAATTGTGTAATTAATTAGTACCATGAGATGCGTTAGCCATAGTATTTACTATGTAATATATGCACTAGATGTCTTGAATGTGACCACGGATACCCCGTAGGCACATCGACCTGTGACCCTAGCGTAGCCTGTAGAGATCATTATGTTGATTGTGTGCTAGAGTAATGACTGATAAAGTATTGTACTATATGATATGTTTATAGGATTGTGGGATCACTCAGACGATACCTTGGAACCCGGACAGAGGTATTACCAGCTAAAGACCCCAGGCGAGTACATTCTCTGATAGTTTCTATTATGTTGATTATCTCTATAATTCTTGTTGTATAGCGTACATGACTCTGACACTGTTGCTTACATGAGTTAGCATCATTGAGACCTGTCACGAGGAGTCGTGATTGGAATCCATCGTGCTATTTGGGGGAAACGGGGAAATATTAGTAGTTTATGTGATCATACCCAACTTACATGCAGCATTAGCTCACCCACATCTCATGTCGGTGCAGCCTTACCCTTACATGCCTCATCGCTGTTACATTCTGGTTAGCCTGACCTGTTGGGGATGATCGCTAATCCATGTAATGAGTCATATAGTCCCAAGCCGATCATATGATATACTGATGTTTCACACACTTAGATAGATGATTCTTGACATGTATCTTGATAGACTGATCTTGTATTTCCATATGTTCTAGTTGTTGTTCTTATACACACTTACATACCAGTTCTTTGTACTTGCGTACACTTGTAGTTCTATTCCTTGTCAGATGCATATTGATGATGATGTTCCAGTACTTTATTCCAGTATTTCTCATTGCCAGTATTTCATTCTGTCTTGTATTTCTTAACAATGTATTATAGTTTTTGTCAATATATGTGGAACTGCCGTTAGAGGTGTATTTTCGTTCCAATCCTGACTGGATATTTTTTCTAGAGAACCTTAAGGATTTCTGTACCACGCACTACGGACCAGGTATAGATGCAGACTATGTACCAGAGATCCTATAGGAGACCATGCCCCTAGATGAGGCATTGCCTACAGCTATCTAGATAGTATTTATTTATGCTTGAGACTTATGGAGGTTAATTCAGTTTATGTTTAGACTTATGTTAAGTTTAATTGGAGACTTGTGTTGGACAGCTAGACTGTGAGTTATTTTTATGTTTGAGACATGGTGTTTAACTAAGTCATTTCCTTTTATCTCTTATCATGCCTTATAGTTGTTGTGATTGAGTTACTTGTGAGATTATTGTGGAGATGGATATCATTGACATGTGTTTAGTTATATAGTATTACTGTGACCTAGACAGCGTTCTACCGCCGATGCTGCGGCGTAGGCTGGACGTACCCACGCTCTCGTGCCCCTATACCGGGTGCGGGTCGTGACAGTGTGTGTCAACATATCTAATATATAGTAATGACTGAAAGGAACTACACATTGTCATCACCCTGATTTTTCAGAATATTTTTAAAAATATTTTCTCACAATTCTCTGTAATTTTTTGGAATTAAAACTAAGGTATTTTGTGATTAAAGGATTTTTAAATTATGTTAATTAATATTAAAATATTATAAAAAACTATTTTCTAGTATAAAATGGAAAACTAGACATAGGGTAATTTTCCGGGAATTTATTGGACCCCAGAAGCATATTTAAAGCCCTAAAAACTAATTTATAATTAAACCAAAATAAATCCTGACTGAATCCGGTTTATTTTAAATAAACCAAACAAAACCGTGGTGAACCGGACCAAACCCAGCCCTTAACGGGTCGGGTTGAATCTGAATCGAACCCGACCCGGACCCGAAACTCGACCGAAACCCTAAATCTGAATCTCCCCCGAATTACTGTTCCGGCAGTATATAAATCTCTCGAAACCCACAATCCGCCGTCGATCCCCTCGATCCCCCGCCGGAGCAGCTCCGTCGCTCATCCTCTGTCTTTCCCCCTCTGCCACAGCCCTTCTCCTCCAGCCTTCCGCCTCTCTCTCAGAGCTTACCTGAACCCTAATCCTCGACCGCCGTGGTCCTCCCCCATGGCCGGAGACCACCCTGTCATCTCCTCCTCTCCACCCCCTGCCATTCCCGGCCAACCCATCACTACCACCATCACCATCTCCTCGTCTTCCTCCCCCGACGATCCCCCCGCAGCGACCAACTCCGCCGACCGCATCTCCACCCGTCCCCGACGTCCTCCACCCGATCGCCGTCTAGATCTCCTCCCCCGACCACCGACCAAAACATCTCCTCGCCACCTCGACTCCACCTTCGTGACCCCGACTACAGCCACCACTCCCCTCACCACCCTCTTCGACAACTCCACAGCGCCGAGCAGCCCCGACCTCTCCCCGATCTCCTTCTCCCCTTCCCGGTCCACCACGACCTAACCCTAACCCTAACCCTAACCGCCTCCACAGCCCCGACCTCCGGCGTAGCCCTGAGCCACCACGACGAAGCCCCACCGAGTCTCAGTCGTACCCTGACCCGGACACAGCGATACACGGACACAGCACATCACTGTGCAGTTGTGTCGTATCGAGCCGAGTCGACTCACGGACACGAAGAAACTCGTTCTACGGAGCCCTGTTCAGGTAATCCGTTCTCTCTTCTCGTTGTTCCATTTTTTGTTCCGTCAGTTGTGACGCGTAGACTGTGTAACCCTCTCGATACCCGTACAACCCGCTCGGTGCATCGCGTCCTGTGGAGATCGCGAACCGCAATACAAAAAAAGGAAAAACAATGCCCTGTTTTACCCCGAAACTGAGTGTGTCCCGCCAAATGGGACGACTTGGTCGCGCGCGGTCTTCACTGAAAGATGCGGGCCATTGGTACGGACGAGCGGGATTTCGCAGAAGTTGATTTGGATGTGCGTGCACACCGAAATCAACGCGTATCCGCCGACAACGTCCCGTATCCGCCTGTTCTGGAATACGTCATAACTTTGTGTACACACATCGGATCGAGACAAAACTTGCGCCATCGGACTCGTAGCAATACCCTGGTCATGTGACGCAAGTTTGGTTAGATTCTGAGAACATTGACAAAATTGCGTAACGGGGGCCCCGCGACTCCACTTGACGGGCGATTTTGTGATCGGCACATCAGAATCCAATTCTGAAAGTTTTGTTGGGTTCGTATCATCGTTCCTGACTTGTTGACACTAAGTTGAACGAATTTGGAGACCATTGGTTCTGACATGTTTTTCGGTGCAAAGCGGCCCACATGTGGACCTCACTTTGACCAGAAACTGTCATTTTTGCCCTTGTGTCCAAATTGGACTTAAGGACAGACGTTTCTAGCTATTTGATATTTTCTGAGCCTGTTGGTAATATTTATTTCAGCTTTTGGAGGAGTACCTGCAGGATCCACTGATACAGGGACAACTGTTGGTATTCAAACCCCAAGCAAGTGTACCTTGCCATATTGCAGTATATTGATTCATATTATTCTCTTGTGTTATTTTTGTGATTGTTGTACATGCTCCAACCTAGGACCGTGTGACGTACTTAGCATCCGATTAATAGTCGGGTGCCAACCACGTACGCGGAGTTGTGTAACGTCATCTAGACATGGATACCGAGACCCTATACTTCTCGTACTTGTTTTATCAAGTACATTATAACCCAGGACACTTGACACTATTCATGAGACAGAATCTTCCTGAGATATTCATGGTGATTCTGTGTAGGTTGCAGGATTTGACATAGACATTATATTCATAGATATTATATGACTTGTTGTATTAGCTATGATCTTGCGTGACATGTACATGAGACGTTGTGGACATGAGATGTGTGGTTACATTAGGTGGGGAGAGACACACAGGCTACAGGCTGTTTTATATATATCAACTACTATTGTGAGGCCGTAGACTCTCCAGCAGAGCTAGGCACATTACTTGTTATTACTGCTACCGGCTCCCCGACACAGAGCTTGTAGTGGTCTCAGCCTGAGTACTAGTGATGCTCTAACATGCAATTCACATAGATGGTTACATATTGACCCTATTTATTTTATTTATTTATTGCACTGCATTATTTATGGCTTGAGTTATTTTGTACCTTGCTATGTCCCCTGAGGACCTGGATCCGTATTATGTCCCCAGGATTAGCAGACGAGATCTACCCCGAGGTATACGGGACAGGAGCATTAGCAGGAGCAGGAGCAGACACTGGAGCAGTACCAGATCCAGTAGACGAGTGATCCCTGAGGTTATCTTCTGAGTATATACTGTTCCATACTCAGTATTTGCTGTGGTTATCTTTATTCTTGTATCTTGATAGATGTATCAGACTCATTATCGGGTTATTTCTCGAGTATTATATTTATTGAGTTGATCTTGCTTTATGATTCTGATATTGTTATATTTATTTCTGTGGATGAGATTAGTATATTTAGACCCTTATTGTCGTATTACAGCTTAAGTGTGCCCTGATGGATCCATTAAATTAGGTTTGTCCATCGGTGTGTGCTGTTGGCCTTTGCCACGTGTCTAGTCCCTCGATATTTTGGGACTGGAGAGTGACATGGTTTTTGTGGTGGCCCATGCAGGTCAAGAACATATTGTCTCGGTTATGTTACTGTGTCGAGCAAGCCTGCACCTAGGATTAGAGTATAGGATCTCATCCATAACTGACTATGACTCATCTTCCTTCCAATCCATTACGTTGAATAATTGCATCCTGCTTGATTCATGTGCCTTCTCATTAGCTCCTTGAGTGTAGCCTTCTCCTAGAATATAGAAGTCCCTGTTGATAGAATGATAAGTAGGGTAACCTTTCTATTAAGAGTACAGCTAGGATATTGACACACCCCTAAGTAGAACGCTTAATGAACCCTATCGTCCCTCACCTATAGAATAATTTACCATTATTTCTTGTTATAGTCATGAATGACCTAAGAGTAGTATAGGCACTGCTAAGAGATAGTTAGAGATTTGACCCTAGTGTTTGACCCCAGTCTTGAGGAACCAATAAGAAATTCGAGATCGAATGTTAGAACTGAACCAATGTGCATAGTGAGATAGTGTTAGGATATAGGTTCGTGTCGTGATATTAGCAGACGGTACCTCAGGAAGCCCAGAGCAACGAGTATGACATTCCCCATGAGATCATACCTCAAACACGGAGAATTGCTCGCCACCTTCACCTTAGGAAACAATGATATTATCTAGAGCCCCATATTTTAATTTCACATGTTGTTCATCTGCGACCTTAACGTTCGCTAAAGCGCAACGACTAAAATATGTCCTTCTTTCCTCCGTCTTTCAATTTGTGCCATATGACACTTCTGATTATAGACCAAATAATTTTATTCTATGTTAGGATATATATATAGCTTGCTAGGATTTTGGTTGTTGCTCTTGAATTTTTGAATTATGTGATTGGTAATTAGAACTTGACAGTTTGAGTTAATCTTGTAGATTGTGACCCGATGATTATCCCTTAGTGTTAAATCACATAATTTGTACTCCCACCTCGATACAAGTTATATTCCCTTTCCCTTGAGACTAGTAACATTTCCATTCTCGCTATTGACACATGTTTTATGAGCACTATGATTAAGACTTAAGGTGACCCTTACCTATATAATACAATAGGAGACCCTAATAAGTACCAAGATCTTTCCTCATATACCCTAATAAGAGTTTCTGTTTTATTGACATGTGCCAGGTTATTTTGCAGGATCCCCTTAAGACTGTCACAGTATTAGTTTAATTCTTTTAAGTTGGGTAGTATGCCTCACAACCTAGTACCACATAGTCCACTTGACCCATCGAGGCGGTGTAACTGAATGGCATTAATCGCATGCTAGCAAAAGATGACAGTGTTTATTCAGACAATAGAATTTAGAGGTCCTTGCCCCTATTTGGTCGACTAGCGACTTAGACAAGGAGGTTGTATGATAACTGTAGAGATTGTAGAGTCTTTTATTATTGTTGCTTATTTTGTTTTTGTGAACTTGAATAATTTGTACCTCCTTTCATCATCATCTAGCGTACTTATATTTCATATACTACCTTGACTTATGCTGCTATTTTATAGCCAAGTTTTGCAAGCTTATTCTTTATCGAGCTTGTTCATGACATATGTATTATTGGGGAAGCCCACAATAATATATTTCAGAATCAGTGTAATACGGTCTGATCAATCATAGTGCGCTTGATTCGCCCATCGTAATACTACTTTACATGGATTGAGATATGTAGTGATTAGTAGACGAATATACTTGCCCTAGACATGTCTGACATATCGTATCGGTTACATAACTCTACTAATACGAGCATGCGAACAAAGGATTACCAAAATAGGATTTTAATCCACAACTGTTTTGACAATTCCCATTTGAATTCTTTAAACGCCTTGATCCTGATACTTCTATTCTATTACCTCTTCCTTGAACTCTTTATTATTGATCTTCGTCTTCCCTTATTTCGGAAAGACGAAACCTCGTGCTTGGTATAAGTTTGATACACAGAGAGTACTAGATATACCCCATAGGCCGATCACATACTTGAGAATTATTCTTTCGTAATTAAGGACATATCATATATGATATGATCGGCGTTGAAGTTTCGAGGATTGAATGACATGAGTAAATAAATTAAGGAATATTTTCTTAAGGTATATAGCCTTATGTGATAGATGGGTAAATTCTAAGTTGGGTAGCAGTGCATTATCAACTCGAGAGAAATTTCTTTTAGATTGTGATCGAGTAAGATTAGATTGGGAGAGGTCCAAGCCATTTTAATTTTGAGAAATTTAGAAGAATGACTAATATGATGAGGATTAATGAATTGATATTGAGGACCCACTATTTATACCTTAAGTACATGATTTAAATTTTTTTGAACAATGAAGGTAGAATCATCAATTTGAATTTGGAGGATAAATATAGAATTTTAGACTTGAACATTGGTGGACTGCATTTAAATTATTTTTCAATTTGATGATTTGCGTAAAAAAAAATGATGGTTGGACTACCTATTTGGAATATTGAGGATGTGAATAGAATTTAAAAAGTTGAAGCATACAAAAATTTATAAGTAAAAATGGGAATAATATTGGACTCGAATTACTTCTAGAGGATATTATGATAGTTAGAGATCGTGAGGTAAAATTTACGTGCGTATTTAAATCTTGAAGATCTTATATTGATTTAATTTAAATTTGGATAAGGATAATTTAAAAAAGTGAGAAGAGATAACCATAGGTTGAATTTTGATTGGAACAGTGATCATCTTAACCTTAAAGTGATTGCAATAGATATGAATAGGATTTTAATTATCACAAGGAGATTGCGATTGACTTGCCTTATGTACATAAAGGATCAATAAATTATGCCTTATTTTAATTTTGAGGACGACATTGTCTTAAGTTGGCTGGATTGTAAAACCCCCTCACCTAAGAATTAGACCTACTTGTCTTAGATAGTGAGACTGAGGCTAGCTCGAATCCACTTAGAAATAGAATACGGTATTTTTTTATTTAGTTTTCCAACATGGTATCACTTGGTGCACCTTACCATTGCTTCGATAATTGGAGCACTTCACTAGTCACTGCCTTCCAACAAATTTTATATCCTTGTCCTAGACATGCCCATCTTCCATTTCCATCTTTGTGCAACGTTTCAATGGTTGGGCATTTTTATGCAAAAGAGCATTTAGGTGTCCACATCATTGACATGACACATGAAGAAATCGATTTTTCGCTTATGTGGATTTTTCTCATAATTTTCGGAATATGCAACGCGCAACATCGCCCACTCCGTTAAACCTAGCCTTGCATTTTAACCAATGTAAATCTTATACCATCCTTGACTTCTACCATGGCTTAATTTTAATTTCGATGACGAAATTTTTATAAGTTGGGTAGATTGTCATAATCTTGATTTTTCAGAATATTTTTAAAAATATTTTCTCATAATTTTCTGTAATTTTTTGGAATTAAAACTAAGGTATTTTGAGATTAAAGGATTTTTAAATGATGTTAATTAATATTAAAATATTATGAAAATAATAGTTTCTAGTATAAAATGGAAAACTAGACATAGGGTAATTTTCCAGGAATTTATTGGACCCCAGAAGCATTTTTAAAGCCCTAAAAACTAATTTATAATTAAACCAAAATAAACCCTGACTGAACCCGGTTTATTTTAAATAAGCCAAACCAAACCATAGGTGAACCAAACCGGACCAAACCCAGCCCTTAACGGGTCGGGTCAGATCCGAATCGAACCCGACCCGGACCCGAAACCCGGTCGAAACCCTAAATCTGAATCTCCCCCGAATTACTGTTTCGGCAGTATATAAATCTCCTCGAAACCCACGCTCCACCGTCGATCCCCTCGATCCCCCGCCGGAGCAGCTCCGTCGCTCATCCTCCGTCTTTCCCCCTCTGCCACAGCCCTCCGCCTCTCCCTCAGAGCTTACCTGAACCCTAATCCTCGACCGCCGTGGTCCTCCCCCATGGTCGGAGACCACCCTGTCATCTCCTTCTCTCCAACCCCTGCCATTCCCAGCCAACCCATCACGACCACCATCACCGTCCCCTCGTCTTCCTCCCCCGACGATCCCCCCGCAGTGACCCACTCCGCCGACCGCATCTCCACCCGTCCCCGACGTCCTCCACCCGATCGCCGTCCAGATCTTCTCTCCCGACCACCGACCAGAACATATCCTCGCCACCCCGACTCCACCGTCGTGACCCCGACTTCAGCCACCACTCCCCTCACCACCCTCTTCGACAATACCACAGCGCCGAGCAGCCCCGACCTCTCCCCGATCTCCTTCTCCCCTTCCCGGTCCACCACGACCTAACCTTAACCCTAGCCGCCTCCGTCGGCGCCGCCCCTCCGGCGTAGCACCATGGCGAAGCCCCGGCGAGTCTCAGTCACACCCTGACCCGGACACAGCGATATACGGACACAGAACAGCACTGTGCAGTTGTGTCGTGTCCAGCCGAGTCGACTAACGGATACGAAGAAACTCGTTCTACGGAGCCCTGTTCAAGTAACCCGTTCTCTCTCCTCGTTGTTCTGACGCGCGTAGACTGTGTAACCCTCTCGATGCCCATGCAACCCACTCGGTGCATCACGTCCTGTGGCGATCGCGAACCGCGATCCAAAAACAGGAAAAACAACGCCCTGTTTTACCCCGGAACTAAGTGCGCCCCGCCAAACGGGACGACTTGGTCGTGCGCGGTCTTCACCGAAAGGTGCGCGCCGTTGGTACGGACGTGCAAAATTTCGCAGAAGTTGATTTGGATGTGCATGCACACCGGAATCAACGCGTATCCGCCGACAACCCCCCGTATCCGCCTGTTCTGGAACACGTCGTAACTTTATGTACAAACGTCGGATCGAGACAAAACTTTAGCCATCGGACTCCTAGTAATAAGCTGGTCCTGTGACCAAAATTTGGTTCAATTCTGAGAACGTTGACAAAATCGCGTATCGGGGGCCCCGCGGCTCCACTTGACGGGCGATTTTGTGATCGGCACATCGGAATCCAATTCTGAAAGTTTCGTTGGGTTCATATCATCGTTTCTAACTTGTGACACTAAGTTGGACAAATTTGGAGACCATTGGTTCTAACACATTTTTTGGTGCAAAGCGGTCCACATGTGGACCCCACTTTGACCAGAAAATGTCATTTTTGCCCTTGTGTCCAAATTGGACTCAAGGACAGGCATTTCTAGCTATTTGATATTTTCTGAGCCTGTTGGTAATGTTTATTTCAGCTTTTGGAGGAGTACCGGCAGGATCCACTGATACAGGGACAACTATTGGTATTCAAACCCCAGGCAAGTCTACCTTGCCATATTGCAGTATATTGATTCATATTATTCTCTTGTGTTATTTTTGTGATTGTTGTACATGCTCCAACCTAGGACTGTGTGACGTACTTTGCGTCCGATTAATAGTCGGGTGCCAACCACGTACGCGGAGTTGTGTAACGTCATCTAGACATGGATACCGAAACCTTATACTTCTCGTACTTGTCTTATCAAGTACATTATAACCCAGGACACTTGACACTATTCATGAGACAGAATCTTCCTGAGATATTCATGGTGATTCTGTGTAGGTTGTAGAATTTGACATAGATATTATATTCATAGATATTATATTCATAGATATTATATGACTTATTGCATTAGCTATGATCTTGCGTGACATGTACATGAGACGTTGTGGACATGAGACGTGTGGTTACATTGGGTGGGGAGAGACACACAGGCTACAGACTATTTTATATATATCTACTACTATTGTGAGGCCGTAGACTCTCCAGCAGAGATAGGCACATTACTTGTTATTACTACTACCGGCTCCCCGACACAGAGCTTGTAGTGATCTCAGCCTGAGTACTAGTGATGCTCTCACTTGTAATTCACATAGATGGTTACATATTGACCCTATTTATTTTATTTATTTTCTGCACTGCATTATTTATGGCTTGAGTTATTTTATACCTTGCTATTTCCCCTGAGGACCTGGATCCGGATTATGTCTCCAGGATTAGCAGACGAGATCTACCCCGAGGTATACGGGACAGGAGCATTAGCAGGAGCAGACACTGGAGCAGTACCAGATCCAGTAGACGAGTGATCCCTGAGGGTATCTTCTGAGTATATACTGTTCCATACTCAGTATTTGTTGTGGTTATCTTTATTCTTGTATCTTGACAGATTTATCAGACTCATTATCGGGTTATTTCTCGAGTATTATATTTATTGAGATTGATCGTGCTTTATGATTCTGATATTGTTATATTCATTTCTGTAGATGAGATTAGTATATTTTGACCCTTATTGTTGTATTACAGCTTAAGTGCGCCCCGATGGATCCATTAAATTGGGTTTGTCCATCGGTGTGTGCTGCTAGCCATTGCCACGTGTCTAGTCCCTCGATATTTTGGAACTGGGTCATGACACACATATAATAAATAAACAGAAATGCAATAAATATACAGAAATATACTAAGCATACAAAATACTGTAAGAAATTTGGAAAGGTATCTTGCCTGGTAAGAAAGCTGCAAGGTGTAACGTCCAGAAGTCCACACACGGGATCAGAAGCTATGGCCTCAGAAAAAATGTCTCTGGATGCTGAAATAGATATTATAAACATTCCCAGAATAAGCAAAATAGCTATAAAGCACTTCCCTTTCGTCCAATTTGAGCACAGGGGCAAAAGGGTAATTTTGGGTCAAGGCGGGGTCCACATGTTGTCCACTTTGCACCAAAAAGCGTGCCAAGGGTAACAGTCTCTAAATGGAACAAATTATAGGTCAAACAAACTCTAGATGTCAATACCAACCCAACGGTATGTCCAAATGTGGATCCCGATGGGCCGAACATAATTTTGCCCAAAAAGTCAACCGTAGGGCCCGTCGATTGGCGACTTGGTCAACTATCTCAGAATTGCGTGAAAATTGGGTCACTGGTCCAGCGTGTTACCTCGAGTCCAATTGCGCAAGTTTTGTCACAATCTGACGAGCGTGCACAAAATACGTGCGACTTTCGCAAAAGTTGCGACACGGGATTTGTCCGCGGATATGGGCTGATTTCGGCACGCACATACGTCCGAATCAGTTTCTGCGAACTCTCACGTGTCCGGTTACGTTGCGCGCACCGTTTGGTACACTTGTTACACGGCAGGGCGGTCCCGTTTAGCGGGGCGCGCTCCGTTTCACAACTTTTGAAAATCTGGAAAAAAAGTATGTTCGCGGGATTTTCCAACGAATTAAATTCTACCTATAACAGTTAATAATTTAGGATTATTTAACAAACATTAAACTAGGTCAAGTGGTCTACACATACCAAAAAGAATTATTAAATTTGGATCTCTGTGGTGGGAGAAACGAATTCGGGAACATAGGTGATCACGGCAGTTTTTTGCGATTCCAGAAATTGGTCTATTTCTGCCAACTTTGACGTTGTTTTCGCCTATAGTTACGTATTGTTCGAGGTCTACTATCATACAAATATGGAAGAGGGTTAAGGGTTGAGCATACCGGTGAAGACGGGGTGGCGTTTGGTTGAGCGAGGCGACGGAAAACAACTCTGGAACACAGGTACCTCACTGCTGAATTCTGCAGTGCGCTGGGTGCGCGGGGTCGCGGTCGTCGGGATTGGTTTGAGAGGTCTGGACGGCGGTTCTGGCTAGGGTGGCGGCGCTTTCTAGGTCTAGATGGGAAGAGGAGGAGGTTTTATGATCTAGGGTTAGGGTTTTAGTTAAAAATAAGTAATATTTATATATGAATATGAAAGAGAGAAGGAGGGGGTGTTCGCGGGGTGCGGGTCTTGGTGTACGCGGGTTTTGCTGTGCTTAATATCAAAAAGGGCTGGGCTCATATTTGCTACCAGGGGCGGCTGCTATAGGCTTATGCGGGTGCTTGGTAGGAATGGGTTAGCAATGGTTTGGGTAGGATAGTATTAGTAATGATTATTAATAGTTATTAATAGTTTTTTCTTTTTTTTTCTTTTATATTTATTTTAATATATATATATATATATATATATATATATATATATATATATATATATAGTTATATATATATACTCATAGAAAAATCTAGAATTATACTAATGCATACCATTAAGCTATCAACTGCTCAAGGGGTCTCCTACATGAAATAAATTCGGAAAAATTCCTAATGGCTCCATAAATCTTCTAAGTGCACCAACACCTAAAATAAAAATTAAATAAAATCTATTTCTCCTAATTAGCTCATAATTACTATAATTAAATTAATAATTAATAATTAAAAAGGGTATATACGATTTCTAGGAATAGGGGTTTTACAGTTAAGGACATGATTCATAACACGAATTTAGTGAAGAGATTATAGGAACTCTTAGAGACTGTGTTTGTTGGCAAACACAATTTATCTCATATTTATGATTCACTTGTTGGCGTCTACCGAGCTTATGAGAGAGACAAATTACATAAGGACCACTTATGTGCCTTTAAGGCACTAAATGATAAGGTGGATCGTGTGTTACCTCTAACAACGAATATCAATAAGATGAGAATTCAACATCTACAGCTTTATGTCAAGGCGTATCTTTTTTCTCTCCAACCTGATGTAGACTCTACACGATCTCAGTTCATTGTTGCGGCCAGGTTCCTTCTTTGATGGAAACCTACTATCGTGTCCTACAGACAACTGGTTGATCTACCTTGGGTGCTACTCGTAGTGGATTTCGTAGAGGTCATGGTGGTCAATGTGGTGGCCGAAATACTGGCAGTGATGATGGAAGAGGCGATGGCAGTCGTGATGGAGAAAGACTGTGCATATTCTTCAACTTTGGACAACAAGGCAATTTCTTATGGTAGTGTCTTGAAACTCCTCTTATCAATGTTGTATCTGATAATGACAATATATCAGTATAAATAATGGCAGAGACCTATGCTGATTTTGCTGGCTTCAAATCTCAGCATCGTGGTGAAGCCTCAGCTGGGTACTAAGAGGCGCATGTAATAATGTCGAAGCAATGTGTGATCGACACAGGTGCATCGGATCATATAGCATGTGATGTAGGTATGCTTCGCTATTACGTATATGTCGGCCATGTATCAAATATTACTGTTGCCAATGGCAGGTCCTTGAGAGTTCGTGGAAAAGGAAACACTTGTCTTTCTTCCGGTCTGCCACTCAAATCAGTCTTACACACACCCGTCAATCCATTCAGTCTCTTGTCAATTAGTAGAATTACTTATTTCTTGCAATGCTCGGTAATATTTTTTTCCTGATAGTTGTGTTTTTCTGACCTAAAGACTGAAAAGACTATTGATAGGGGCATATGGATGGAGGCTTGTACCTGTTTGACCTAAATTCTTTCATTGTCTGTGCTGACATGAAACTTGATTCGTTAGAATTGCGCTGTCGGGTAGGTCATCCATCTGCCCAAACTATCCAGAAAAATGTCTCCTTCTTTAAAATTTCAAATTTTCTTTCTTTGTGAGTTATGCAGTTTGGTAAAACATCATCGGATACCCTATCCGGTGAGTCTAAATAAAGTTGCCTCCGCTCCTTTTGAGTTAGTGCATGGCCTTGTCCTATAGAATATGTCATGGGGTTTAATTATTTTGTCTTCTTTGTTGATGACTATTCCAGCGTTACTTTTGTTTACTTGATAAAAAATCGTTCTGACCTATATGATATTTGGTGTATTTTTTATACAAAAAATAAAACCTAATTTGAGGTTCCTATTAAGTGTTTTCGGAGTAAAAATGGTTGTAAGTATGTATCTCGTGAGTTCAATTCTCATCTGGCTAAAAATGAAATCATCTACCAAACTTTTTGTCCTTATACACCACAACAAAATGGTGTTACCGAAAGAAAGAATTGCTACATTTTGGAAATAACACATGCTTTTATGCTCCGTATACGTATTGCTAGGAAAATTTGGTCGGATGCGGTTCTTACAGCTTTTTATCTAATCAATCGTATGCCATCTTCATTAATCAATGGCAATACTCAATTTTCTCGATTATATCAAAATCGTCTGCCTTTTCCTCTTTCTCTTAAAATTTTTGGCTGCTTTTGTTATGTTCGGGTTACTCGACCTACTATTTCTTAGTTGGATTTGAAGGCAATTTTTTTTTGGTATCCGAAAGAACATAAAGGGTATCGTTATTTTTTTCCAAATTTGAAGAGAAATTTATGTCTCAGGAAGTTACCTTTATTAAAACCGAGTTTCCTTCACTCCTACCAACTACAGATTTTGTTCCTAAAGTTTATCCAGAAGCGGATTTTCTGCTGTATCCAGTTCAAACACAGCAGTCCATCATAAGGTTGCCCTCCCCTACCAAGCCTGTCTCCCGGTCTAACGGTTTGCACCCACCGGCTCAATCAGAACCATCATTGCTAGTCTCACCAACTCCAACAGAATGAGCATCACCGATGGTCCCCATGGCCGTCGATCCATCATCCTCCTCCACCTCCACTGATTCACCATCTCTGATGGAACAAGGATCACCAATGGTGCCCATGACTGTCGAGTCATCGTCCTCCTACATCTCCACTGATTCACTACCGCCTGATATACTGGCTCATCCTCGTTGTACATGTCGTGACTATCCTTTGAGTTATTGGCACTACAAAGGGATCCTAAGTTAGAGTCAGTCCTTCGTGTCGACTATTGACGGGATTCAGATTCCCAATTCCTCAGATTAAGGACTCAAACATCCTAGATGACGCTGCTATAGAAGAGGAGATGCGAGAACTTCGGGATAACCATATATGGGACTTGGTGGATTTGTCTACTGGTAAGATGGCAGTGGATTGTAAATGGGTGTTCACAATCACGGTGAAATAGGATGGTACTTTTTATCGTCTGAAAGCTCGTCTTGTGGCAAAAGGGTATTATCAAACTTACTATGAGAATTATTTTGAGACCTTCTCCCCAGTTGCTAGGATGAACTCTGTGTGCGTGTTATTGGCCTTAGTTGTCCGCTATGACTGTCCCTTACTTCAGCTAGATGTGAAAAATGTATTTTTCTATGGGGATCTTGAAGAGGAAGTTTATGTGGTGCAACCTCCTAGGTTCATTGCAAAGGAGGGTGAGGTATGTCATCTACGGAAGGTGCCCTCACCGTGCTCAAATAATCACCTCGTGCTTGGTTTGGTCGATTTACACATATTGTTACCCAGTTTGGCATATGTCAATCAAAGAAGGATCATTCGATATTTTACCGACAAACATTAGTTAGAAGGATACTAATTGGTGTCTATGTAGTTGACATTGTGATTACAGGAGATAACAATCAGGATATTGCATGGCTGAAAAAGATTTTAGGTGAACAGTTTCTATCACTCCCCGTTTTCGATATACGTATTGGAACGTATTAATTCTTGCTTTAATTATTTCTTGGTTGCATGATAATTAAGTTGCATGGAGACTAGACATATTCTTTGGTTCAACTTGGTTCATGGTTTACTTGTGTGGCTAGGATTGATCATGACTTGATCCAATGGCCAAGCATCCAACCCTAGCCTATATAAGCCATCTTCTTTCTCTCTCTTCCCTCATTCTCTTTACTTCCCCTCCCTCTCCATTTTAAGCAAGTACACCTTACATAACATGGAGAAACACCTTAAAACCCATTCTGGACCCGAGTTCGATCAATAGTGGGCTGGGCCGAACCTGGCTGGGTCCGGCCCGGTTCAGGGCTGACTCGGTTTAACAAAAAAAATTCAAAAAATAAAAATTTGAGAAATAAAGAAAGATAAATTTTATTAATGACTCATACTAATAGTACTAATACATAAGATGATCAGAAATAAGATTACTAGATATTCATACACTTTTTTAGATGCCTACATAAAATCCTTGTACAACAATTATGTTCCCATTTTGAGTTGTTTCCTACAATGCAAGCATTCAACAAAAACTCTATTTGAGGATCTTCTTTCCTTATCACGCCCATTGTAGATTCCGCTAAAATAATTTTAAATCATGTTGCGGTGTGGGTTGAGGTTACCGATCTTGCGGTTGTTGTGGTAGTTGATCTTTTTTTACGAAAGTAAATTGCTTCTTCAGAAAAGATTGCTTGTTAATAAGGAAAGATAGGAAAGAAATTTGTTGTGGTTAAATTTGATGAATTATGTCATATTTTTTAAAATTTTCGAGTGAAAGATTACTCTAATACCCTAAAATATTGTTGTTATAAGGCTATTTTGATCATTTTTAGCAAAATATCAAAATACCCCTAAAATGTCTAAAAATAGCCATAAAAATAGGTGTATTTTGGTAAAAAAAACAAATACTCCCCTCAAATGTTTAAAAACAGTGGGGTCTGCGGGTTCTTACCGAATTCTGATCAGCCGGACCGGCCCTTGAACAAGTAGTTGGAATTGGCCGGTCCGAGCCGGGTCGACCGAATTTTCGTGTTTGGACCGGTTCGGACCAACTTCTCAACCTGGCCGGTCCGGGCTGGGCTATCGGATCATTTTCTCGGACATAGCCTGACCCGTATATATTTTTGCCCGGACCGGGCAAGCCCGTTAATCGGGCCCGAGCCGACCCAGACCAGCGTTGGTCGAGCCGGTTAAAAGCCGAGTTTCGGGCCGCTTGACCCAGTAAACACCTTGAGATTCCAAATGTACAAGAAAGAAATTTTATAAAAAATAAAATATTGACTATAAAAAAAACTACACTAAAAGCAATTAAGATGTAAAAATACCATTTGAAACAAATTTTTCTGATGGATTCTTCTTCAATAGTTCTAAAACTATGATCTCGAGTCATCAACCCACGTATCTCGTAAATCTCCAAGTGATTTAAAGGTTGGAGTTAGGGTTTTTCGAGAAAGAATAAGATGGATTTTGTAGAGGATAAATGGTTCCAAGAAAGTTTTGATTTTTTTTTTCCTTACCATCATTTCTACTTAACCTGATGGTAGAAAAGATTTGGTTAGTCTGGTTTATAATGGACAGAACCTAACAAAAGTGTAGACTTTTTGTAATTATGATTTTTTTTTTCTAAAATTTTTCTAACTACTTGGATTTTGTATATTTTTGAGCCTAGAAAAAATGCTATGTTTACAACCAAATGGATTATAACACATTTACAACCGTCTACATTTGTCAATTGGGTCTCATGAAATTCTCAAGTAAAAAAAAATTCTAAAATCCTTGTAAACATATATCGAAAATCCTATAAATATAAACAAATCTAAATTCAAATCATAATGTATTAAATATTTAAATTATATTTAAACTAACTTAGATGGTATTATCTAAACTTATATTCAAAATTATCTAAAAGTAACAACGAATAAGGTTTTGTTTAGGGACTTTTGAGTTCAGAGTCGTAGTCGATCACAAAAATTGTCTGCAGTGGTAGCTGGTTTGTAAAAATATTTGTTCAACATTCGCCAGCAGCACAGTCAAACAAAGTGGCAGAACCAATTAATTTTTTAATGATGTTATTTGTTTAGTCTTAATCTCATAGATCAGAAAGAGGACAAGCCGCATACAGTCAAACACAGTGGCAGAACCAATTGAAATTTTCAATAGAGTCGATCATTTCGTAGAAATTAAATAGTTAGAACACGTTGTGCTTCAATATATCTATCTATAAATAGACTAAGTTAATTGTAATCTTCACTTCACTTAACTTCACTTGGTTGGTACAATAGTATCTGTAGTGAGTTGAGTTGAGTAGAGCTATTAGACATGGCTACTATCGAGAGCATCAGTAACTTCATCTTGAAACCATCTCCGCCGAAAGCAAACAATCCCCTCCTCCACGAGAATGCCGTGACGCCTTTGACAGTGTTCGACAAAGCGGCCGGCAACTTCCATTTCCCAGTCCTCATGGCCTTCCGCTCTACCATGCCCTCCAACTCCGTCCTCACCGAAAGCCTATCCAGAGTCCTCGCTCCGTACCCCCAACTTGCCGGAAGAATCAACTACGACAGCCGCCCCAGCTTCGTCCTCAACAATGCCGGAGTCCGTCTCGTCGAGACCCAAGTCAATACGCCCATGGACGAGAAGAACCTCATCGAGAACCCCACCACGCTCAGCAACCTGTATCCCCCGGTCCACGACGGGGTCAAAGAGATGTTCCAGGTCCAGCTCAACCGCTACGCCTGCGGAGGCATGGTCATCGGCTTCACCTACTCGCACACCATCGCGGACGGCCACTCCATATTCCGCTTCATCGGCCGGTGGGCCGAGGCGGCACGCGGGGTACTCACCGCCCCTCCTCCGCCTCCCCCTTATTATAACGTGGACCGGAACTCGCTCTTCGTGCCGAGGAATCCCCTGACGTGCAAGTACGACCACCGGGAAACCGAGTCCAAGAAGGAGAGCATGTCGTCGGCGGTGCTCGGTACTGCCAAGTCTCCCGTGGACAGCCTAGCCATCCACTTCCCTGCCGAGTTCATATCGGAGCTCAAGAGAAGAGTTCCCTACAGGTGCACCACCTTCGAGTGTCTCTCAGCTCACATATGGAAGAAGATAATCATAGCGCGCGGCCAGGACCACGACGAGAGCACAAGAATGAGAATAGCAGTAAACGGAAGGGGAAGGATGAGGCCTGTCGTGCCCGTCGACTACTTCGGCAACCTCGTCTGCTGGGCACTCCCGACATCGCAAGTCGGAGAAGTAGTCCGCAATAACATCGGCAACAACGTCAATACCATCCGCAAGGCCGTCAAGCAGCTGAACGACGACTACTTCAGGTCCTTCATCGACTTCGGAGAGATTCTCAACGAGGAGGAGGGAGGGGACGAGGAGCTGATGGTCACTGCGGAAGAGTGGGGGAACCTAATCTATCCTGACCTCGAGGTGGACAGCTGGCTCGGGTTTCCCATGAAAGACATGGATTTCGGGACCGGGGCTCCCAAGGCGGTGCTCCCGGGCGATATTCCGGTCGAAGGCATCATAACGTTTGTCGATTCGCTCATCGAAGGGGAGAAGGGAGGGGTCAACATCTACATAACCCTTCGCCGGAAGCATGTCGACAAGTTCACAAGTATATGTTTTTCTTTGGACTAAGCTCGCCATTTAATTAACCAATCCGACACGAATTTATTTATGTCGTTACGCGTACATAAACAGTGGGCTACCTGTAATTCTTGTAACTCGCCATTACTATTGATACCTCAGTTAACTTTTTGTAATTCTTGTCACTTATTTATCTTATACGTAATATTTTTATAGTTATCTAGAAGAATCCATCGATAATGTAGTCTATGAAAGGGAATCTACAATCACGAGATTCAAGATCCATTCCCGTTTTGTAGCTTCGATGAGCTTCCTAATTATACCTAGCACAGAATAATTTTTGTCCCATCACGATGACATAATGTTGTGTTCTGACTGGCAGATCTAAGGAGCCTACAAGCCCAGCCCGAACATCTGCTTCAATATTCTATAGTCAAGGTACATGATCAATTTAGGATCCTCTGAAAGTTGCAGCCAATTCAAGAGTAGCTTGATGACATAGAATGTGGTCTTTGTGTCGCACTTCATATTCTCCTATGACTTTGACTAACTATTCCTTTGAAATCATCATATGCTTCTAGATATTCTTCCCTCTGTTGATACGCTTGTTGGAGATCGATCAGCAAAACGTTATACTTTGCTGCATTATTGGAATATGGTTCGCTGCATTATTGGAATATGGTTCCACGAGAGAATAGGCACAATGTGTTATAAGATTATCAACGAATACAATAACTACCCTCACACCTGCATTAATATTGCATTTTGGTTGTGTCCTTGATGCATTGTTAAAGAACATTTGCCAAATAGCTTAATCTGACATTGTGTTAGACTCCAACCCTTTGTTTGGAATATCTTCATATGACTTTGACATTTTTGGAACTGGGTAAGCTGCCAAGAAGCCTGCTAAAATTTGACCTTTTATTGCTTTTTTTGGAATAAAGACCATGTCGCATGGAGATAACATCATCGTCCATGGGACTTGGCTTCTGATCCAAACAACCACATAGTTGATTAATTAAGTTGGTACGCGATAGAGGAGCCACTTGTATATATTGACCAAGAAGTAGTTCATGGTCATCATACAATAAACCTAATGCTAAAATGTCAACTCAAAATCATATGAGCAATTTAGGGTCCTGTCTGATATGTGCATGTACATGCATCAAAAAACTCGTACATACGGTACAATGTCCTCACCAATATCGAACATACGAATTCCCAGCCAATGGACCTATCCTTTCTTTTCAATATTTTAGAGCAAATATGAATTTTTATTTATAGAAGCAAAAATTTAAGAAAATAGGAAGAGACATGAATTAAGGAAATTTAAGAAAATAGGAAGAGACATTAATTTAAGAAAATTGAAGAAAATAGCATGTAAACACCCAGATTTAAAAAAAAATTAAAATATGAATTTTTTATGGATATTTTCGTGATTTTTAAATATATAAAATTAATGTTCTTTAAAGGATAAATATTTTGCAAATTAAATTAAATATTAAAATATTATGAAATTATATTTTTGAGTGTAAAATAAATAATTAGAAATAGTGTAATTTTTCTGAAATTTATTGGACTCAAAAACTATTTTTAAATAGCTAAAAACATCGTTTATAAATAAACCAGACTAAACCAACCTGAACCAAACCGAACCAAGCCTAATTGAACCAACCCAACCCTAACTGGCCGGATCTGAACCCGACCTGACCCAAACCTACAACCCATACCCGACCCGCTACGGCTACAGTTACTAAAGAAACTCGACCGTTCACCCGCGTCCCTCCGTCTTCCGCCGCCGGCCTTTTCGCAGCCGCCGCCGCGACCTCCACCACCGCCTGACCGTACATCTCCCCCACCGGACGCCGACCCCTCCGGTCCCCTCCCTATAACCGCCGAGGCGAGCTCCCTTATTTAAACCCCCACCGACGACTCCCCAACATAGCACCCTCTCCGCCAACTCCAGCCAACCAACGAGCCTCCGGTCGACCTCGACCCAACCGACCCCAGCCACACCCCGACGACGGCAATGCCGATCCCGACGACCGACGACCACCCCGCAGTAGCCACAGCAGCAACAGCAGCCGCCGACCGACCGACTGAGCACTACCGCGCCGCCCCGTGCACACTTAGTTCAGTCGATTCCGACCCCTTATTCTGGTGAGTTTTTCTTCCTCCTCGCTGTGTCGATTCTCGAACAGCTTATTGCGACATGTTCGTTGTGGGATCCTTTTGAACGCCGTGCAATTTGATTGGGGTATCACATCCTGTGTCGATCGCAAACCGCGACGCAAAAACAGAAAAATATCCCAATTTTAGACTTCAGAAATTGTCCCGAACTCACAAGTTCACTGTCGTTTTATGTCCAACCTGTTTAATAATTCTAGAATTAACTTGAATAGTAAATTAGACAATATAACCAAGTTTTAAACCCTGTAATTAGTTTACTTTAATGTGCTGTAATTTGTGTTTTATTCGCGGATGAAGTTGACCAAAATCTTGGTTTTTAAAATCCAAATTTTTCGAAACTGGGTGCGTCCAGCTAAACGAGATGACTTCATCGTGTGCAAATTACACTAAAAGAAGCGTATCGCCAATGCGGATGTATGGGATTTTACGAAAGTTGATTTGGATGTGCGTGCACACCGACATCAACGCGTATCCGTCAAAATTATTCCGTATCGGGCCTATTCTTGAAATCATTGTAACTTCGTGTGTGCTAGTCGTTTTGCGACAAAACTTATGCCATTGGATTCGTAGCGTTATGCTGGTCATGTGACCCAAGTTTGGTTCGATTCTGACAATGTTGACGAATCCTCGTATCGTGGGCCCCACGGCTCCACTTAACGGATGCGTTTGTGACCGGCTCATCAGAATCCAGTTATGGATATTCCGTTGGGTTTGTATCATTGTTCTGGATTCGTAGATACTAAGTTTGACGAATTTAGAGAACTTTGTCTCTGGCACATTTTTCGGTGCGAAGTGAGCCACCTATGGACCCCGCTTTGACCAGAAATAGTCAATTCTTTTCCTGTGTCCAAATTGGACGTATGGATAGGCAATCCTAGCTATTTCATATCTTCTAAGAATGATGGTAATTTTTTTTCAGCATCCGGAGGAGTACCTGAAGATCACATTGTTACCGGAGCAATTGGAGGAATTCAAACCCCAAGTAAATGTACCTTGCTAAACTTGCAGTACTTGCTCTCATATTATTCTTTTGATTTATTTTTGTGATGTAACTGCTCAACCTAGGACCGTGAGACGTTGCTTAACGTCCGAATAATACTCGGGTGTTGACGCCGTATGCGGAGTCGTGTAACGTTTCATAGGGAGTTGATATCATGATCCTAATATTTTCGTGCTTGCATTATCAAGTACATCATACCATAGGACACCTGACACTATTCATGAGACATAATCTTTCCTGAGTTATTTATGGTGATTATGTATAGGATTACAGGATTCATGACATAGATATTATATATGCATAGCTATCATTATGACTCGCTGCATTAGTTAGAGGTCATGATCTTGCGTGTTATAGACATGAGACATCGTGGACATGAGACGTGTGATTACATTGAGAGGGGAGAGTTTTACCATACAAAGGCTGATTATATATATATAGTTATTCTGGGAGTGACTTAGACTCTGACCAGATCTTTGACACACGTACTGGCCCTTCGATAATAAATGCTGTTATGGGTTTTCCGGAACCTTTAGTAGTTTCAGCCTGAGTATGATTAATGCTCTCATTTTTATATCACATAGTTGGTTACATAGTTTGCCCTGCTGATATATTTTTATACTGCATTTATTTGGCTTGAGTTATTCTTGTACCTTGTTATGTCACCTGAGGACCTGGATACGGATTATGTCCCCAGGTTTAGCAGAGGAGATCTACCCCGAGGTATACGGGACGGGAGCAGACGCTGGAGCAGTACCAACACCAGAGGACGAGGTGATGCCAGAGGATTTTTCCTGAGTATTTGCTTTGTATTCTCAGTCATTTCTGTTGTTAGATACTCTATTTCATGTCTCGTGGATTTCTGTATTAAACTCATTATCGGGTTGTTCCCGAAGACAATTTATTAAGACTTGCTGTTGAAATATATTTCTCTATGATTAGTTTGATATTTGAGTTATGTTTATCTTCTGTGGATGAGATTAGAATTAGACTGTAACCTGTATCGTAGACCATTATATTATTTTTACAGCTTAAGTATACTCTAACGGGTCCATTAAATTGGGTTTGCCCATTGGAGTGTGCTGCTGGCCATTGTCACGTGGCTAGTTCCTCGGTATTTTATGACTGGGTGTGACATAGCAACATTTAAAATTTAAAATTTTCTTTCTTTGTGAGTCATGCAGTTTGGTAAAACATCATCGGATACCCTATCCGGCGAGTCTAAATAAAGTTGTCTCAGCTTCTTTTGAGTTAGTGTATACAGATGAGGGCCTTGTCCTATAGAATATGTCATGGGGTTCAATTATTTTGTCTCATTTGTTGATGACTATTCCATAGTCACTTTTGTTTACTTGATAAAAAATCATTCTGACCTATATGATATTTGTTGCATTTTTTATGCGAAAAATAAAACCCAATTTTAGGTTCCTATTAAGTGTCTTTGGAGTGACAATGGTCGTAAGTATGTATCTCGTGAGTTCAATTCTCATCTGGCTAAAAATGGAATCGTCTACCAAACTTTTGTCCTTACATACCACAACAAAATAGTGTTGCCAAAAGAAAAAAATTGCCACATTTTGGAAACAACACATGCTCTTATGCTCCGTACACGTATTCCCAAGAAAATTTGGTTGGATGCGATCCTTACACCTTGTGTTCTAATCAATCATATGCTATCTTCATTATTCAATGGCAATAGTCAATTTTCTCGGTTATATCACAATCGTCTTCCTTTTCCTCTTTCTCTTAAAATATTTAGCTGCTTTTGTTATGTTCGGGTTACTCGACCTACTATTTCTAAGTTGGATCCGAAGGCAATCAAATAATTTTTTTTGGGTATCCGAAAGACCAGAAAGGGTATAGTTATTTTTTCAACTTTGAAGAGGCATTTTATGTCTGAGGATGTTACCTTTGTTAAAACCGAGTTTCCTTCACTCCTACCAACTACTTATTTTGTTCCTAAAGTTTATCCAGAAGAGGATTTTCTGCTGTATCCAGGTCAAACACAGCAGTCCGTCGTAGGGTTGCCCTCCCCTACCGAGCCTGTCTCCCGGTCTGACGGTTCGTACCCACCGGCTCAGTCAGAACCATCATTGCCAGTCTCACCAACTCCGACAAAAAAAGCATCTCCGATGGTCCCCACGACCGTCGAGCTATCCTCCTCCTCCACCTCCACTGATTCACCAGCTCTGATGGAATAAGCATCACCAATGGTGCCCATGACTGTCGAGTCATCGTCCTCCTACATCTCCATTGATTCACTACCGCCTGATATACTGTCTCATCCATGTTGTACATGCCGCGACCATCCTTTGAGTTGTTGGCACTGCAAAGCGATCGTAAGTCAGAGTCAGTCCTTCGTGTCGACTATTGACGGGATTCAGATCCCCAATTCCGCAGATTAAGGACTCAAACATCCTGGATGACGCATTATTATATAAGAGGAGATGCGAGAACTTCGGGATAACCATACATGGGACTTGGTGAATTTGTCTACTGGTTAGAAGACGGTGGATTGCAAATTGGTGTTCACAATCAAGGTAAAATCGGATGGCACTTTTTATCGTCTGAAAGCTCGTCTTGTGGCAAAAGGGTATTCTCAAACTTACGGTGAGAATTATTTCGAGACCTTCTTCCCAGTTGCTAGGATGAACTCTGTGTGCGTGTTATTGGCCTTAGTTGTCCGCTATGACTGTCCCTTACTTCAGCTAGATGTGAAAAATATATTTTTCTATGGGGATCTTGAAGAGGAAGTTTATGTGGTGCAACCTCCTGGGTTCATTGCAAAGGAGGGTGAGGTATGTCATATACGGAAGGTGCCCTCACCGTGCTCAAATAATCACCTCATGCTTGGTTTGGTCGATTTACACATATTGTTACCCAGTTTGGCATATGTCAATCAAAGAAGGATCATTCGATATTTTACCGACAAACATTAGTTAGAAGGATACTAATTGGTGTCTATGTAGTTGACATTGTGATTACAGGAGATAACAATCAGGATATTGCATGGCTGAAAAAGATTTTAGGTGAACAGTTTCTATCACTCCCCGTTTTCGATATACGTATTGGAACGTATTAATTCTTGCTTTAATTATTTCTTGGTTGCATGATAATTAAGTTGCATGGAGACTAGACATATTCTTTGGTTCAACTTGGTTCATGGTTTACTTGTGTGGCTAGGATTGATCATGACTTGATCCAATGGCCAAGCATCCAACCCTAGCCTATATAAGCCATCTTCTTTCTCTCTCTTCCCTCATTCTCTTCACTTCCCCTCCCTCTCCATTTTAAGCAAGTACACCTTACATAACATGGAGAAACACCTTAAAACCCATTCTGGACCCGAGTTCGATCAATAGTGGGCTGGGCCGAACCTGGCTGGGTCCGGCCCGGTTCAGGGCTGACTCGGTTTAACAAAAAAAATTCAAAAAATAAAAATTTGAGAAATAAAGAAAGATAAATTTTATTAATGACTCATACTAATAGTACTAATACATAAGATGATCAGAAATAAGATTACTAGATATTCATACACTTTTTTAGATGCCTACATAAAATCCTTGTACGACAATTATGTTCCCATTTTGAGTTGTTTCCTACAATGCAAGCATTCAACAAAAACTCTATTTGAGGATCTTCTTTCCTTATCACGCCCATTGTAGATTCCGCTAAAATAATTTTAAATCATGTTGCGGTGTGGGTTGAGGTTACCGATCTTGCGGTTGTTGTGGTAGTTGATCTTTTTTTATGAAAGTAAATTGCTTCTTCGGACAAGATTGCTTGTTAATAAGGAAAGATAGGAAAGAAATTTGTTGTGGTTAAATTTGATGAATTATGTCATATTTTTTAAAATTTTCGAGTGAAAGATTACTCTAATACCCTAAAATATTGTTGTTATAAGGCTATTTTGATCATTTTTAGCAAAATATCAAAATACCCCTAAAATGTCTAAAAATAGGCATAAAAATAGGTGTATTTTGGTAAAAAAAACAAATACTCCCCTCAAATGTTTAAAAACAGTGGGGTCTGCGGGTTCTTACCGAATTCTGATCAGCCGGACCGGCCCTTGAACAAGTAGTTGGACTTGGCCGGTCCGAGCCGGGTCGACCGAATTTTCGTGTTTGGACCGGTTCGGACCAACTTCTCAACCTGGCCGGTCCGGGCTGGGCTATCGGATCATTTTCTCGGACATAGCCTGACCCGTATATATTTTTGCCCGGACCGGGCAAGCCCGTTAATCGGGCCCGAGCCGACCCAGACCAGCGTTGGTCGAGCCGGTTAAAAGCCGAGTTTCGGGCCGCTTGACCCAGTAAACACCTTGAGATTCCAAATGTACAAGAAAGAAATTTTATAAAAAATAAAATATTGACTATAAAAAAAACTACACTAAAAGCAATTAAGATGTAAAAATACCATTTAAAACAAAATTTCCTGATGGATTCTTCTTCAATAGTTCTAAAACTACGACCTCGAGTCATCAACCCACGTATCTCGTAAATCTCCAAGTGATTTAAAGGTTGGAGTTAGGGTTTTTCGAGAAAGAATAAGATCGATTTTGTAGAGGATAAATGGTTCCAAGAAAGTTTTGATTTTTTTTTCTCCTTACCATCATTTCTACTTAACCTGAAGGTTGAAAAGATTTGGTTAGTCTGGTTTATAATGGACAGAACCTAACAAAAGTGTAGACTTTTTGTACTTATGATTTTTTTTTTCTAAATTTTTTCTAACTACTTGGATTTTGTATATTTTTGAGCCTAGAAAAAATGCTATGTTTACAACCAAATGGATTATAACACATTTACAACCGTCTACATTTGTCAATTGGGTCTCATGAAATTCTCAAGTAAAAAAAAATTCTAAAATCCTTGTAAACATATATCGAAAATCCTATAAATATAAACAAATCTAAATTCAAATCATAATGTATTAAATATTTAAATTATATTTAAACTAACTTAGATGGTATTATCTAAACTTATATCCAAAATTATCTAAAAGTAACAACGAATAAGGTTTTGTTTAGGGACTTTTGAGTTCAGAGTCGTAGTCGATCACAAAAATTGTCTGCAGTGGTAGCTGGTTTGTAAAAATATTTGTTCAACATTCGCCAGCAGCACAGTCAAACAAAGTGGCAGAACCAATTAATTTTTTAATGATGTTATTTGTTTAGTCTTAATCTCATAGATCAGAAAGAGGACAAGCCGCATACAGTCAAACACAGTGGCAGAACCAATTGAAATTTTCAATAGAGTCGATCATTTCGTAGAAATTAAATAGTTAGAACACGTTGTGCTTCAATATATCTATCTATAAATAGACTAAGTTAATTGTAATCTTCACTTCACTTAACTTCACTTGGTTGGTACAATAGTATCTGTGGTGAGTTGAGTTGAGTAGAGCTATTAGACATGGCTACTATCGAGAGCATCAGTAACTTCATCTTGAAACCATCTCCGCCGAAAGCAAACAATCCCCTCCTCCACGAGAATGCCGTGACGCCTTTGACAGTGTTCGACAAAGCGGCCGGCAACTTCCATTTCCCAGTCCTCATGGCCTTCCGCTCTACCATGCCCTCCAACTCCGTCCTCACCGAAAGCCTATCCAGAGTCCTCGCTCCGTACCCCCAACTTGCCGGAAGAATCAACTACGACAGCCGCCCCAGCTTCGTCCTCAACAATGCCGGAGTCCGTCTCGTCGAGACCCAAGTCAATACGCCCATGGACGAGAAGAACCTCATCGAGAACCCCACCACGCTCAGCAACCTGTATCCCCCGGTCCACGACGGGGTCAAAGAGATGTTCCAGGTCCAGCTCAACCGCTACGCCTGCGGAGGCATGGTCATCGGCTTCACCTACTCGCACACCATCGCGGACGGCCACTCCATATTCCGCTTCATCGGCCGGTGGGCCGAGGCGGCACGCGGGGTACTCACCGCCCCTCCTCCGCCTCCCCCTTATTATAACGTGGACCGGAACTCGCTCTTCGTGCCGAGGAATCCCCTGACGTGCAAGTACGACCACCGGGAAACCGAGTCCAAGAAGGAGAGCATGTCGTCGGCGGTGCTCGGTACTGCCAAGTCTCCCGTGGACAGCCTAGCCATCCACTTCCCTGCCGAGTTCATATCGGAGCTCAAGAGAAGAGTTCCCTACAGGTGCACCACCTTCGAGTGTCTCTCAGCTCACATATGGAAGAAGATAATCATAGCGCGCAGCCAGGACCACGACGAGAGCACAAGAATGAGAATAGCAGTAAACGGAAGGGGAAGGATGAGGCCTGTCGTGCCCGTCGACTACTTCGGCAACCTCGTCTGCTGGGCACTCCCGACATCGCAAGTCGGAGAAGTAGTCCGCAATAACATCGGCAACAACGTCAATACCATCCGCAAGGCCGTCAAGCAGCTGAACGACGACTACTTCAGGTCCTTCATCGACTTCGGAGAGATTCTCAACGAGGAGGAGGGAGGGGACGAGGAGCTGATGGTCACTGCGGAAGAGTGGGGGAACCTAATCTATCCTGACCTCGAGGTGGACAGCTGGCTCGGGTTTCCCATGAAAGACATGGATTTCGGGACCGGGGCTCCCAAGGCGGTGCTCCCGGGCGATATTCCGGTCGAAGGCATCATAACGTTTGTCGATTCGCTCATCGAAGGGGAGAAGGGAGGGGTCAACATCTACATAACCCTTCGCCGGAAGCATGTCGACAAGTTCACAAGTATATGTTTTTCTTTGGACTAAGCTCGCCATTTAATTAACCAATCCGACACAAATTTATTTATGTCGTTACTCGTACATAAACAGTGGGCTACCTGTAATTCTTGTAACTCGCCATTACTATTGATACCTCAGTTAATTTTTTTGTAATTCTTGTCACTTATTTATCTTATACGTAATATTTTTATAGTTTATCTAGAAGAATCCATCGATAATGTAGTTTATGAAAGAGAATCTACAATCACGAAATTCAAGATCCATTCTCGTCTTTTAGCTTCGATGAACTTCCAAATTATAACTGACACAGAATAATTTTTGGAATATGGTTCCACGAGAGAATAGACACAATGTATTATAAGATTATCAGGGAATATAATAACTACCCTCACTCCTGCATTAATATTGCCTTTTTGTTATGTCCTCGATGCACTGTTAAAGAACATTTGCCAAATAGCTTAATCTAACATTATGTTAGACTCCAACCCTTTGTGTTGAATATCTTCGCATGATTTTGACATTTTTGGAACTGGGTAACCTGCCAAGAAGTCTGCTAAAACTTGACCTTTGATTGTCTTTTGTGGAATGAACACCATGTCGTATGGAGATAGCATCATTGTCCATTGGACTTTGAGGCTTCTGATCCAAACAACCACAGAGTTGATTAATTAAGTTGGTACGTGATAGAGTAGACCACATGCATATATTGACTAAGAAGTAGTTCGTGGTCACCATAAAATAAACCTAATGCTAAAATGTCAACTCAAAATCACATGAGCAATGTCGGATCCTGTATGAGATGTGCATGTACAGGCATCAAAAAACTCGTACATGCATTACAATGTCCTCATCAATATCGAACAGACGAGTTCCCAGCAAATGGACCTCTCCTTCCTTTTCAACATTTTAGGGCAAATCTGAATTTTTTTTATGAAGCAAACATTTAAGAAAATAGGAAGAGACGTGAATTGAGGTTATGTCTGTTGAATATTATTTATGTGTTATATTATTTAGTCTCTCATCGGATAGAGAATAAGGGGGAGGCTTGTTCTCTCTTATAAATATGTAATCCCTCTTCAATAAGAATTATCCAATTATTCCATTATATATAGTATCAGCGCCATACCATCCCCTCTCTCCCAAAAGTTAAATAAAAGAAGGAATTATTTTTCGTCCCTCCTCCACCCCGTCCGCCCCCTTCCCAAGTGGCGTTATCCTCCTTGCCCCATGTCCGGGTGGAACCCCTAGATCTTGTCCAAGTAGCAGCCTCCCTCGCGCCCTGCTCGGGCGGTGCCCCTCCTTCCCGAGTGGCAGCACCCCCCCCCCCGGTCTGTGTTGATATCTTCAGAGGGTAGACTATGATAATTTGCGTGAACCTTTGATCCTCAACAATGGCATCGGGCGTTATCAGGGTGCAACCTTGGCTGCATCTTTGTCTCAGCCTAGTATTCACATTAGGATATAGCAGAAAGCAACCTAGTTTGCATATCTTTCCTGGTTTATGTGATCCACATTCGATCTCTGCTTGTGCCAGCCAAGTCAGGCTATGTTGACCGTGCATTGAGGGAGTTGATATGAATATTGGGCTGGGGCAATCAACGATTGTCGAATCGAGATTATTGAAGGATGAAGAACACTGAGGCGAGTAGCAGTGATGACAATTCTAGTGGCTGGGACACCGGGCATAGGCACGTTAATTTTATTAGTTTGACTTATCGATCGATGGCTGGACGGTCTGGATGGTTACTCTATATGGCGCAAGAAGGCAAAAAAGATGCTTCGAGAAACGTGTTTGTCAGAATATGTTACCAATAACCCTCCAGCAGTGACTGATCCAACATTAGAGAATTAGGAGACGCACTACTAAAAATTGCGGGATTAACGACGTTTTTAGCAACGTCAAAGTAAAACTTCGCTAAAATTAAAGATTTCAGCGACTCCAAAGACTAACGTCGCTATAAGTCGCTGTTTGGCGACATATAGCGACGTTTAGCGACTGTAATTCAGTTTTTTAAAAGAATACTCGCTATAAGTTTATTTAAGGTCGCTAAACGTCGCTGTTTTATGTTTTAGCGCTAGCGACGTTTAGCGACGTATTTAGCGACGTTACTCTTTCAGACATTTAGCGACGTTTGTAACGACGTCAATAACGTCACAAAATATTTTTATTAGTGACGTTATAAGTTGGCGTCGCTAAACGTCGCTAAATTTTTTATATAGGTTTCGATCCCCCCCATCTGTCGAAATCTTCCCCCCAATTTTTCAAAATCCTCCTCTTACCCCCCCTCTCCGGCGAACAGCACGGCGACTCAACAGTGCCCCCCTCCGGCGTCCCCCTCCTTCTCCTCTAGGTAAACCCTAACTCTCTCTCTCTCTCTCTCTCAGAGGACATGGCATGACACTGACACATACACGACACACACACACATGACAGACATGGCATGACACTAACCCTAACCCTAACTCTCTCTCTCTCTCTCTGGATACGGCATGACACTGACACAGATGCGACACACACACATGACAGACATTGACACTGACACATACACGACATGCACATACGTTACTGACACAGACACGACACACACACACACACTGTGTGTGTAGTATGGCACTAAAGGTGTTTGATAGATTGACTTTGGTATTGTGTGTGTGTCAGATACCTATATTGAAGAAGGAAATTTGCTCAGTTGTACATGTATATACATAGGTGCATTTGATGTGTGTGTGAATGTGGGATATAGGAGTGCCTGACAAGTGCATGAGCACTGTGGTAAAGTGGTAATTAGACTGTGTTATAAAATTGAGTGTGCTGTGTTCTAGTGGTCGTGGTAAGGAGTGTGAATTTTTCTAGTAGTCGTTGGCAATTAGCCATGGGCATGTGAGTTCAGTCCATGTTGTGTGTGTGGGTGTGTGTGTGTGTGCTGTGCTAAATTATTGCAAGAAAGGAAGTATGTGAGCACCAAGGTGTAGGAGGAAATGTCGGGTTGGATAGCAGTGCAAGTGCACAGTACACAATGTTGGTTAAGGTAATAGCAGTGGTTAAAGGTGAGAGAGGGGACTCGAGCAGGTAAGCAAATGCAGTAGCAGTATGGAGAACTGGGAGAGTGTCAGTTGTCCAACTGATAGGGAGTTATGTTGTGAGCTAGATGTATCAGTAAAGAACTGATACAGAGTATCAGACTTGGTAGGGGGTATGTTATGATGAGGGGTGGTATCAGTTGATACACACTCAAGAACAGCAGTACCAGGTGGCAAGTGAGTACAGTGCCTATGTTGTGCAGTAGCAACAAGAGTTGCTTGAAAAAACTGATACTCTATATCAGAGACAGGTGTGGGGAAAGGAAACACTTGAGTGTAATCAAGGAGGAAAAGTGTGTTCAGTGGCAAAATACTTTTAATTGGGAAGTGTGAGGAAGCTCAGGCATTCAAGTGAGGCAGTGCACACAATGGTGCACTGCAAGATTGGGTGCAGGTAGGAGATTTGCAACAGCAACACAGTGATAGCAAGGAGTGAGTACCTGTAGGCTAATATTCATGCATTAGGTAGCAGCAGCAACTGCATATGATCAAGTAGCAGTAAGTGCAGCAGGAGGAAAAAATTAAATCAAGGTAACAATAAGTCAAGAGAGGCCTTGGTGTATTAGTCTAGTCATGACTTTTAAGTGTCTCGTTAAGGTAATGTCTAGAGTCTTGTGTTAGTTAAGGTAGTAATATTAGTTCTCTCTCTCTCTCTCTCTCTCTCTCTCTCTCTCTCTCTTATACAGATGCACATGACACTGATACAGATACGACACACACACATTGACATATACACGACACAGACTGTCACAAAGGGTGTAAAATTTGACAACAAAAATGACTTAAGTCTTTATAGTAATTTGATTTATAGGACACAGACTGTCACAGAGAGCATTGTGTATCAAGTTAGAGCAGTTCTTACCTTCCTCCAGAGAATCACACTGTATTTAACGATGAGTATATATGCTAGGACTAGGAGTATCCGTGCATGTACTGTATTTAACGATGAGTATATACTTGAATAATGTCTATTCATTTTTGCAGAAGTATCTAGAAATGGATATGAATTACTATCTGCATCATTGTTCGTGGATGTACAATCATCATCCTGATGACATGTGCGGTGTGCGAGATAAATTCATTGAGGGTGTACAACAGTTCCTGCAATTCGCCAAGGCGTTCCCTCAGTACATGAACGATACCAAAATTAAGTGTCCGTGTGTGAGATGTTATAACTTGAAATATCATCCAAAAGTGAAAGCCACATATCAGTCAGAACAAGCATCTCTGATGGTACCCACGACCGTCAAGCCATCATCCTCCTCCATCTTCACTGATTCATCAGCTCCTATGGAACAAGCATCACAAATGGTGCCCATGGTTGTCGAGTCATCGTCCTCCTACATCTCCACTGATTCACTACCGCCTGATATACTGGCTCATCCTCGTTGTGCATGTCGCGACCATACTTTGAGTTGTTGGCACTGCAAAGGGATCGTAAGTCAGAGTCAGTCCTTCGTGTCGACTATTGACGGGATTCAGATCCCCAATTCTGCAGATTTAAGGACTCAAACATCCTAGATGACGTGCTGCTATAGAAGAGGAGATACGAGAACTTCGGGATAACCATATGTGGATTTGTCTACTGGTAAGAAGATGGTGGATTGCAAATGGGTGTTCACAATCAAGGTGAAACCGGATGGCACTTTTTATCGTCTGAAAGCTCGTCTTGTGGCAAAAGAGTATTCTCAAACTTAGGGTGAGAATTATTTTGAGACCTTCTCCCCAGTTACTAGGATGAACTCTGTGCGCGTGTTATTGGCCTTAGTTGTCCGCTATGACTGTCCCTTACTTCAGCTGGATGTGAAAAATATATTTCTCTATGGGGATCTTGAAGAGAAAGTTTATGTGGTGCAACCTCCTGGGTTCATTGCAAAGGAAGGTATGGTATGTCATCTATGGAAGGTGCCCTCAACGTACTCAAATAATCACCTCGTGCTTGGTTTGGTCGATTTACACATATTGTTACCCAGTTTGGCATATGTCAATCATAGAAGGATCATTCCATATTTTACCGACAAACATTAGCTAGAAGGATACTACTTGATGTCTATGTTGATGACATTGTGATTACATGAGATGACAATCAGGATATTGCATGGCTGAAAAAGATTTTAAGTGAACAGTTTCTGATAAATTTTATTAATGACTTCACTCCCCGTTTCCGATATACGTATTGGAACGTATTAATTCTTGCTTGAATTATTTCTTGGTTGCATGATAATTAGGTTGCATGGAGACTAGACACATTCTTTGGTGATCAACTTGTTTCATGGTTTACTTGTGTGGCTAGGATTGGTCATGACTTGATCCAATGGCCAAGCATCCAACCCTAGCCTATATAAGCCATCTTCTTTCTCTTTCTTCCCTCATTCTCTTTACTTCCCTTCCTTCTTCATTTTAAGCAAGTACACCTTACATGACATGGAGAAACACCTTAAAAATCCAGTCCGGACCTAAGTTCGGTCAACCGTAGGCTAGGCCGAAACGGGCTGGGTCCGGCCTTATTCAAGGCCGACCCGGTTTAACAAAAAAATTCTAGAAATAAAAATTTGACAAATAAAGAAAGATAAATTTTATTAATGACTCATACTAATAGTACTAATACATAAGATGATCAGAAATAAGATTACTAGATATTCATACACTTTTTTAGATGCCTACATAAAATCCTTGTACGACAGTTATGTTCCCATTTTGAGTTATTTCCTACAATGCAAGCATTCAACAAAAATTCTATTTGAGGATCTTCTTTATGTATCATGCCCATTGTAGATTCCACTAAAATGATGTCAAATCATATTGCGGTGTTGGTTGACGTTACTGATCTTGCGGTTGTTGTGGTGGTTGATCATTTTTTATGAAAGTAAATTGCTTCTTCAGACAAGATTTCTTGTTAATAAGGAAATATAGGAAAGAAAATTTGTTGTGGTTAAATTTGATGAATTATGTCATATTTATTAAAATTTTCGAGTGAAAGATTACCTCTGATACCCTAAAATATTGTTGTTATAAGGCTTTTGATCATTTTTAGCAAAATATCAAAATACCCCTCAAATGTCTAAAAATAGCCATAAAAATGGGTGTATTTTGGTAAAAAAAAAAAAATACTCCCCTCAAATGTTTAAAAACAGTGGGGTCTGCGGGTTTTTACCGGATTCTGATCATCCGGACCGGGCTTGGACCGGGCCTTGAACAAGTAGCTAGACCTGGCCGGTCCGAGTTGGGTCGACCGAATTATCGTGTTTGGACTGGTTCAGATCAGTTTCTCAACCTGGCCGGTCCGGGCCGTGCTATCGGATCATTTTCTCGGACCGAGCCTGACCCTATATATTTTGGCCCGGACCGGGCTGACCTGTTAATCGGGCCATAGCTGATCCAGACCAATGTTGGCCGGGCCGGTTCAAGGCAGAGTTTCGGGCCGCTTGACCCAGTAAACACCTTGAGATTCCAAATGTACAAGAAAGCAATCTTATAAAAAAAAAATTGACTATAAAAGAAAACTATACTAAGAAATAAAAATACCATTTAAGACAAAATTTTCTGATGGATTCTTCTTCAATAGTTCTAAAATCATGATCTCGAGTCATCAACCCACGTAAATGGGTTTTGTTTGGGGACTTTTTGAGTTCAGAGTCGTAGTCGATCACAACAATTGTCTGTAGTGGTTATTTGTTCTACATTCGCCAGCGGCACAGTCAAAACAAAGTGGCAGAACCAATTAATTTTCCATGACGTTAGTTGTTTAGTCTTAATCTCACAGATCAGAAAGAGGAGAAAGCCGCGTACAGTCAAACAAAGTGGCAAAAGCAATTGAAATTAAATAGTTAGAACACGTTGTGCTTCTATATATCTATCTATAAATAGACAAAGTTAATTGTAATCTTCACTTCATTTCACTTCTTCAATTGGTTGCTACAATAGTATCTGTAGTGAGTTGAGTAGAGCTATTAGACATGGCTACTATCGAGAGCATCAGTAACTTCATCTTGAAACCATCTCCGCCGAAAGCAAACAATCCCCTCCTCCACGAGAATGCCGTGACGCCTTTGACAGTGTTCGACAAAGCGGCCGGCAACTTCCATTTCCCAGTCCTCATGGCCTTCCGCTCTACCATGCCCTCCAACTCCGTCCTCACCGAAAGCCTATCCAGAGTCCTCGCTCCGTACCCCCAACTTGCCGGAAGAATCAACTACGACAGCCGCCCCAGCTTCGTCCTCAACAATGCCGGAGTCCGTCTCGTCGAGACCCAAGTCAATACGCCCATGGACGAGAAGAACCTCATCGAGAACCCCACCACGCTCAGCAACCTGTATCCCCCGGTCCACGACGGGGTCAAAGAGATGTTCCAGGTCCAGCTCAACCGCTACGCCTGCGGAGGCATGGTCATCGGCTTCACCTACTCGCACACCATCGCGGACGGCCACTCCATATTCCGCTTCATCGGCCGGTGGGCCGAGGCGGCACGCGGGGTACTCACCGCCCCTCCTCCGCCTCCCCCTTATTATAACGTGGACCGGAACTCGCTCTTCGTGCCGAGGAATCCCCTGACGTGCAAGTACGACCACCGGGAAACCGAGTCCAAGAAGGAGAGCATGTCGTCGGCGGTGCTCGGTACTGCCAAGTCTCCCGTGGACAGCCTAGCCATCCACTTCCCTGCCGAGTTCATATCGGAGCTCAAGAGAAGAGTTCCCTACAGGTGCACCACCTTCGAGTGTCTCTCAGCTCACATATGGAAGAAGATAATCATAGCGCGCGGCCAGGACCACGACGAGAGCACAAGAATGAGAATAGCAGTAAACGGAAGGGGAAGGATGAGGCCTGTCGTGCCCGTCGACTACTTCGGCAACCTCGTCTGCTGGGCACTCCCGACATCGCAAGTCGGAGAAGTAGTCCGCAATAACATCGGCAACAACGTCAATACCATCCGCAAGGCCGTCAAGCAGCTTAACGACGACTACTTTAGGTCCTTCATCGACTTCGGAGAGATTCTCAACAAGGAGGAGGGAGGGGACGAGGAGCTGATGGTCACTGCGGAAGAGTGGGGGAACCTAATCTATCCTGACCTCGAGGTGGACAGCTGGCTCGGATTTCCTATGAAAGACATGGATTTCGGGACCGGGGCTCCCAAGGCGGTGCTCCCAGGCGATATTCCGGTGGAAGGCATCATAACGTTTGTCGATTCGCTCATCGAAGAGGAGAAGGGAGGGGTCAACATCTACATAACCCTTTGCCGGAAGCATGTCGACAAGTTCACAAGTATATGTTTTTCTTTGGACTAAGCTCGGCATTTAATTAACCAATCCGACACGAATTTATTTATGTCGTTACGCGTACATAAACAGTGGGCTACCTGTAATTCTTGTAACTCGCCATTACTATTGATACCTCAGTTAACTTTTTGTAATTCTTGTCACTTATTTATCTTATACGTAATATTTTTATAGTTATCTAGAAGAATCCATCGATAATGTAGTCTATGAAAGGGAATCTACAATCACGAGATTCAAGATCCATTCCCGTTTTGTAGATTCGATGAGCTTCCTAATTATACCTAGCACAGAATAATTTTTGTCCCATCACGATGACATAATGTTGTGTTCTGACTGGCAGATCTAAGGAGGCTACAAGCCCAGCCCGAACATCTGCTTCAATATTCTATAGTCGAGGTACATGATCAATTTAGGATCCTCTGAAAGTTGCATCCAATTCTCATCTGTCTACGACCTCCTCCACATGCTCATCTATCTCCATGGTTCCGCCAGCAGGAGGAACGCTAGACGAGGGAGTACTATCAGGCCTGGAACTACTCGTCTCAGGAGTGATGCCACGTAATGTCGTCGCAGTCGGAGATGTGACTAATCGATATACTGGAGTACTGGACGACGAGGATCCGGAACCAACAGTAGGCAGTACCGGAGGAGCACTCTGTCTACCTCGGGACCTGTCGAACCCTCTGCGTCGTCCTGTCATACCTGATAACAACATATGATGAATAAAGAAATATACAAATATATATAGTACATTCTACAGTCAAAATGTTATGCATATCTCATAGCATTCATAGAATTGTACAGAAAATAACTAGTGGTGTCACAAGTCTAAATGGATAATACATTCTATAGTACAAAATATAATACAAATATTCGTCAAAATAGTACATTGTATAGGCAAAATTTTTATTTTCAATCATCTTCAGAAAATTCATCTTGTTCGCCTTCCTCGTCCTCCGCTTCCTCTTCCTCCTCCTCGTCTTCACTTTCATCTACTTCGTCTTCGTCTTCGTCTTCGTCTTCCTCTTCGGATAATTCTACATCTTCTATATTATTACTCGTGTAATGAGTAACTTCCGTTGAGTCCACATCTACAATATTTGTTACAAGAGGTAGCTCGTCCTCCTGATAAGCTATTTCGTCAATGTTAAAGGTATTTCTAGCTTCAGTCTTGCATACTTCCCACCAATTCGACCTTGTTGTCCCCCGTCTAGGATAAGTTGTGAAGTACACGAGCTGAGCCTGACTTGATAGGACAAATGGTTCGTAGCCTTGATATCTACGCTTGTAGTTTATATCCACAAGGCCATGCTTGTCAATTTTCCAACCTTGATCTTGAATTGGATCGAACCATTCACACTTGAATAGCACGATATTAGCAGATTCTGTGCCATAATTATATGTCAATTACACAATCTCTCATAAGATGCCAAAGAATTCATTGCCTGGATCGACGTCTCTGTAGTTCGAAGATTTGATACATAAATAACTGTTTTTCGTGGAATCAATATCCAAAAAGCTGTCTCTGATAGGAGCATTTATTGATTTGAACCTAAACCCATTCACACAGAAACTTGGCCATATTTTAACGGCAGTAATTGGTCCCTTGGCTAGAGTTTAATAGATTAAGTCTCGGGTGTTATTAGACGATCGACCTAAATACCAAAGTAGCAATAGTAAGATATTTGTTTTGCAAGTACAGAAATAAAAAGTAATTACCAAGCACCTTATATATGCGCTCAACCAAGAAAGAAAATGGCAAATCATTTCATGTTCTACTTCTTCGTCTGTTATGTAGGGTTTAACCAACCTTAACTCATCATTATATGTGCTAAAAAATAATGAAGCAACTGCTGATTAGTAGCATAATAGTATCTTATACTATTACATTAAGATGATGTAAATGTGGACGTATTAATTACTTACCCCTCTAGCTTCTCCACTTCATCCTCGTCGCAATTGAGTAATATATACAACTGAGAAGCCCTTAGCTCATCGTCATTCAAATATCTCTTATTTATTTTACCTGAAGGTTTTTCGGACGCATTGAATACTTTGAGTATTGTATCATTAGATTCCTGATATCCGTCATCGTTTCTCGGAGCTTTCGTTCTATTAGTAGCAACATGAGGTTTGAAATACGTTGAGCAAAAGTTTGTAATCTCCTCGAGAACATAAGCTTCAAAAATAGAGCCCTCAACCCGTGCCTTATTTTTCACCTTTCTCTTTAGGTGATTTAGATGCCGCTCGAAGGGGTACATCCACCGTTAACTGACATGACCACCAACACGTGCCTCATAGAAAAGATGAATTGGCAAATGCTCAATAGAGTCGAAGAATCCAGGAGATAACACCTTCTCGAGCTTACATAGTATTACCACAATGTCCTTCTCTTGCTTTTCTAGACGACCGACGAATAACTTAGTAGAACAAAAATCTCTAAAGAATATGTTGAGTACTGTCAATGGATCCCAAATGACCTGCGGTAAGAATTCTCGAAATGCAATCGGAATTAACCTATCCATGAATACGTGACAATCGTGGCTCTTCATACCCGCCAGTTTGTTCTCCTTGAGGTCGACGCATCTTCTCAAGTTCGACACGTACCCATCTGGAAACTTTAGACCCCGAATCCACCTACAAAGTCTCCCTTTATCCTCTTTCTCTAGTGAGAAAACTGACTTAGGTTGCTTTAACTTTCCATTCCCCTCCTCTATCAAATACAACGCAGGACGTCTACATATTTCTTCTAAGTCCAACCTGGCCTTCGAATTATCTTTTGTCTTCCCCTTTACCTCCATTACAATATTAATTATGTTATCAAACACATTCTTCTCGATATACATGACATCAAGGTTATGTTTGATCAGATTGGTGCTCCAATATGGCAGATCCTAGAATATACTCCTCTTCATCCAGTTATGGGTGGGACCAAATCTGTCACACGTATACCCCTTAGAAGGCTCTTCGATAACACTTGGTAAATCTTTTACCTCTTCCCATATCGTGTATTTGGGCCACCTTAGTGGTGGATTGGCCTTCTCTACAACGACCGCGCAAAAAGCATTCCTGTTCCTCCGATACGGTTGATCCTTCAGCAGAAATTGTTGATGATAATCGAAGAAACACGATTTGTCTCTGTGTTTCAAACGAAAAGCCTTAGGACGGTCCATGCAATATGGACATGAGAGACGACCATGAGTGCTCTATCCCGATAATATTCTATAGGTCGAAAAGTCATTGATGGTCCACATAAGTACTGCCCTCATTTGAAAATTCTGCTTTCTAGAAACATCGTACGTGTTGGCACCTACTTCCCACAGCTGATTCAACTCATCTATCAAAGGCTGTAAATACACATCGATGTTCCTCTTCGAATTGTTCGGACCCGGGATAATAACGGTTCGGAACATATACAAAATCTTTATGCACATCCAAGGCGATAGATTGTACGGAGTGACGATCACAGGCCAACATGAATACTGAGAGCCCGAAAGTTCGAATGGGGTAAAATCGTCAAAGGAGAGCCCCAATATGACATTACGCGGATCTGAAGCAAAATCTAGATACTCTCGATCAAAGTGCTTCCATGCTTCTCCATCCGATGGATGATCCAACACTCCTTCGATCTGTTTTCGTCTGTGCCAACTCATGTTTTCTGCAGTCTCTTTAACCATAAACAACCTCTGCAACCGCGACGTCAAAGGCAAGTAGTGCATCGAATCAGTAGGCTTCCTTGTACCCACAAACTTTCCTCTACCAGTGGCCTTGTAGCGATTAGCACCACAGAATCTGCACGCATCTTCATCCTTGTCGTCTTTGTAGTACAACATGCACCCATTGCGACATGCATCAATTTTCTCGTATCCCATCCAGAGCGATCTCACCGTCCTCTTAGATCGGTAGAAGTCTTTAGGCAACTTTGCACCCTCGGGCAAGATCTCTATAATCAAATCGATCAGTCGATTATAGCATTCTTGCGATATGTTAAAATCGGACTTGATGCTCAACAATCTTGTAACCACCTCCAACGGTGAATGATCCTCACAACCAGGATATAATGGAGTCATTGCATTCTCCAACAACTCTATAAATTTTGCAGCATCGACATTCGGTGCCTCCTCAACTGCATCATGATTGTCCGAATTAAAACTAGGCCCCGCCGCATCAAAAACCATGTTCACCCACCCGTCGTCATACGTAGCGTGGTCGTGGACATCCATATACGGCTCCACATATGGCTCCGACTCCGATGCTAGAGACACAAGTTCTCCGTGCGCGATCCACTGATAGTAATTCGGCGTGAAGTCCTTCGAGTACAAATGATATGTGACTTCCACTTCTGGATGACATTTTAAGTTACGATATCTCACACACGGACACTTAATTTTGGTACCGTCCATGTACTGAGGGAACGCCTTGGCGAACTGCAGGAAATGCTGTACACCTTCAATGAATTCATTCCGTCACCACACATGTCATCAGGATGACGGTTGTACATCCACGAACGATGACGCAGATAGTAATTCATATCCATTTCTAGATACTTCTGCAAAAATGACAATATGTATCCTATAAATCGTTAAATACAGTATAATTCTGTGGAGGAAGGTAAGAACTGCTCTAACTTGATACACAATGCCTTATGTATGTGTGTGTGTGCATATGGTTGTTTGAGTGATTAAGTGAGCTCGGGTCACTAAGGAGAGCAGTTCACAGTGCAGTAGTGAGGAATCAGTGTGTCAGCTCTGTGCTAGCAGCTAGCTATATGTATATGTATATGTTTATAGATATAAATATCTATGTATCTACTTGTATTGCTCATGTGTTATGTATATATATATATATATATATATATATATATATATATATATATATATATATAGGAGTAGTTATATGTGCTTGTGTGTGTGTGTGTTTGGAGAGGGTCAGGTACTGGAGGCAGTACAATGTACAGGAAACATCAAGCACAACAGAGGAGCAGCAAGCAGAGTAGGCTCGGGCAGTGCATAAACTGCCTCTTCAGTGCAGAAATGCACTGCAACAAGGCCAAAGCAGTGTAGCCATATGTATCAACATTTCAGCACTGAAAGAGCATTTCAGTGGCAGCAACATTCAGCAACTACCCGAGCTACACCAGCAGCAACGCAGCAAGGCCCTTCGAGCACACAGCAAGCAGTACAGCATTGCAGCAACAACAAGCAACATTGCGTTGCAGCAACAACAACTTCCTTTTGTAGCACTAGAAGAACCAAGATCCCAGGTCAAAAACCCTAACCCCAGGTCAAAAACCCTAACCCTAACCCTAGGTCAAAAACCCTAACCCCAGGTCAAAAACCCTAACCCTAACCCAAACCCTAGGTTTTGATCCCAGGTCGTGTCAGTTTTGAGTTAGGGTTTGTGTCACATGTGTGTGTGTCATGTCAATGTCAGTGTCTGTCATGCGTTTGTGTCGTGTCTGTGTCAGTGTCATGCCGTGTCCTGTGAGAGAGAGAGAGAGTTAGGGTTTACCTAGAGGAGGAGGAGGAGGGGGATGCCGGAGTAGGGCGTTGTGGAGGACGTCGGTCGCCGGAGAGGGGGGGAACGCCGCGGGTTTGAGAATTTTCGAAAAATTCGACAAATGGGGGAATCGAAACCAATCCCTAATTAACAAAATTTTAGCGACGTTAAATAAAAAATGTCGCTAATAGAAATGTTTTTGCGACGTCACAGAAGTCGCTAAACACGTCGCTAAATATTAAAAATATAAACGTCACTAAATACGTCGCTAAATTTTAAATTTCAGCGACGTTTAGCGACCTTAGATAACTTATAGCAACTATTCTTTTATAAAAATGAATTATAGTCTCTAAACATCGCTAAACTTCGCCAAATAGCGACGCATAGCAACATTTATATTTTGAGTCACTGATATCTTTAATATTAGCGATGTTTTAAATTAACGTCGCTAAAAATGTCACTAATCCCATAATTTTTAGTAGTGACGAGGAGCTGATGGTCAATGCGGAAGAGTCGGGGAACCTAATCTACCCTGACCTCGAGGTGGACAGTTGGCTCGGATTTCCCATGAAAGACATGGATTTCGGGACCGGGGCTCCCAAGGCGGTGCTCCCGGGCGATATTCTGGTCGAAGGCATCATAACGTTTGTCGATTCGCTCATCGAAGGGGAGAAGGGAGGGGTCAATATCTACATAACCCTTCGCCGAAAGCATGTCGACAAGTTCACAAGTATATGTTTTTCTTTGGACTAAGCTCGCCATTTAATTAACCAATCCGACACGAATTTATTTATGTCGTTACTCGTACATAAACAGTGGGCTACATGTAATTCTTGTAACTTGCCATTACTATTGATGACTTGTTATTTTTTTGCAATTCTTGTCACTTATTTTTCTTATACGTAATATATTTTTAGTTTATTTAGGAGAATCCATCGTTAATGTAGTCTAAGAAAGGGAATATACAATCACGAGATTCAAGATCCATTCCCATCTTGTAGCTTCGATGAACTTCCAAATTATAACTGGCACAGAATAATTTTCGTCCCATCACAGTGACAGCATGTTGTGTTCTGACTGGAAGAGCTAAGCATGCTACAAGCCCAGCCGGAACATCTGCTTCAATATTCTATAGTCGAGGTACATGATCAATTTAGAATCCTCTGAAAGTTGCATCCAATTCAAGAGTAGCTTGATGACATAGAATGAGGTCTTTGTGTCGCACTTCATATTCTCCTATGACTTGACTAACTATTCGTTTGGAATCATCGTATGCTTCTAGATATTCTGCCCTCTGTTGAAGCGCTTGTTGTAGATCGATAAGCAAAGCGTTATACTCTGCTGCATTATTGGAATATGGTTCCACGAGAGAATAGGCACAATATATTATAAGATTATTAGGGAATATAATAATTACCCTCACTCCTGCAGTAATATGGCCTTTTGGTTATGTCCTTGATGCACTGTTAAAGAACATTTGCCAAATAGCTTAATCTAACATTGTGTTAGACTCCAACACTTTGTCTGAAAAATCTTCGTATGACTTTGACATTTTTGGAACTGGGTAAGCTTCCAAGAAGTTTTCTAAAACTTGACCTTTGATTGCCTTTTATTGGAACGAAGACCATGTCATATGGAGATAACATCATCGTCCATGGTCCTTTGAGGCTTCTGATCCAAACAACCACATAGTTGATTAATTAAGTTGGTACGTGATAGAGCAGACCACTTGCTTATATTGACCAAGAAGTAGTTCTTGGTCACCATAAAACAAGCGTTGTTCAATTTGATCGGTTTGACATCTGGAAGAATATTCAGTTTGTTTATGCTATCTCAGGATCCAGACAGACAAAAATTTGGGATTGATCATGTGCTGCTGTAAGAAGACTAATGTCCTGATTTGGGTTAGAGAAATTTAAGAAAGGAGAGTAGCGTCATTGTCGTATTTGAGTATATATCCGGACTGGACTATGGTGAGAGGGATTAAGCTCGTACACCCACAGCTTAAGGAGAAAAGGAGTTAAGAAGGAAATTTTTTTCGAGATGTCCGACAATACGTACAAGACTTTATACACATTACATTTCATGTCATTTGGGCTCACTTCCCTCCACCTCTCCTGCGATTCTGCGGTTTGATTCCGAGATAAAGTGCAATTTTAATTTGCCAATCATCAAGGGGACTAATTAAGTTGGTGATAGAGCAGACCGCATGTATATATTGACCAAGAAGTAGTTCGTTGTCTGTCACCATAAAATAAACGTTGGCTCAATTTGATTTTCTTTCCGCGTGTAGAACCTAATGCACACCATTATTGACTTAAGAGACATGTAACACATGTGCTCGCTCGCTCGCTTGTTTGCTCCAATTAAACAATCTATCTATCTGTCTATTAGTAGTGAGTGAGTTGCGTTCATAAATAAAAATATATAAATTATCGATCTAATTAATTCCCATGGCCGGCGATAGCTCTCCAATGGCATCGATCAAGATCACCAACAACTGCATCCTGAGGGCGGCGTCAGGCATGCGCCAGGACGACGTGGTGCCCATGCTCTGAACTTCTTCGACAAGGCAGTCGACAACCTCCACTTCCCCGTCCTCCTCGCCTTCCGTAACATGCCTCCCAACAAGGACATCGTGGCCGGCCTTTCCAGGGCCATCGAGACCTACCCGCCCATGGCAAGCATAATCTTCAGGCCGGGCTCGCAGCAGGGCCGCCTCTCGTTCGTGTTCAACAACGCCGGTATTCGCCTGGTCAAGATCAAGGTCCCCGTGCGCATGAACGACAATACCCTATTTGAGGATATAGCCTACCACAAGAACCTCTATCCTCCTGTCACCCCGGACATCCAAGAGATGTTGCAGGTCTTGCTCAACCGCTACTCATGCGGCGGTCTCATCATCGGCATCACGTTCTGCCACCCCGTGTCCGACAGCCAGTCCATGGGTCAGTTCCTCTAGTCCTGCGCCAGCGCCACATGCGGCGCCGTCACAGGTCCGACGCCCATCCTCGATCGCAATCCCCTCTTGGTATCGGGAGCGAAAGCGCGGAAACCATTCCCCCAAATCAGAGAGTACCTACGAAAGAACCGAGCAAAACATACAAACCAAAAAATGCCAAACACAAATCGCAGACATATAGATTTTAACGTAGAAAATCCATATGGGAAAAACAACGGGATGATCGAAGTCTAACCCTGAGGAACCTCCACTAATGGAATAAAGAGAATACATTCTCTACAAGCTCCTCCTGATCCAACACATGTTCTTTCTTAATCCCATCCCTACTCCAGGACCGGACATGAGAGTTTCTTCTCATCCAGCTCCTCGCGAATGAAACGATTCAATAATATTACGGATACATATGTATTTAATTTAATAAATAATACACTAAGTAATGAGATTTCATTGATATTCCATTTTTTACATGGTAAGCTGTATATTTAGACGCCTATACTTATAGATAATGCTTCTTCTTTTTCTTGTAAAAGAAAAAAGTCCTGATCCAACACAGATTTCCACAACTCTTAGGAATAGAAAATAGATTACACCACGAAGATAGAAGACAATGGAAAATTATCCATAATTGATCTCCTCCTCTGAAACGACCTTCAATCCTTCTTTTTCCTTCCCAAAGTTGTAATAGCACTCTTGTCGCATTTTAATCTCCTTGTTGAGATTATTGGTCTGAGGATTAGGGTTAGAAAAACCTAATACATACCCCTTAATCCCGCAACTAAACCTGGACCATTAGATACGATCCAACGGTGCATAAAATACCTTAATTTTAACTTCAGCCCGCCGACAACGAGTTCGGACCGAACTCGGTAGAATCGGTTTTTTCAAGTAAAATTGAAAACAACAACTGAAACGAGGTTCTGGAACCCATGGTACTGAACTCGTCCAGAGTTCGGCTGGGGACCGAACTCGGGCCCGAGTTATGTCTCTCATGTTTCATAATTTTGTTTAATGCACCCCCGAGCTTCTTCGTCATCTCCGAATGCCCTCGTCACCTCCTCGAGCTTCTTTGACATAAAGAGGGTACTCGCCGTACTCTGGGGTATTCTCCACATAGGTTGGGAACCCCACCCACTCCAACAAATCTCTTTCTTCACAACTATATGGAGGGGATCGTCATCCCGACGATCTTCCTACAGCAATCAAAAAATTTTCTTGGAAGAATCTTTGTGAACATGTCTGCTCCATTGTCATGTGTATGAACCTTCTCAAGCGTCGCTTCCTTCTTATCAACCATGTCCCGTATCAAATAATACCTAGTATCAATGTGCTTGGACCGACTAAAAATATCTAGTTCTTCAAAATGTGAATTACACTCTGGCTATCACAAAGCAATGGATACTGCTCTTGCTTTAGCCCCATTTTCTGCAACAGCTTCTTCATCCACAATATCTCCTTGCAAACCTCTGTTGCCGCAATGTACTCTGCCTCTGTCGTTGACTAGGCAACATACTTCAGCAATCGAGACTGCCACGTACCACTCCACCAGAAAATATTATCATGTATAGCCCAAAGTCGACCGCCTTGTGTCTACATCTCCAACTATATCAACGTCGATATACCCAACCAGTGTCAGGCCCCGATCTCCCACAGGCTAATCGGCCGTCCCCGCTAGACAGGAATCACCCTCGCCAGCGCTCCCGCGGGACAATCGCTTTGACCCATCCGGGCGTGATGCCGCACGGGCGTGAACCGCGCTCGTGCAAGGCCATGGTTCATTGGCTGGCGGTAAGAGATCTAAGCCACAGAGTCGCACAGATTGTCCAAGTGCAGCGGAATGTATAACGCATAAGCGAATGGTAACAAGTTCACTGAGTCGACAATAGCGGAAGTCAGATTGAGTACACAAGTATAGAAATAAGGCAACTCTTTTATTCATATTGAAACACGTGTTATAGGCGGCGTATAGCCGAGATTACAAGTCGCTCGAGCACTCTCTCTCTCTGAAACATAAAAGCGTGCCAAGTGGCTACATTTGTGGGATGATAGAATAGGCGATGTTCCAACATCATGTCTTGCATATGTGCATCAGTTCCGGACATAGCGCTCCAAGGCTCCAGAGTCGAACTCCACGCCTTAGCACGCACGAAGGAGGCATCCGCACCGAACGAGGTTCTCCCGCACCCTGCAAGCAATCTGGTGGTTATCAGTACATGAATGCACTGGTGGGGAGGCTACTCGCCCGTTCGACAAATCCAAACACGTAATATAAGTTCCGTGCACCAACTACTTTGTTGTCTTTATAGTTGTGCCTTAGGATCAGTTTCATGGCAATATTGAATAGCCTAACCCGTGTGGCAGTGCGCCGTACGATATAAAAGGAAACACGGCGAGACTTACCAACTTACCGTTTGTCCTTCCCTGTCCAAGGAAAACCAAGTTATTCATGCACCAGAATATATAAACATTCAAGCATTAGCATATGCAACATAAGCGTCTCAAGCGAGATTTCCTATTGGGTGCACGAGTTCTTCTATTTAATTCATGGAACACAAGTATACTTATTTCTTAAATTCAGGAATGATTCACAGATTCATTGTTCTATTACCAGGATACTTGGATTCATATTCTTAAATGCAATGCAATGACTCGCACACGGATTGCCGCTAAGCGAGTATGACCATGAATGCAAACGAGTCGCTGGCGTAGCCATTTATGGACATAGTCGCAATAAGACAGTGGTCCCGATGCCCCAGCAACCCGACCGAACTTATCCGTGCTAGGAACAAATCCGTGCTAGGAACAAACTAGCGCGACTACCGGATCTTCCCCCCAGGCCGGTTCGGTCCCGGTGCCCCACTGCTCCGAACCGAGGAGATCAAACTTGTGCACATGCGTCCACGACTGAATGAATGAGTTCTTATTGTTCTTTCATATTTTGAGTAAACAACAATGGTTGTAGGCGCAGGTCATGATCCTTGCTACAAACCATCCCAAGCCGTTCGGGTCATTTGTTATATATTTCACACAAGTTGATATAACAATCCATGATTCATTATTCAGATGCAACTTGACATGATGCGCTCCCCTGGTTCGGGGATTGCCTTGGCGACCTAACGGTCCCGGATACTTGCGGCTCATATTGCATAAAAGGAGACTATTTGATAGTCTTCTGGCTAACAAGATGCATGCACGATATACAGAAGTGTTTTACTTGATTGAGGCATAATTTCATATAACAAGCATTAAATCGAGGCAAGGGTTAACATATAGTAGGCAAGCATGCATTTCCAATAAAACTTAAACATTCACGTTGGCTCGGGCCCGAAGGTAAGCCGAGGAGTGAAACCGCAAGAAACTTATCGAATGACATGCTCCAGGTTCGTACAGTGCAATGAGCAAACATAGTGTACTTGTATCATCCTTCTCGAGGCACAGCGGGGTTGAGGCAACATTACCAGTTAACATATCAAGCAGACAAGCATGCAAACTCAACTAATCACGTTAGCTCGGGCCCGAAGGTAGACCGAGAAGTAAAATCGTTAAGGGACTTAACGAGCGACTTTATCTAGAGTCGTGCAATGTAACCAGGTAAGTAGTGCACTAAAGAAAAGCAATACACATATCGATCTATCGAGGCATAGCAGGGTCCAGTTGCCCAAGGCAACGGTAACATGCGAGAGCCTGTACATAAGCAATTATTTCATTTCCATGTTCTATCATAAGTAAATACAAATTTGGGATTATTCCCTTAACAGGTGCGTTGTATTCTTTTTAGCATGCAGGGGGGTGATCCACCTAGGGACTAGCATGAAATATTCCGTATTTTATGTGTGCTGGCTAAGCAAAGACAAGTTCACCGTAGCCACCCACCTTAGCGATGATTCACCACGGTCGAGTGATACTCCGAGCGAGGCTCTGAAAGCCCAGGCCGGTTATCTTGAAGGGCTAAGTCTGGATAATCCTTTGCCTCAACGAGTCGCCTCGCTGAGCAAGGCAGGTCGGGACATTGCACTTTTTGCCGTTTGAATCGGCAGTCTGCTTGAGCAGAACGGGGTGTTACAACCAGCTTCGGCTCGTCACTACCAAAATAAAGTCTCCAATCTACAGTCCCCTGAAGATATCATAGAATCCACTTAATCGCACTCTAATATACCCTTGTAGGTTTGGAAAGATACATGCTAACTGTGCCAACTGCGTGAGTGATGTCTGGCATCGTACACACCATAGCATACATGAGACTTCCCACGGATGAGGCATATGGAACCCTCTCCATATGAAATCGGACAAGGATGGTTTACCTGCGATATATAAGTTTTCTTCCTTTACATATTTTTAGTTACAATCTTACTATGTCATTATATTCGTACTAATTGAATCTTATTTTGTTCTGTAGGTTTCAATTTTGACGAATTAAGACGCATAGAGGGAGGCATAAGAGATTAGAAACAATGCAAATGGCAGGATGAGATCATGAGACAAGTCACAAGACCCATAATTATATTTGTCGAGGACTCGAGATGTTTTTTTAATTTTTGTAAAAAAATAAAGATTTAATTGTATTCAAAAATTTAGTATAAGTGAATAATTATAAATTGTTACAATGTGATCCATGACACCAATTATTTTGTTTCATAATATATCGAAATAAAATTAGCAACAAGATTTACATGTTTAAATTGAAAAGTACGACAAAAAATTACTTGGCCAAAAAAATTCATTGGGACTCTGGCATATCCCTTCGTTTAAATTTCATGAATAATAGTCTTTTTACAACAAGTACGAATTACATAAATCATACAAATACGAAAATGAATACAAATACAAATATATCATTAAATTGTTCATAATTATCATAATCGTCCCGATATGGTTCTTGGTTATGAGGGTAGTAGCGACTGATATCTGTATTATGAAAAAAAACTGTCATGAGGCCATCAAATGTTGAATGTTGTTCCGCCTCTGGAGTGTTGTATAGATAATAACTTGTGCATGAACTATCATATGTATTGTTGTGATTGTCTGAAGGAGTAGGTACATCATGATGGCTAGATCCTCCAGCATATGTATCATCCATGTGGTGCTCTCTAGGTTGATAATCACTTGGCCAGTCTTCAGAGTATTCATGAGACTGATATCCAAGACTTTCATATTCATTAGTATTGTCAGCACCAGCAGCGAGTGTAGCTCCATTGCCTCCACTATCAGTAGTGTCGTCTTTATCGCTGTCGACCTGTCGAGATTGTACATCTGGTGTTTTCTTTTTTTTTCCAGGCATTCGAGCATTTTCGGTAATATCTTGTGGATCGACATCCAAGTTATCATCTAACCACTCATTTTCTCTACCATCTAAGAGTGGTGTTTTCCTTTCTCTAGTCCAAGCTATGAGTGGATCTTCTTCATGAAATATCTCATCCAAATCTATAATATTTTGTTCATCTTGTGATCTTTGCATATTTCGAACCCTCAATCTCATATTATAATGGACAAAAACTAATTTTTCTAGTCTTGTCATTAAAAGTCTATTGCGGGGACGAGTATGGATGAGAGAAAATGTTGTCCAATTCTTTTCACAGTTGGAAGAAGACACTGTTTGACTTAGGATGCGCACAGCTAATCGAGTCAAATTTGGGGCTTCCTCCGTAGCATGTATGGACCACCACTCAACTACAAAATAATAAAATATATTAGCTTTGTAACTATATAATTTTAATTAATAAATATTTTAAAGTATTAACTATTACTACCAGGAAGACATCTATTTACAGCACTTTGGATTTGATCTGAACTAAATACACCATTTCTCAATCTGAACTTTTCAGCCTACAAAGTGATATTACACAAGTTATGGGTCTATTAAAAAAATTAAATATTGTAAAGTTATAAAAAAATCCAATATCAAATAATAATTACCTCTTTGTTTATATTAAGGCGTGTTGTATTGCCATTCACCATTCTATTAACAACGAGGTGGAAACCATTCAGTACCTCGTCATCATTTATAACATCATTAGAATATTGGTATTTGGGATTCAAGAAATAATCTGCAATATTGAATAAATAACTAGTTTTAAAATCCCTACAAACATTATAAAATAACATTTGAAGGATATTCAATTTATAGAGTACTTACCAGCTGCATGTATATCTTGATGTAGTTGAGAATTCCATCTGGTATCAAATCATTTTCCACCACTTCCTATATCCTTGACCAACATTCTTTTTTATCATTTCTTTAGCCCTGTCCATAGTCTCGTAAAGATGACCCATCTCCGCTTTATCATCGCTATCCACCATCCTTAAAACTTTTACTAAAGGTCGAAATATTGCAGTGACCCCTGCAATATCCCTCCAGTAAGTTTGACTCTCGATTAAACTGACAACCACATCTGCCTTTTCTCTATCTTTACGATTGAGTCTCATGTAGTTATCTGTCCAACCCCGTGTATTTATCATCCTTTTTAAATCAGCCTGATGTTTAAGGATGGAATCAAAAGCAATAAAATTGGTAGCAAACCTAGTGATGGCTGGTCTAACCAATTCTCCATTCTGAGTCTCAGTCCTCATGATGCTAAGAGCCCAACCATGATTATATATGAAACAAGTTATATCTTAAGACTTCCGTATTAGTGGCTTAATATGTGGATCATTGGCTATATCCTTCAACATGAGATCTATGCAATGTGATGCACATGGAGTCCAATATAAATTTTTTCTCACCTGCATACAAACATACATATTTATTTAGAATGGAGCTATATTTACAATAATAAATTACATATATACAAAGATATTTATAATAATAAAAAATCAGTATAAGTTCATTCTCACCTCCATTAAACTCATTCCCGCCTTCTTGTAGTTAGAGCCATTGTCAGTAATTATTTGGACGACCATATTTTCTCCAATATGTTCCACAACTTCATTCATCAGTCCAAATATTTATTTACTATCTTTGTATTTGTCAGAAGCATCTACAGATTTAAGAAATATCGTTCCTTGTGGAGAATACACAAGAAAGTTAATGATGCATTTTCTGTTCTGTGTACTCCATCCATCGCACATAATGGTACATCCATACTCATCCCAATACCTTTGAAAAGATTTTAGGTACTCCTCCATGTCACTTATTTCCATATCTAAATAAGTATTTGAAATCTCATAAGGAGTTGGACCTTTTACTCCACCGCCGGAAGCTGCTATGGCATCTATCATTGGTTGATAGTGTGGACTTTTAGCAGCATTGAACGATATATTATTGTATATAAAGAATTTTGATATAAATCTTCCTATATTATTTTTTTCATTCTTTATCCCCTTAATTGCACCCTTTATTTTGGGTTGCATTGCCCCTTGTTTTCTTAGGACATAAGGGTCCATACTCCTTACTTCTATAATTGAATAAAACAATAGCCTATGGATATGTATTGTAGATATCTTTAGAATTAATATTATCAAATATCTGTAAATTGAATTTGCTTGTCCTTGAGAAAAAAGATAATTTAGTGACATGCAAAATAAAAGCATATAATAAGACATGCTTTTATTGACTATATGCCTGTATTGACCAAGAAGATGATTTGAACATAACATGAATGCAAGATCATATAAGCAAAAAAAAAAATATTAATCTCATAGTCCATCACTGTGCTGCGCAAAAAATGGACCATGAGAAAGGATCTTCTTGTTCACAAGATAGATATGATATTTTCATGTGTTTCAGTGAGAATGTAATATGTTTTATGTGTTAATCTCAGAGAATGTAGTACGTTTCAGTTGGAGAATGGTCAATAGGTTACTGATCTTTACATATAAATTCCTTGTGGATTTGATATTTTTCCAAGAAATAGTTTAACTTTCACATTTTGAAAGTCCATTAGAGCAGTTATTTCCTATGAGAGAATCAGATTGCTCCGGGACTCAAGCTGGGTTAATATCATATGAAGAATTTAGATAGTGAAATATAGGTAAATTTAGACAGTGAAATATGGGTGAACTTTAAACTAATTCCACATCTTAATTCAGTTTTCTTGTTTAGATTTATTTATATTTTGGCACTTATCCTTTAGTATATCATATGAAGAATTTAGCCACTGAAATTTGGCCTTTGCATGTGGTTCCTGTAACCAAATTGATGTTATTGGAAAAAGAAAGTTGTTGTCATTCATGTGCCCTTGAGGCTAAGGAAGGGTTTCGAGAAGATCCATTTGAGGCTCGTGAGGTAACTGGAGAGAAGTTCAGTGGAAAGGTGAGCCTAGATATATGCTTTTTTTAACTGGGTTTTATGTGCTCCTGTAATACTCTACTACCTTTAGAAAGTTCTGTTTTTGGAACTCCCTTAAACATATACTCCTATTAACTGGGTTATAATTAGGCAATTTCTTCTGTGTGTGTAAATGACAGACACAAACATTAGACAAGAAACACTCACTACTTAGCTTTAGTAATGATTTGAGATAGCTGTTCTTCCTAAAAGTTCTCTCTGTCTCTAACAACATAGCTTGTGCCATTGATACTGGAGCTTGCTGATTATTTTTTATATATATGAGCTAACAACTTAGCTTATGCCATTGGTGATACTTGGCTTTACTGGTGTCTTACATCAGCTGTTTTCCCTTCTCAACTTAGCTTTAATGATTTAAGATTGTTGTTTCCTGAACTTTAAATGACTATACTATTTTCCTTTATCTTGTCCCTGGCAATTTAAGATACGATAATAATTTCTTCAAAATAAGATACCTTAAGTTACATTTCTAATTTCATGATTGCTTACTTTGTAACTAAGTTTATTGTTTATGCTGAAGGTTGTTGATTGTCATGTATGTGGTGACCCAAATTCCGTTCTTCATTTTTCTTTTATAGAGTTCACTAATGAAGGTAAACTTTTATAGTTTCTATCTTATATTTCTAAGGACTGTCTTGCTATTGTCACGTATAGTCTGATAATGAACGTGAGATGTGCACAAGGACTGTCTATTATAAAAACATTGACAATAAGGTAGTTTTATTCGATTATTCTGTATCATTTTCTTTGGGCATTATTACTCAATACAATACATGACACTCAAAATACAAAATATTTTAACATTTGCATCTTGATTTGACTACTTTGAGTTATAAAATAGTAAGGTAATGAGCTAAAGAACAAGAACAAAATGACAAGCCATTAAAAGAGTATCTAGGTACAAATTGAAAGCTGTGGTATTTAAAATACATTAATTATGGAAGCTAAACTTCTGGATAGCTAAACGAACAGAAACAATGTGATGTGCTAAATTCATGGGAAACATTCTTCCGCTCCCAATCTTTAAGTTCACTGGTTCTCACCTGGAATATCAAATATATGGCTATTTTGGTCATTTCTACCCAACTTTTCTGTTTTTAACAAATAAGTGGGCATGGACTCTTATCAGTTATCACAATTTTTTGAAAACATGAAAAAAATGGATACGTTAGGGGTTATATGTAACTTTTCCATATAAATATTGGGTACAGCTATCAAGTTGATCATACCGCTTTGGTTTTGTGGGAAGTGTGTGAATATCCAAATAATGTACCAGAAATGCAACCAACACATCACACATCCAATCTGTGAAAATATGTAAACATATGAAGTCGCATGTAGCTTACACTTACTGTGTTTGATTGGACTTTTTTTCATGAAAAATATTTCCAACACAAATCTTCCACCAATTGTAGTATTTGATAGCTTATATTTTTCGTGGAATTATTTTTCAAAAAACTATCATTTTCTATATTTTCTCCTAGGGTTTTGAATCAGTTGGTTTTAAGTAGTTTTGGCGGTGTTGACTGATACTACAAAATGTGGTTGGGAGGGGGAGAATAACATAAAGATAAAGAAAAGAAAATATAATGTAGCAGACATTAACAATTAATTTGAGTGAGGTTGAATTCTTTATATTATAAGCTTTACTTCTCAAATAAGTATATTCCTTACATGTTTACCTGCAAAGCCTATCCTATATGTCATTGTTATCTAAAAAGATTTGTTACTCGTATTCTGTAATTGTCTCAGGTAAAAAAATCACTCTCCTGGGTGATATTCACAAAAGTATATACTTCCTTAGTTGGAAAGAACACCGTTCTCAATTAAGTTTGTTGGCCAAGGATTTTGGTTCTTTAGACTGTTACACAACAACGTTTTTGATTGATGGGACTCTACTGAGCCTTGTTGTTTCAGATGATCAAAAGAACATTCAGGTATCCTCCTGCTACTGAACCTTTTGATTTATCATGCTGGAGTTTGTTGCTGTTAGAATGCTGCTTCAGATTCTTTCTGGTTGTTGTCTTAAAACAAGACACTTGTTGTTCGCCCTGTTCTGGGAGGTCTTTATAGTTATATCATTCTATTAGTTTAACGAAGATCTTCACACCATGGGATAACAGAAAAAGAAAAATGGCCACCAGAAACTCGGAAACAAGTGTCTTAATGATAGTTTATCTAACCTGTTAAGTATTATTGGACTTTAGTCCCACATCGGATAGAATAATAGAGAGAGGAGCTAGCCTCTCCTATATATATGTACTCCTTTATTGATAATGAATTATCCAATTATTCCTTTCTACATGGTATCTAAGCCAAAACTCAGAATCCCTTTCTCCACATAAAAAAAAATCATTCTAATCCCCTTCCCCTATCTCTCACCCCCTTACCCCTGCTTCCCCCTTGCTCGAGTGGCAGCGCACCCCCGCCTCCCCCCTGCCTGAGAGGCAAAAAAAAAAAAACCTGCCCGAGTGACAGTCCCCCCGCGCCCCCAATGCCCGAGTGGCAGCCACCCTCCCTAACCGAGTGGCAACTCCCCCCCCCCCCACGTTTGGGATATTCAGATGGTAGACAATGATTTGTTTGCATGAACCTCTGACTCTCGACGTGGTTATTAGGAGTTAAAAAAGAATAAACCTGGGTTTGCGTGAATCCTCTATTCCTGACCCGGTACCCATATCAGGATCTTAACATACAGTAATCTGTGTTGCTTCTCTGTCATGGCTTGTGTGATCCACCTCCAATCTCTGCTTTCCTTGAGCAAGTCAGTTCTGCCTACGTTGATCGCACGTTGGCAGAATTATGTTGACACAAAATGGTCACGGTCGACCTAATTCTGATAATCGATAATACGAAGTCTAATACAAAGTACAACTACTAGATGTGAATGATTGCTACTAAATATAGGCATTTACACCAAACAACTGGATCTTCTTTTGTCTAGTTTTTTCTTGGTTCAGCAATGTAATTTGATATTTATTGAGACTAGGACTTATGTATATCGAGTCGCACTGGCATACTAGAAGACTAAATTGTCTACGCCCAGTCCCAAAATATGTAGGACTAGAATAGGCAACTATGCCAGCAGTATGTATACGTAGACTACTTCAATGTATGTAACATAAGAATACATACTTAACCTGTATATGAACTATAGCTCACACGTGGTATATAAAATGTCACAAGCCAAGGTATAAACTAAATCTCATCCATAGAATAATGAAATAAACTAGGAAGGTAGCATGAATGAAATAAAAGAAATGAAATAGTATCATTTATCAACTAATAGTCGGGTAGAGACAAAACCACAACCAAACGACTATAATAAAAATACGATAAAAAAGGTTCAGCCATAAGTTATTGAATGAAAGGCTAAACTAAACTAGTAATCCATCCTGGAAGAGTCAAGGAACTCAGAAGGTAAGACGACCTCGTCTGCTGCTAAGGAATCGGGTCCTGGACCGTACACCTGGGGATAGTCCTGCTCAGCTATGCCTGTAAAGGAACCAGGTCCTCAGTAGGACTTAACAAGATACATATAAACATGCCACATGAAACAGTATAAACATGTAGGAAGAAAAGAGAGAAAATATAAGTATACTACTGCTAACCAGTCTATGTGTAATGCAAATTAGGAAAACGTTCAATCAATACTTGGGCTGACTGACTCGGGTACACGAGTAGCACTCCGTCGAGACGCTATCAAGACAACGTGTATTGCTCATAACGAGACACTATCAAATACTCATTAGGTAGCGGTCATCCAAGACACTGTCAACAAAGACACGACACGTGCAACATAGCCCAAGCACCTAGTGACTGTCCTCCCCACCCAATAAAACTACAAGTCGAGTCTATGCCAAGCAAAAATATAGTAGGTCATGGACTATTGCTAAACCAAGTGTAGAAACGAAACGAGAACTAAAATACAACTAATCAAATAACATGTAAAGGAACAACATCTCTAACTAACATGCATGCAACTCTCAATGTCCAAGTACGTGTCAATAGGAATCAAATATACAAGAAAGATAGTTCTATGAAAAATAATTAATAATAAATCTACAACCAATAGATAAAGGGAATGAGCACTATGAAAGAACAAGCGGAAAATAATGAACAAAGAAAAAGAAAGCATAAAATACTGGACAATGGCAAGGTATACTTGTCTGGTGTTTGTCCAAATACGCTGAGTTGTGAGTCTGGAGTCTAACCATGAACGGTCGTCATCCATCACGTACCCATCGTAGAAAGCAAGATGTGCCGCCTAAAAAGCGTCATATGGTTTAAAGCAGGCGCCAAAACCATGGAATGCACACACATCATTAGTTATCTTTATCCGAATGACTTCACCAATTGTCCACATGAGCATGCTGTCTACATGAAAAAAATCATCAAGGTGAATTTTTAATTATTTGCCTATATGTTAATGACCTGTTATACACAAAAAATAGCAGTAAAATGCTTATGGTATTCAAATTATTTATGTTCAAATAGTTTGAGATGACGGATAACAAATATATGTCCTACTTCCTTGGCATTGAAGTGAAACAACAAGAAAATGGGATATTTATATCCCAAAAGAAGTACACGAAGGATATTTTGAAGAAATTCAATATGAGTAACTCCAACCTAGTGAAAATCCTAATAGCCACAGTAATGAAGCTATAAAGAGAAGAAAATCGAGGTTCTATGTACTTGACTCTCTTCAAGAGTCTGGTTGGTAGTCTGAGATACTTGGCGATCACAAGGCCCGATATATATGGAGTGAGACTTGTGAGTCGCTATATGGAGTCACCGAAGGAGTCACATTGGTTAGATGAATTCTAAGATCATCAAAGGCTTACTAAACCACATGGCCTCTTCTATGGTTATGGTGAAAATGCAGATGTAGTAGGCTATTCAGATAGTGATAAGGGAGGTGGCCAAGACGAAAGGAGAAGCACCATATGCTATGTATTCTATCTCGCTTCAACTGTATTTTCTTGGACTTCCAAGAAACAAGTAGTTATAGCCTTGTCTTCATGTGAAGCAGAGTATGTGACGTCTTCATCTACCGTTGTGGAGCTATTTGGTTATGAAACATTTTGAGGGACCTGGATCATCCACAACAAGAGACGACCGTGATATTTGTGGACAACAAATCAGCCACTCAACTTGCAAAGAATCCAGTGCATAATGGGAGGAGCAAGCACATCAATACTCTCGTGATATTTGTGGACAACAAATCAGTCACTCAACTTGCAAAGAATCCAGTGCATAATGGGAGGAGCAAGCACTTCAATACTCGGTTCCACCTTCTTCGAGATCATGTGAAGAAGACAATAGAGCTCCAACATTGCCATATTACTGAACAAGTAGCATACATATTCACTAAGCCATTATCAGGTGAAATCTTCTTGAGACTAAGAGATGTTCGGCATGAATTTGAATTTGATTTGAGGGGGGCGATGGTTCAAATTCAAAACTGTTTGTTTTAATTAAAAAAACTGAAAGAAGTGAAAGAGTCATCGGTTAGGAAGTAGACTCATGGCATTAAAGTGGGAAGTTTTTGTGACTCTTGGTATGGTTGTAAAGTCTATAAAAAGACCATTGTATCTCTCATTTCAACATGCAAATTTAGAATAAAAAGTGGTAGAATATTAGGACAATTTCTTCACTCTACATCTAACTATCTTCTCCATCCTATAAAATAAGTATAGAATATTATTTCCATAACTAATATTCAACAAAAATATAGGTGTTCTCCTTCTAATTTTGTACACAACAAACATTATAACTTTAGTGCTATTATAAAGTTTCTTACAATTCTTCTCTTCCCCCAAATTCATAAATTAGTTCCTACAAGGTAGCTAGTTTCCAACAAATAATTCTTCTGACTTATAATAGTGAAACAAGAATACAACATGCATATATGCATCTCCCTTTCTCCCCCAGTCAGTCGAGGGTCTTGCAAACCCTCTTGAACTCATGAACATGCTCCATCTTGAGGGTGAGGAAGGCATCGACCCCTCCTTTCCCCTTGGCGAAAGAAATGAAGGCCATGACCCCTTCAATGGGAAGATTGGGTGGCACGACCGTGCAGGGAGGTCCCTGTCCGAAATAGGTCTTGTTGAACCTGAACCCTAGCCAGTTGTCGACTTCGAGATCGGGATAGAGCATGTGCTCCCAGTCCTCCTCGTTCCCCATAAGGCTGTCGTCCTACCCTCCTCTAGTATTGCTCCGAAGTCGATTGCGGAACGATAGTACTCGTTGTCCATGCTCGCCACTACTTTACGTACGTGGGCGACTGCGCCGGACAGCCCCTCGCGTGCGAGCTCGTCAGTGGTAGCCTTAGGGAGGGCCCAGAGGACTAAGTTGCCGAAGTACTCGGGAGGCACCACGGGCATCATTCTGGCCATCCTGTTGACAGCCCCTCTAACTCGGGTTATCTTGTTATTAAGGAGGCCTCATACTTGTATAGTTCTACGCCAAAGGTGCACGAGGAGGACCTCGAAGATGGTGGTGCATAAGTTGACTTGCTTCTTGAGGTGCGTGATGAAGTCTCTGGAGAATTAGATGACCAAGTTCTCTACTCCGGAGGAGGAGGAGGAGGAGGATTTCTGTGAGGAGACTCCTTTGGACTGTATTTCCATATGATCGAACTTGACCCGCACAGGGTCGTTGGGGATGAAGAGGGGTCGAGGAGTGGTGTCGACCTGGTGCCGACACCGTGGGTGGTGCTGGCCTAGTGTCACGGCTCGCGTCCTGATGATCGGGGCAGCCTACGCCGCATCATCGGCGGTAGAATGCTGTCTAGGTCAACAATACTATTTATCAATCTCGCACAATAATATGATCATAACTTGTCAATAATAACTCAACTCCATAAGGAGGACAAGATGATAATATATAATGACAATACTCAATCACAAGAATCTATAAGGAAGATAAAAACACGATATGATATAAAAGGAGTAATTCAAAGTCACAAGTCTAGATAGTCTAACAACACCAAACATCAGGTCTAGAATCAAAATATAACATCTCAATAGTCTAAATCGCTGGAGACAAATCCAGTACAAACAGAAATACTAAAGTTTACTAAGCAGCTACTGTCTCTGCCTCCACTGCAACCTGCTCCTTCTGTGCACCCTGATCATACTCAATAGCCTCACCCTCCTAGGGTCCATAGTAAGTAGGACAAAAGTCCTCCAAGTCAAGTCCTAAAAATGTTATCTAGTCAGGATTGAGGAGAAGCACATAAACTAACATCAGTTCCATTTAAATTGACAAAGACTATAAAACAGTAAAGTAATGTAAATATATGATGGAGCAGTAAATTGGAAACATAATGGAAGGGTAAGACTAGTATCATATCACAGGTAAGCAATAAACAGTAAGTAAACATGTATATGACACTATCATAAGGTAATAACTGAAATAGAGGAGATAAAGTAACTATCTAGTGTTTTGAAATACTAGTTCGTTAGGCTTGGGACAAGATCAGGCTCTATTATATATAATTGGCTATGCACAGGTATAGATAACAGGACCAGGCACAACCATATATGAGGATATATGCACAGGTCAATAAGATCAGGCTACATCCTACGTGAGGTGTTGGGTGAGCTATGCACTAGTTTTGGGGTATGATCACATAACCAACTAATACTTTTTCGCCCCCGACTAATACAATAGATCCGAATCACGACGTCTCCTGACTAGAATCCATATATACTAGTCCGTGTACCATTGTGTTAGGAATCAAGTATAACACTACTAATACGTGTTTCAAAGTAATCATCAAAATAAAGAAAATTGTCCGAGAATGTACTCGCATGTGGTCCTTAGCAATAAATATCAAATAGTGTCTATACTTGAGTCCAAGTGACCTAAATATGAATTTTGCAATGTCAAAGAGTGTTTTGGAATCATTATTAAGATTAAATAAGTTTAAACTAGGTTTCTAGGTCAAAACTAGGTTTCCATGGTCAAACTAGGTCAACACTCCAATTCGGGTCAAAAACTAGCTTCTAAGTTGGTTTCTAAGTCATACTAGCTAATACTATTTGTTACTAGGTTAACTTTAGGTTTCTAGGTCATTCCAATAGGTTACTAGCTCATTACACTATAATATACACTAATACTTATAATATCTTCCAATACCTTGGCCTATATGCAAATACCTTAACTATGGATCAATACCTTGGTTATAGAGTCACTACATTGGCTTTGAGCCAAAACCTTATCCCGTATCCCAATACCTAGCGCGTATCATGATGTCCTACCTCGTATCACGATACCTACTCATAATTCTAGTATAAACCCAAATACCTTAACTATGAATTTGATACCTCAACCAATATATATATGTGTGTGGGGGGTTGAGGTATAGTGAAGGATAGTGGATATATATATATATTATCTAACTTCCCTCTCACACTCTCACACTAGGTATCTTTCACCTTCACCTTACTTGGTATCACTCACTAACCCATATACTCTCTCATATTCTACCCCAACCAAATACCCCTACTGTACTTGACACACACAAAATCACTCACCTGACACTTAACACCTGGACACATGTTTACCGTCTACCCCATAATTCAGTGCACAATTGCACCACTCAACCCTCATATACACCCAAGGGAGGGGAGCCCCTTTTCCGGAGCCCCGCGGGAGTCCTGGGATCCTTAGCCGTTGGATCGGCGCGGGCCCCTCGATCCGATGGTGCAGGGGGGCGGGGCTTCGGCGGGATTCCGGGGGCCGGTATCTTGATCCGCCCCATATATATATATATATATATATATATATATATATATATATATATATATATATATATATCTTACTTGTATCTAATACTTATAATATCTATACTTTTAGGTATCACACACAAGGGTTGATACTCAAATACTAACTACATCCCAAAACCACACTAACACCAATACCCACTGACTTACCCAGGTAACCCACTCTCACTAACTTAACACTACTCATACAAATGCATTGGCACTTGAACACCCACTAACTTGCCTCAATGCTACATCACTCCACTTATTTACTTATCACCTGCACTCTCCTATACATTGCTCCTCATTCATTTCTTACTGATACTCAAATCTGATTTCCCATATGCATGATTTCCAAGACAATCATACCTGGATGTAGTACTTGCAGTACAATAACTAGATAACCCCCTTGGCTAACACTATGGAAATTCAACCTATTCCAATAGGACTGCTGCTGTTACTGTTCAAATTTCCCCAAGATACTGGCCTGCACCCAAGTCATGCACAGGCCTCCCACACATCACCTTGCTGCCCTTGCAATGACTTACACTTCAGTGTGTAAGCATCAGGTGACCTTGGCAACCCCTTCTTTATCCATTCCAGGTTCAGTCATAGACAATACTATATTAGCAAGTGTTCTCAACTATTACTATATTACCTGCTCAACTATTGCTAATATAATGTATCAGTACACACTAATTAATATAATGTATCAGTATAACTCATAATAGGATATGGTGTGACCAGTTGAGTAGTGTTCTAATATAATTAAACTATTGCTAATATAATTCTGATCCACAGTACTGCAGCAAAGCACTCTCCCCACCTGGATTGAGCCCCAACCTCTGTTGCTGAAAACCTGGTTGAAGCTGCTGCAACCCGACATTACCCCTCTCTCATGTGCGCGCGCACACACACACCCACACACACACACCCACCATGTTGTGCCATCACCACAGTTGCCTCACTTGCACCACTTCCCGTTTCCCCTTGTGCACAGCCACCAATACCCTCATCACCCAGGTGCACGAGCCCGACCTTGCTGCACTGCAACTTCCCAAAGTACCACCACGACCTCTGCACAGCAGCAACACAACTCCAATACATTGCTTTCACTGCTGTCAATACCAACCCAACTGCATCACCCCATCACAGCAAACACCACTTAAGAGCAGTACCCGACCAACACATCTCCCACACACTGCAACATTTGTTGCAACAGCACTTGACACCAACTGCTCCCATACCCCTCTGTGCACAGCCACACTCGTGCACACAATGCACTTCACACACATCCTACTTCCTTCCCTCCCTCATGCAACCAACACATCACACACATTCACACTATCCCACACACCTCTCTCAAATCCAATCTCTCCATACCATACACTAACCCTCATACACTACAAGTAATTCACTAAACACTTGGTGTGCACCCACGATACGCACACGTATCATTCTCCAATACGCATGATACTCTCCTCAAATGATACTCTCCTCAAACATCAATACCATCACGAAATACATCTCAACAACCCATAAAACCCTCAATACATATATATTATGATATAACAACATAGTTAATATCTAATTATAATGCAATATGAAAGAATTACACCCATTGGCTCAAAATACCCAAATCTACCGATACGTACCATGACGTATCGTGATACGGCCTACACATATCCAATTATGGACACGTACACACTACTAATCCATGAATTAGATTCAAACTATCAAGGGATGATGTCTCAAACACTTGGTGGACCAAATCCGAATTTTTTCCAATTTGGCCATAAAAACCACCATAACTATCACAATATGGACTTCTAGCACCTAGTTCTTCTCTCTAAGGGTGGTCCTTAGCTATTGATGGGTTCCGAAAGGTCCAATACCACAAATTAACCATAAAATTGATCGAAAATAGAGATTATACCTATTGGGAGTTGAATCCCAATGAAACTCCTCCAAATGGATACGTAAGGAATGGAATGGACACAAACTCTTTAGCAATCTCCCCTCCAATGGTTCTTCTTGCAAATCCAATCACCTAGGCCTCCATGGAATGATGAATGAATGAATGTGAATGAGTGGATTGAAATTTGATTTTGGTAGGGATTTGGGCTTGCTTGGGGAAGAAGCTTAGGGAAAGAATGAGACTAATGAGTGAAATAAAATAAATGGATGAACCCTAATTAGAACTTTTTTTCTTATAGTCGGGTTTGGTCATGCTACAATGTCAAGTTTGTCCATCTCCATCTTCTAATTAAGGTTTAGAAATTGTCATGAATGGGATCTATTAGGATTAGGAAGGAATCTAATTAATTAATGAAAGGCATCTCTACAACTAATAGGGAATATTATCTCTATGCACTAACTTAATTAATGTAGATAACTATGTCATGAACTAACACAATGGCACTAACTAATTCTAACTAACACTAGTCCATTCTAATTAGCTAGCACACTACTAACACTAATTAATTATAAATAGCTAATATAAACACTAACACTAAATGGTTCTAATCAACACAAATTATGTCTAGTCTAACACTAAATATAATTATAACTAACACAAATCAAATATAGCTACATATTTACTACCAATTATGAAATGACAAAAATACCTCTCTCCCGGAATTAATTGGCTAACACAAATCAAATATAGCTACATATTTACTACCAATTATGAAAGGACAAAAATACCTCTCCCGGAATTAATTGGTTACAATCCTACTCCCCTAGAAAAATTTCGTCCTCGAAATTTAAGTATGGAAGTAGGCACGAACTGAAGGAATATCTCATGGTTCAAAAGATAGGGTATCAATCACACATCCCGTCTCGTCACTTCTAGCTAGTCATAATCAATCCTCATAATCTTCACTATAGTCACAACCCCCATATATTCATGGTCTAAGGAAGTTCTATCTAAAATCATACAAACATACAATCCTATTGAAAAGAAATTATTCATGGCTTATCAAACATGCATGGTTATGGTCTCTACTAATCATGATATTGCAGTCTCTATCAGGATTTATTACTAACTATATACTATAGCACAAAATACTAAGCAAACTATAAGATACTAGGAATCACACAGACCAAAAGATGGAAGGAAAGGAACATAATCCGCTAACCCATCACTTATAGCATTGGTCCCCTTGACCGTTATCGCAAAAGCCCTGTCCTGCTGGGGTGTCTCCCTCTGCTGGTACGGGACAATTTTCTGTGCCACAGGTAGCCTAACTGGATCCCTCTCTCACTGCCTTAAACACCTGCACTCCCACTCTCATGATACTTCCTTACATACCTTACCTCAATATCACACTGATACACCTAGCCAATATTATCATCCACAATAACACTCACTGATACTAGACTAACACACTCCACATATCACATATCACTCATCCTAGTCTTGATACACTCTGATCACTTGCTCACTCTAAGCACCCTTGGTAAACAGACACCAACTCCTTAATTATACATGCTTAATACTCTAGTATACCAACTGCTAACTATACTCTGACACCTGTCTTAGAACTATTGTTACAAATTGTATTACACTATGAGCTACTTCTAGGCTTATACACTGACACTAAATGCCCACCTACCTAACTAGGAACCACTCTCAGACTCACAAGCTACACTTTCAAAAATCAACACTGATACTCAACTTGACACAAACATATCTTCAAGTTACCAAGCTACTGAACTATCCAAGGAACCTCATAAACTAATGATGATGAAACATCTATATCGGCATACGCATGTCTTGTTATGCGCATGACCATTCAATTTCATGAGGCAAGATGTCCATGCGGTGAGCAGTCCATGAGACAAGTGGTTTCATGAGACAAGCTGTCCATGCGGCGAGCAGTCCATGAGGCAAGCTGTTCATGAGAAGTGATTTCATGAGACAAGCTGTCCATGCGGCGAGCTGTCTATGAGGCAAGTTGTCCATGCGATGAGCAGTCCATGAGACAATATGTCCATGCGGTGAGTGGTTTCATGAGGCATGATGTCCATGCGGCGAGCAGTCAATGAGGGAAGCTGTCCACGCGGTGAGCAGTCAATGAGGGAAGCTGTCCATGCAACGAGCAGTGAGGTAATTTGTTTATAAGGCGAGTGGGTTCATGAGGGAAGCTGTCCATGCGGTGAGCAGTTCATGAGGCATATTGTTCATGCGACGAGCAGTCCATGAGGCAAGCAGTTTCATGAGGCAAGCAGTTTCATGAGATGAGGAGTTTCATGGGGCAAGCTGTTTCATGCGCGTACGTGTATATAGATTAAGTGTTACTATAAGGCAAGGAATTTTACTTGATTTTGGAATTTTTATTTGGATCTTGTCATTTCTTGTGTTGATCTTAGTAATTGCAAGTGTATATGGATTAAGTCTTACTATGCGCCTGACACGACAATGTGTAGAATTAGACCATGTGCCAAGTGACTATACTACCTATGTGCATGACTTGATCTATGTGTTGCAATGTGATAGAACTCATCTGATTACCTAATAATTGGTAACTTGACTCGATTATTAGTATCCGTGCTGATATACTTACAATGTGCTATGTGTTTCTACGTGCTAAGTGTTATACGTAATTATGCTACATGTTTTACACCAAGGTGTACCTATGTGCTACGCAACATGTGAAATGATACGATTTCTACAACATGGACATGATAGTTAGTCAATAACCAAGCGTGGCTAGGAATTGCTTGATTGTTGCATCACGCTGGAACGAATCCAAATTGAACTACCAAGTGACAAAGTGGATTCGTACCTAGCGTATCTGTACTGCAGTACGACATATAGAAGGAATGAACATGTGACGACGCCACGTGATTCTAGCTAACTGTAGGGTTAACTAGGCAACTAAAACTTGTAGAGCATTGGGAGGGACGAAATTCTGATATCGTGTATGACAAGTTGCCCTCAGGTATCTAACAGGGGAGTGTAAGGCTGGCCCTCATAGATATTGTTTAAATTTGTATTAGTGGATTGCAATATCCGATTACTATATTGTATTATGTGTTCTATGCGATCTTAGCACAAGCTGCCAATACCAGGGGCAGTCCAGCAGAGAGGGCCGGCAATAGCAGTGCGGCCATTAGCTCAGCATCCATTGCCGATGCAACCTCAGATGTACCAGTAACAGAGGAATTAGCAACAGGGTCAACAGAGGCCCCCACAACTGTAGAAGCAAGGAAAATCTCTACCCATGCGCCAAAGTGAGCCAGAGCCATACGCCACAGTGACCAAGACCCATGCGCCAAGGAGACCCAGAGCTATGCATCAACAACCTAAGAAGTGTTCCCATGTGCCCGCAGTGCCATGTACCACTACTTCTCTAGTGTTCCCATGTGCCCGCAGTGCCATGAGCCACTACTTCTCCAGTGTCCCATGCGACAGCAGTGCCATATGCCACTACTCCCTCACTGATCTCCATGTGCTAAGAGGCAGTGTTCCCAAAGTGTAATCACAGTAATTAAAATTAGGGCATGACACGTGTCACGAGTATTATGGACATCAATAACCCTAGATCTCGACTTACCACGTGGCAGCCTTAAGGCCGTATGCGCCAACATGCCAGTCGCGTACGTACGCACATGCATAATGTGGGCGCTTCCAACATACAAAAAACGACCGCTACCACCACGAGAACAAATAACAGAAGAAGACAAAAGCGTCTGAAGCCTCGTCAACGGAGTAAAGGAGTTGCTGCAGTGCTCGATCTCTACCGTCACACTTGCCCAGATCTTTTTTTATTGTACTTAGATTCTTCTGTACTAGGGATTCTTTCGTACTATTTGTCAATTTAAAATAATACAAAAGTTTTGCACGATTTTTCCTGTGTTGCTTGCGCGATGTCGACAAAATGGTGACTACTAGGGAAGAGCTTCTCCTCCAACGAGAAGCTGGTGACGCAATCCGATGTGACCAAGTTAGGTTCGACTCAGAGGATGTTGGTCGTTCGCTTCGACCAACAGGCATTTGAAGACATGCTGGACAAGTCGATCTCTCCAATGAGGCCTATACGACCTCGCAAAACTCGCAAAACTCGGGACGCCACGTTCGCTGTGCCAAGCCCGAAGTTGGTACCCGATGCATTGTCAACCCCCACTGCAGATGCACATGCGGTTGACCTGTATCCCGCTGACAAGTCGAGTTCTTCAACGAGGCCCGCACGAGCTCACAAAGCTAGTAGGATTTGGGTTGCCAAAGCCGCTGCACTAAACCCGAACTCCGTTCCAGAAGTGCCACCAACCTTTGTCGCAGACGCACAAGAGGTTGACGCACATCGTATTTCCATCTCCAGAGAAGTTCCAGAGAGATGTGGTGCCAAATCCCGAGAAGCGCGCCCACAGTGGGACCCGTGCAGAAGGAGGTTGCGTCCCCGAATGTAGGCCCATACGGCCTTCCACAAATTGTCCTGCCTCACATAAGGATCCCTACGGTCCTGACTTGGATTCCATGTACTATGCGCTTAAAGACGTTGGTTCAAGGAAACCCAAAACATTGTGAGCCATGCACGCTCGAGGTGCTGCGCTGCCAGCTCCCCAAAAGCATGCGTCGTTTGTCGTCACGCACACTTCTGATGGAAGACTCTATAGGGCAGACCCAGGCGCTCATGCGCCTGATGTGGGTCGACCCTTAGGGCCTTTCCAAACCCCCTTGGACGCAGCAATTACACTTAAACCAAGTCGGAGAACAAATATTGTGATGACAGACCCATGCGCCCAGTTTGGCTGCACGCATGTAATAGGTCCGTCTCAATCAAGTCTTCCACTAATGATCCAGTTGCAGTTTCTGCGGAAGAACTGGGTCAGGGAGCAAACATTCCACTTTCACCTCCATGCGCAATACTTGACCGAGCACGTGAGATGGGTGTGAAAGTGAAGCTTCCATTGTCTGATTTACACGACGTGATTAATCACAAGTATAAGACGAGAGAGGCAACCCTCGTACATGGCGTATCCTCTCGAAGACACTTGTGCCAACATCATCATTAGCTGCTGCTAAACCGAGGTGCCAGTCCCTCCAACTGGACAGTCGGTGTTCCAGCGATTGCAACCCGCAGTATCAATATGACGACATCTTAGGGAACAACTGCACGAAGAGGAAGAATTACCCGTCGCTTCATGTTGCTCAATATGGAGGTCTCCTCCTATGAAGAAGATCTCGAAAAAAAGCTCACATAACCTAAGGATGTCGGTCAACACATTGCGAAGCCGTTTGAGGGGCAAAAAACAAGTACCTACTGTGGGGGTGTTCCAAGGCACACGCTCGAGAACAAGGACTGGGGGTAGTCATACCGCCCCCGAATGAAGCTGCAACCGGAGCTTAGGGTAGCAGTCCACCGGTTCCACAAGAATCCATCCTTCCAAGAGGACAGTGAATCTCTGCACACGGATGACAACTTAGCTGGGGGTAGCCATACCCTCCAGGACGAGCCCGCAACTGAGACTAGGGGTAGCAATCCTTCCAATAATGAAAGTGATACAACACTACCCACTCTCTCTGAGGATAATGAGACTCAAACATAAGAGGCATAAAGTGAGGCGTCCACCTTCCCATCCCTCCTCCCACGTGATGCCAGTATACATGGCAGGAGACGAGCATGGCGCGGAATCCAGTAACCAAAAATGCCTTGAGGCACTCAAAGCCATGATGCAGGCTCTGGGCACTTCAATGCAGACTCTGACTCACAATGCTGGAACTCTGAGAAAACTTGGTCCTAATATAGCCGCAAGTCCCGGGACGAACAAACCCAGACCAAAAAACCAATGAGAAATTCGGCATGCCTGATCCGGCTCCTCAGGTTGCAAGCAACCAGACCGCACCTCGATCCTCTGCCGCTCTACTGCCAGACGATATCCAGGAGACTCTTATGGACTTGCGTGCCGCGTTAATGATCAGGATAATCAAGACAAGCTCCAAAAGCTTGGGATCCGACAACCCTATCCTCCCAAGTTGGATAACGTGGTATACTCTCCCAAGTACAAGCCACTATCTCTGACTACATTTGACGGAAAAACGTCACCCCGTCAATACATGAGATACTTCCAGTCCATAATGGACCATTTACCTCGCGATGATGTCATACTCACCAACTTATTCGTCAGAGTGCTATCCGGAGTTGCGTTCAAGTGGTTCTGTAGCCTCCCAGATAAGTGCATCTCGTCCTTCGAAGACCTGAAGTCTCTCTTCCACACCCGATTCTACGAAGGAGGGATGGATATGACTGTCCTCCCTAATGGACATCACCCAAAGGGATAGAGAACCGGCGCGAGAGTACATTGAACGCTTCCGACATGCAGCGTTAAAGTTACTTCTTGGTATCCCCGAATCTACGCTGATGGACACATGTCGGAAGAACTTCTTACCATCAGTAAGACTCTGGACGACATCTGTCCCATAACATTTATCATAAGTGTCGCTGCTGTAGAAAAGAGCACGAAAGATGTCCGCTTATTGGGATTTCAAGCCCCCAACACTGAGGACAAGGGAAAGCGTTCTTTCACCGCTAACGACTGTCGTGACAGTAAAGGGAAGCAAGCCCTGACGGTCAATGTGTCCAAAAGTCTGACCTCACCTGCTACCAAGCCGATAGAGCCACAAAGAGTACATGAGACTTATTCCTTTGACGACGATGTCGTTACCAAAATCTTTGAAGTATTGATGAAGGGTAATAAACTCCGGCTACCTGACATCAAGCGCCCTGACGAAGCAGGCCAGGTTGACTATCCTAAATACTGTCGCTACCATCGATATTTCAATCATGCCACGCGAGATTGTTACATACTAAAAAGGCAAATACAACGGTTAATCGACTTCAAAGTCCTTATTTTGGACTTCGAAGACAAGATGGTCACCGCATATATGGTGTCCCTCCAGTTCGATACCTTTCTGACAATAGAGGCCCAAGACGGTATCATCCCCATACCTAGAATGACAATGGAAGTCGTTAACCTCCCTCCATCCCGAGCAAAAGGGTTGGTTTCCCTCACTACTCTGAGAGACGAAGTCATGTAGGTTCATCCAGACCTCGTTCCGGACATAACACAGCCGACAATGCCTCTTGCTTCCAAGACCAAGGGAAAGAAGACCAAGTCCTGTCACACGGTCTCCCCGTCTACAGACGAAGCTCTTGCTGGTGTAACCAAGTCGGGTCTAGCTTATCAATGCGACTATAATGCTACCGTTGTCCCGACAACGGTACACCTCCAACTGTGCCACCTACCTCTTATCCGGGTCCATCCTAGCTTTTCGCAGCGTCCGGGTCCATCCTAGCTTTTCGCAGCGGACAAGCAAAAGTAGAAAGAGACCCGCTATGACAAACCTCTGCTAAAAGACAAAACTCAAGGGCTAGAGAAGCCTTACAACTCCGACATTTTGGCACAGCTGGCCAACACTCCCGCTAAGTTGTCACTCTTCGAGCTCCTCCATCTCTCCAAAAAGACTCGTGATGCTCTAAGTGAGGCATTGCAAAATGCCGACTCTTATCTCGTCCAAGTTATGCCACCAGCCGAGAATCCCGCAACATGTCCCCACTGCAACAGTGTGATAAAGGCAATTCCGAACATCATATTCTCCTAGCAAGACATGTTAAAAATAACAGACACGATCGTTCCCTGTATTACACGGTATATTAGAGCCATTATGGTGGACCAAATGCATGTCGATACTGGATCATCTCTTAGCATTATCCCACGAAGCCTGCTGCAGACCTTTAGAATTCTGATGCATCTGCTGACAGCCACCAATACCACTATTAGAGACTTCAACGCCGGGAGAAGCTACCCGCTAGGTAAGATTCCTCTGAAGTTCCAAATCGGTGATCTCCGAACATAGGTGACTTGCTATGTCATCAACGTGGATATATCCTACAACGTTCTACTAGGACGTTCGTGGATACATGAGTATATGATTGTCCCATCCACTCTCCACCAGTGTTTAAAATATGTTAGCGAAGATGGCATGGTCAAGACAGAATTCGTCGACGTGGATCCTTTCAAAGGGGTCGAGACGTACTACTCTGACTCAATCTTGTACAAGCAAATCCACCAAGACGAAGGAGGTAACGAGGCCGATGACGAAGCTGATATGGCTATAGCTTCAGGCGAACCCCTAAGAGTTCATCTTAAAGGACGCCCAACCCAAGCACCTATTTCCCTCGTGGTCAAGTTTCGAAGAAGGGCACCTGAACCCTCGGTAGTCAAAACTCCGGGGACAGATGGTAGTCAAGCACCTATTACCAGACAAGGATCCCTTTTTATTAAGAACCCTAGGGTAGCTGGTAGTCAAGCTCCGCAAGAAAACTCTATCATGGTCAACGTCACTGACAACCACCGAAGAAGATGAACTGGAAGAGTATGTCTCGGCATCTGCTGACGTACCATCATTCGATGATATAATCCCTTCACAGGAAGTACCGTACTTCCTCAATAAAGGCTTATCATTGAGTTGCTCTGTTATTGCGCATTAGGGCACCGCATATTTTTTTGGAGTATGGTCTAGGTTTGCACCTGCATACACAAGTGGCTGTAGCCCGCACAGTAAACCGAATCATCCTTAGCCAAGACCCCTATTTCGTCATTCCAGTAAGGAAGAAGGGGACAAATCCATCATTTTCGGGAAGGTTGAAGGTCAACGAGACTTCGTCTCAGAAGGGCCAGAACCGGATAGCGATAGAATACAACTTCACCGCTACAGCATACAAACTAAGCGTATTCTCCAGAAAATGGGATACCACTGCATCACTTTGCCTCCAAGGGCAAGCCTGAGATGTATTACCAGCAGACCGGTCATGGTTTGGGATACGTCACACCTTCTACAACCCCCAAAGAATCATGAAAGGAAGATGAAATACGATCTCCTTCTTCACAGTCTTCCACTTGGGACTCCGACATAAGCATTGGAGACGTGCTTAAACAAACGTTATCTACCAACATGGTATTAACAGATCCATAAGAGGACGATGAGTGCCCCATTGAACTCGTTGAAGTTGACCGTGGGCTCAAAAATTGGAATATCTATGGGAGTTATTGTTCGAGCAGCGAGAACCTCATACTGAGGACGAGGTTATACGAGTTGATTTGGGTGACGAAGTTGCTCCTAAACCCATCTTCATCGGCAAAAATCTCTCGACAGAAGAGCGTGAATCCCTTGTCCAGTTAGTAAGGGAATACATCGATGTCTTCGCATGGAACTATAAAGACATGTCGGATTTGGATTCGCAAATTGCGATGCACAAACTCAATATCCTGCCAAACACCAAGCTTGTAAAGCAAAGCAATGACGATTTCGCTCAGACGTCATGAATGCCATTGAAGCTGAGGTGAATAAGCTAATAGCGAGCGGCTTTATCCGCGAAGAACAACAACCAGATTGGGTAGCTTAACATCGTCCCCATCATAAAAAAGAACGGTAAAATCCGAGTCTGCATAGACTTCCGTGATTTAAATGTGGCATGCTTGAAGAACGAATTCCCTATCCCAATCACAGATGTGATGATCGACAACACTTGTGGCTTCGAACGTATGTCCTTCATGGACGGGTTATCAGGCTACAATCAAATCAAGATGTTTCCCGACGATGGGAACCATACGTCATTCCGGATGCCAATAGGGGTGTACTGTTACACCGTAATGCCCTTCGGTCTGAAGAATGCAAGTGCGACATACCAACGAGCACTATCTTTCGTGACCTTCTGCGCAAAATAGTGGAATGTTATGTTGATGACATCGCTATCAAGAGCCGTTTAAATGACGATCATCTCCATGACCTGAGGGCGGTATTTGAGTTGATGAGAGCCCACCAACTTAAGATGAATCCTACCAAGTCGTTCTTAGAAGTCTCCAGCGGTGAATTTTTTGGCTTTATCATAACGTCAAAGGGTATTCACATTGACCCGGAGAAGACCAAGGCTATCCTAGATATGCACCCTCCAAAGAACCTGCAAGAACTTCACGGTCTGCAAGGAAGTCTGGTATACATTAGGAGATTCATAGCCAACCTTTTCGGACGATAACGACCCTTTACTTAGCTCATGAAGAAGAGAGTTTTTTTTGCTTGGACGAAAAAGTGCCAACAAGCATTCGGCGACATTAAGAAGTATCTCACGACCCCCCCGGTATTGGTGGCCCCAGTAGTGGAAAAAACCCTTCTTACTCTATGTCCGGGCAATAGATCATTCCCTCGGCGTTCTTCTTGCCCAAAATAGCGACAAAGGCTACGAGCAGGCTATCTACTACCTTAGTAGAACGATGATCGACGCAGAACATAGGTACAATCCGGTTGAGAAGGAGTGTCTTCTTCTAGTATTCGCTGTCCAAAAGACCCGTCATTACTTGACATAGCAAACTATCCATGTGATCTCTCAAGTGAACCCCCTCAGAGTCCTCATGACCAAGTCTGGGCCACTCAACTCTCACATAGCCACATAGGCAATCATATTGTCACCCTACGACATGGTGCTCGTCCTGCAAAAGGCTCTCAAGGGCCAAGCATTGGCCAACTTTCTAGTAGCTCATCCGGTACCGGGGATCTAAGTAGTCAAAAACGGTTATATATCGGTTATATAACCGATATATAATGGTATCGGTCCTGGACCGATATTTTTTTGCAGAAATATCAGTAAAATATCGGAACCGATATTATCGGCCGATTTAGCCGATATTGTTGGAAATATCGGTTTAAAAATTCTCACGGTTTTGGTTTTATTAAAAAAATCTTATGGGCCTGGGCCTGCAGACGACATTCTATGAAAAAATCAGCTGTTAAGTCAAGATACAATACAATACAAGCTTCTGCCATCAATGGAGATTATATCTTTTGCCATCAAACGATATGACATTCGCATCAATGGAGATTACATCTGATGTTGAATGATATGACATTCATATTAATGGAGAATGGAGATTACATCTTCTGCCATCAAAATCTTCATGCATCAAACTTATTCAGAGATGTAGTTCCTTAAGTGATCTTCTTTATCTTGGATCTCTTGGATTTCTCGACGATATGTAAACTTTATGCATATTTTATAATACAAAACTATTAAGTGTATTGTTCATATATAAAATTGTGTTAAAAATGCAAATCGATATTTACCGTTATAAAACCGATATATCGGTGATATATCTATAACTCTACTGGACCGTTATCATAAAAAACCCGTTATTAACTGCATAGCCGGGGACTTCAAAACTCTATGATGAAATCCCTGACGAGGAGTTAGAGTCTAACACTGCCACAACAGGAGGATCAATTCGGCGAATGTTCTTCGACAGTGCTTCCAGAACAGGGCCTAAAGACAATATCGTCGCCGAGTAGGGGTAGTGTTGATCTCTCCCGACGACTTAGTTATCCATCTTGCATACTCGCTTACGGAGCCGTATTCCAACAATGTGGCGGAATACAACGCTCACATCATTGGGCTACAACTTGCTAAACAATTAAAGGTTGACTACCTGAAAGCCTATGGCGACTCCAAATGTCACGACCTGCCCCTGGAATAAGGGTACGAGTACGTGGGTACGTCCAGCCTATGCCGCAACATCGGCGGTAGAACGCTCTCTAGGTCAAATAATACTATCTATAACATCTCACACAATAAATATAATGTAATTGTCAAGATATCTCAACTCTAAATGGAGAACAATATAACAATATGATAATCAATACTCAATCACAATAAAACTAGAGGAAGATATGTCACGATATGGAATAGAAATAGAAATCACAGTCACAAATACAACCTACATCCAAGTCTAATAGGCTAGCCACAACACAATAGTCTCAAATATTATACATGCCAAAATGTATAAACCGAGACATCCAATATAATAAAGAAACTAGCTAAGTCTCCTCAATAGCTGGCTCTAGCTCAACATGCTCTACGGGTGCTATCTCAACTGGTTTGCCATCCTGTGGCCTATAATAAATGGGACACATCTCCTCTAACCAATCATCTGAAAAATATATCCGGTCATGATTGGAGCGAAGTACAAAACTCTGAAAACAGTTCCAAATACATGATAGAGAATATATGATAAGTAATAGAAAAGAATACAAGATGTATAAGTAATTAGAAAATGAAAATATAACTGAGATAAGCAGGTAATATACTGGAAAGATAAATACGAGAATACTAACTAAGTGCCTTAGAGCACAAGTTCGTTATGTGATCGGTTTAGGTTGAACACTTTTATTCTAAGGTAACTCGATCATACGTGAGGTGTATAATCGACATGAACACGAATACACTATAGGCTTGATCACATAACCAACTTCTACTCTCCCGTCCCAACTAATACTTATGGATCCGATCAAGACATGTTACGTACACGAAAAATATAAGTACACGGAGAACACAAATGAACACGAACACAAGGAATACCCAATGCACATGATAAAGTACATGTGGAAGGAGTATCCAGAGTACACGATAAGGGATAACATCTCCTGACATGATCCATATAGTACCAGTCCGTGTAACAATGTGTCGGAATCAAGTATACAGTTCTAGAACATTTGATATATCATGAAATAAAAACTAACAGAGAGATCTATTCGTCTCTGGTCCTGAGCAAAATGTATGACTTGGTATCCGAGCTGGTGTCACAGAGACCTATATATGAAATATAATGTTAATTTTGGTGTAATGAAATGATAAATGAGTTTAAATGCAATAAATATGATTTTCTAGGCAATTACTAGGTCACACTAACTAAACTAGGTCAAACTAGGTGTTACCTAGATTTCTAGGTCCAACTCTAGCTCATAGGTTGATTACAAGTTCAATTTAGTTGATACTAGATGGTACTAGGTCATACCTAAGTTTCTAGAGTAATTCAAGATATATTGGTCAATACTGGCTAGTATTAAACTCATTATATATATATATATATATATATATATATATATATATATATATATATATATATATATATATAGGGTTATATGTTACTATCCCTATTACCTAGCTCAACTCCCATACTCATTACCCTTGACCCACCTCTTAGGGATTACAACTCTGTAAGTATACTACATGTATCATTAATATCACTATTTGAGCTCAAACTCTCTTATCTAACCTAATTTCCTATAGCTTATCTTAATATCTTAGTCTATAACAATACCTTACTCATTACTTACCCCTTTACCTGTACTGAACACATCCATGGGCACTACATATTAGCACAGCCCAATCTAACATTACCTACACTGAATCCTATAAGCATATTATTGCTGCTACCTATTTCCAATTCCAGGTTGCTGATACTGATGTTACTGATACTTTATTCTTCAAAACCCAGATATGCACTTATAAGAACACAGTATACTGCCTACCCCTAAGTAGTTGATCCAAGTATTCAACTTCTATTTGCTGTTAAGGTTCTTGTTTACTCTTGTTTCAGTTCTAAGGACACCTCCCTCATCTACTCTGTTGTGAACCCCCATCTAAACTGCAGACAACCACAGTAGCCACCATGCTACCACACCCGAGCCCCCTTAACATCTTACTGCTCAAACCAGACCAAAGGCAGTGTCTGCACTGCACTGAAGTGCAGTGCTGCAGTCTATTGCAATTTCCCAACTGGGCACTCTTTACTGTCAGTTGCACTCTCTGATACACTCGTATCAGTGTACCATCTTCCCCAAACTCTGATACCATATGCATCAGTTCTTTACAGACCTCCATAGCTCACTGCACACACAACACACCCACACACTAAATGTAATACACCACACTCTAACCAAGCCACTGCCCACTAAAACAAACCCAGGACCCCTACTGATCAGTCCAACCTTACTGTAATTTCCCCCCTCATGATCTCGGCTACACCACCACCAACACAATCACACAAATAATAACTTATATATATCATATAAGCATACTATATACTAACATATATTTATATATATACACAATGATGTTGAGTGAACACCAAAACACACAATAATAGCCATTTCCTCATACACCTTGAGTGCACCATTAGGATACTCATGATACGCACCCAAACTAAGTACCAAAACCCACAATTCTCTATAATTATCAATTATACTTATCAAATACATATATAAATAACTAATGCAACTAATTACAATGAAAATTGAAGAGTAATTACACTACTATGCACAAATCTCCAAAAATGAGTCCCATATCATAGTGTATCACAAAATACCATGATACGCTCTACTCGTGTCTAATTGTAGACACGTAGCTAGTCTCACATACTCGATCTAAGTCTAATTAAATCTAATTGACCTAATGACAAACACTTGGTGCACCAATCTCGGAATTCTTTCAAATTGGACACATATCTCAATGTAGAAGTCAAAATAGGTGTCCTATAAACCTAGTTCTCTTTCCTATGAGTAGCCCTAAGCCATGGAAGGGTTCCTAATGGTCAAATGCATGAATTACAGTCTAAATTATAGGAGAATTTAGAATTATACCTATTGGAAGATGGATTCTTAATGAATTGCTCAAATGGACACAATTAGGACACATGCTCCTAGCCAACACCTCCTTCTCCAAGTGCTCCTTTCAATCCAAGCTCTAATGCTCCTTAGATGATGAAAATGTAAGGGAATGAGAGTGAATTTGGTGGAGGGATGAAGTGAATTGGGAAAGAACATAATTGGGGATCTAGAATTGAGTGAATGAATGAAAGGAGAGAGAATTCTCCTTTAAGTGGCCGGCCCTCCTTTAGCTTCTCCTCCAAGCAATACACAATGCCAAATACCCCTACTAATTAGTCATAAGGTATTTAATTAAGAGGGCTATATTAGAAAAGTTTCTAATTCTAAAAGATGACTAATTCTAATCTCCTAATTAATGAAAATGAATGAGTCTAATGGGCCTAGTCCAATTGTTGGGTTCAATGTGTAAAATCAAGTCTAATTAGGTCCACTAGTATCAAGGCCAAATAAATAAGCTATTCTAGTACTAATCAATAAATAAATAGCATAAAATATAAAATATAAACACTATCTATAATAAATGTGAAATGACAAAAAATTCCTTATCTAGAAATGTGGTAGTGACAAGTCTACCCTCAGAAAAAATTCAACCTCGAAATTTAAGGAAAGAACTAGCACTACAATAAATAATCACAGCAAGCAAGAAAGAATGATACCTCACGGCTCAAAGAGATAAGGGTATCGCTTGGGCATCTCGGCTTCCCTCTCCTAAGTAGACCCTCCCGGAGAGTGATGCCTCCATGCGACGCATACCAAGAAAATCGTATGGCTCCGTAACACCTTCTCCCTGCTATCCAGAATCTCCGTCGGCTGCTCTGGATAACTGAGAGTCAAACCTACCTTGATCTCCGAGTGATCCAATTCTTGGCTAGGATCTGCCACGTACCGTCTCAGCTCTGACACATGGAATACATCATGTACTCTTTATAGTGCAGAAGGCAAGTCTAGTCTGTAGGACCTACTACACAATGGTCCGAACACCAACCGGCAGTACGCCTTTCTCCTTGGTCTACAGGAGAGAAGCAGTCCTCCCCTTTGAGATCTAGATTCCCTCGCTCCGGGTGGCTCTCCAACCAGTTAACCGTCGACGACAATCACCGCTGACGGCTACAAGAGTTAGAAGCATTTGACTAGAAATATCTCTTAGCTCAACAACGCACTGAGCTGTATCAGACACGTCTTTTTCGGAGCCTTCAACAAACAGGTGAAGATGACTTACCAAGTGGGTGACCTCGTCCTGACAATAAGAAGGCCGATGGTTATGACCCAGAAGACGGACGGCAAGTTTCAACCCAAATGGGAGGGTCCGTTCGTCGTAGAATCTGTATTCTCTAACGGCGCCTATCGATTGGCGAGACCCAACGGCGACTTGCTCATAATGTCCATCAACGACAAGTTCCTGAAAAAGTACTATGTCTAAGTAAGACTTGTACTTCTCTCTATCCCCAGCAGGACAACAATGATGCATAGGTTCCCACTCCTTGGTCATCCCTAACGAGTGTCTATGCACGACGTTTCTCTACAAGCCATTATCGGTATTCAGGAGTCTTGGATGCGCAACGAATAATGGATCCTCAAAAGTTCTCCAGCGGAGCAATCATGTCCACCTGCACACTCCTGCAGGGACCACTCAAAAAAAAATCCAGTCTCGTTAGACGCTTGCCATGTCCATATTACCTCAGAGCTATCAGCCTAACAATCTCCCCAGTGGAGTAATCCTCAGGTCTATCTACATTCCCGGGTAGACCACAACCAGCAAATCACTCCTCAGTGAGTTCTCGGATATTGGTTCACGTCCATATTACCTCTGAACTACTGTCCTAACATTTCTTTCCGGTCGTGTTTGCATGTCCATATTACCTCTGAGCAAAATCTTCCGGATTTGGCTATCGATTATCACGTCCACATTAACTCTGATATCGGTTATCTCAACTTATCACCCGTACATAAAGTACGCTAGCGGTGTTAAGTCCATAAAATCTACCACATCCATATCACCTTTAGCAGGGCTTGTCTCGAACATATTGGTTGCACTTCAGTGCGCAAGAAGTAATAGGTCCACCTAAATCCCCGAATGGGACGTCCTTAAACAGAGTGCGATATTGTACTACGTCCATATTACCTCTAGCATAATACCCAAAGTTCACAACATTCAACACGACATATACGAAAGGGAAGTTATGGAAAACGATAAACTTTTCATTAATATTCAAGATCATGAGTACACACGATGGAAATCCATTACATTTTAAGGGTATTTATTAATATTAAAGATCATGAGTACGGGTGATTGAAAAGTATACAATCAGAACTTTCTTCATCCAGACCAAGGTTTAAAGTATCGGCCGATTCCGATACGTATCGGACGTATCAGATCGATTTTATCCCCTGCCGATCCGATACCAACAGAAAAGATTAATATCGGCCAAAACTGGTACGAAAAAGTTCGTATCGGTCTATATCGGCCGATACGAGACCGATACGGGCCGATACGAAAAAAAATCAGATCAAATCATATCATCACAGGAACTTTAACAAAATAGATGTTCTACAAAAAACAAAAAAAAGTAGAAATTGATTCCAGACATCAAATTCAACAGAGAACAATAATAAAGAACCAAAATAGTAGACAAAAAAAATCTATAAATAGAGGCAAATTCTTCTACAGACATACACATGATGATTGTTGTTTTATTCAATTATAATAAAAATAAAATAAAAAACACTTAAATAATGCATAAATATGTAAATTATTTTTCTATTTTTTACTAATTTATTATTAATTATTTAAATATTGTCGATCCAGGCGATACCAAAAAATTCGATACCGTCGATACTGCCGATATAGATATTCATACAAACTGTCTGATACCGATACCGATACCGAGTTTTTGAATCTTGATCCAGACGCCCCTCTGAGCTCCTCTGAGCTGTTACAGCCACTGACACCAGCAGAGCCCACAGCGGAACTCAATGCTTTCTGGATCATACCTCCACAGTTCAAACATCATCTATAAAAAAAATCTATATTGATGGATAGCAAGGGAGGAGTAGGAGCATGCGCTCTTCAACCATGTGGAAGGGACGACGATAGGAATGACAATTGATCCAAATACTGTCATCGACACCGTTGGCCCCTGGCCGGTAGCAAGCCGCATACTGGGAAGAAACACAACTAGCACGCTACATAAACAAGGACAACTCAGCGCATGTGTCACTACCATATTTTCTAGGAAAGGGTATTTTGGTAATTTCCTATTTAAATAAATATTGTGCATGATAAATAATTATTTGTTGTATTATTTAATTATTGTTAGTTATTATTTAATTATTTTAGACTTATTTTAGTGGACCCAACTAGTTTAGTTTGGACCCATGGACCAACATGAATTAATTAGTTAGACTTGGCCCATTTAGAAAGCCCATAGTTAAGGAGATGGATTAAATTAATTAAATGATTAGACTAGAAGCTTCCTTCCTTAATTATTTCTTCATGAGAGGCCCCAAGGGGTACATTGGACATTTTACAATTGCTTGGGGGAGGGGCTATGGCCGGCCTATTAAAGAGGGGGGGAAATTTCTCTCTCCTCTCATCCCATTCCAAATCTAGATCTAGAATTCTCCCACTACCAAATTCCCTCCATTCCCAATCCAATTCCCTACCAAATTCATTCCAAATTCTTCCCAATTCACCATTAGAGAAGGAGGAAGCAAGGATCTAGAAGAAGGAAGCAAGGATCTACAAAGAGGAGCAATGATCTACAATTTGGAAGCAAGTTCATCTCAATTGGAGGTTTTATTGGGAATCCATCTCCCAATAGGTATAATTTAGATTTTCCTATTTAAATAGCTTCTAAATCTGAGATTTAATCATGTAAAATTAACCTATATGTATGTAGTACCCATAGGACTTTGTTTTGTGTTCATAGGAGACCCATGGAGAAAGTTATGGTGCTTTTTGTGTCAATTTTGTTGGAATTCCAAATTTATATTTTGTTGTGTGTGTCAATTGATCCTATAGATCAATTGAACATGAGATTTGTGTTTGAGGCTAGTGTCGTGTCCATATTGGGATACTTGTGGTTCGTATCCCAACTATTTGGTGATACGTGTCATTTGGGGGTTTTCCTCCGACACGGGGCTTTGAACATGTCGTATTTTGACACGGACACATAGATCTACTTTTGACACTTTGATTTGTTCATAAATATTATTTGTGATTTGTTTGTGTCCTTCGGGGTGCATTTGGTTGTGTGTTGGACTCGTGTCGCATGCGTATCCTAGATCTAGTGGAATACGGTGAGATACTCTCCAATTGTGTGTATTTTTGCATAGATCTAATTAATTGTGGTTCAATTCTTCATTTATAATTAGTATATATATATGGATATTAAATATTTATTTTGTGTATTTATTATAGTAATTATTGTAGCATAGATCTATATTTTGGGTGTGCTAATATAATGTACAATATAATATGTAGCTTTCTTGCAAGCAAATATATATGTTACTACTTGTTAAATAATATAATTTATACATAAAATGTTTTATAAAATATATTTGTATGTTTAATTGTGTAATTATATTATTTATAATTATTATGTAATTATTTGGATATTAATGTAAATATTTTAGGTGTGCTTCTAGCCATGTAAATTATATGTTCTTTGTTAAATATTTGAAGGTATAAGTTTATGTGTATATTAATATATATATGTACATTTTTGTATTAATGGTTTATATATATATATATATACTGTTTTATATATTCTGTTTATATATATATATATATATATATTGTTTATATATTCTGTTTTTATATATATAATTATATATATACAACTTGTTTTAGTGACAGTGAATTAATGACAGTAAAAAAACTGTCATTAATTAGCCGACTAATAGCAGCCGCTGTAGCCTTCGGGCAATTAATGACAAACCTGTCATTAATTGCAGCAGCGGGAAACAGCAGCTTTTCTGCGACGCTTTTCCGCGACAGTTTAACTGTCAGCGAAAACCAAAGCAGTGGCAGTTTATTATTTGGGTTTCGGTGACAGTCCTTCGGTGACAGTCCCGACTGTCACTATTTAAACTGTTTTGATTTAATCCTATTTTATTCACTGTTTTTCAATGACGCTTTGACAGATTTAATGTATATATTATATATTATAATTGTATATATATATGTGTTTTGTGAGGAATAATAATTGTAATAATATATTATGTTATTTATATAAATGTTGGGTTGTATATATATTATTTTAGGGTATATATTAATTATATTATTAGTATACTTTGTGTGAGTTCTTTTTGAATCTAATTTGATTCCTAAATTATTGTAGTTTATCTCTATATTATTTTATAGATGTCTTGTGAGGTTGACTTTGGGTTTGACCATATTTGACTTTAGTGGACTTTAGAGTTGACCATAGTTGACTTTTGACTTAGAATTGACTTATTAACCTAGAAATTGCCTAGTTTGACTTGTTCTCTTTCCGGGACCTTGTATTGATGTGGTATTCCATATCTAGGTCTTCGAGGCACCGAGTCAGACATTTGTGAGACTGTTCATTGGACTTCAGGCGAGTACATTCTCTGATAGTTTCTCATTTATGATATCCTCTATGTTCGTTGTATCTAGTGTAGATATACATGTTCTCTTGACACTATGGTTACACGGATTGGTATATCCGGATCTCGTCATGAGATATTATTCCTTGGTATATGGTGTATATGGTGCAAGTATTGTTTTATTGGTTATCTTGTACATGTACAGACACCGATTCTCGGGGAGACTAGCTATCTTCTTGGAGAATCTAGTGCCATAACGTACCGTGGTTGGATCTATTATACCAGTCGGGGTGGGGAGTATTTTAGTGTAGATATGTGATCATACCCTCCTTGTGCATGTCTTGTTCCTTGTGAGTGTTGATTATACACCGCACGTATAATCAGCCAGGCCATTATACTCTTGTGCAAGTTCCTAAGCCGATCACATGTTAAAGCTAGTACTCACACACTTAGTCATTAGTATTCTTGTTCTATCAGCATATTGTTCATTATTGTATTTCTTTCCAGTACTTCCTTATTGTCTATACATTTCTTGTATCTATTTATGCATCTTATTTATCCACAGCTACTTACTGTTACATAGTTTTTATCATTATTTGAGAACTGCTGTTAGGGTTGTACTCTGCTCCTTTCCTAACTGGATATATTTTTCCAGATGACACTGAGGAGTACCCTACCTATTATGGACCCCAGGATGTTGTGGGTTTAGATTCTGAGACCCTGGCTCAAGAGGGACTTATCCCAACTGAGACAGTTGACCCTGGAGTTGTAGCTTTATAGTTTTGTAGTATTCTTTTATACTGGATTTGTCTCCAGCATATTTCTGTATTTTTCTTCAGACTTATTGATGTATTATTTTAGACTCATGAGTTGTATTGTGACTATTCTATTCTTATCTGATTCGTGTTCATTCTATCTTAGTTCTGTGATTGAGTACACTATCTTTTGGTGGTTCATTATATTAGATAGACTTTCTAGACAGCGTTCTACCGCCGATTCTGCGGCGTAGGCTGGGCGTTGTTTCCGACTAGTACCCTTACCCCGGGTGCGGGTCGTGACAGCATGACGCAGGATATTCATCCTTGTCTCCTGGATTAGTTCTTGTCGAACTGTTCTCGTCTCCTGGATTAGTTCTTGGCAAACCGCCGCATAAAGTTGGTCTTCACCCTGAACAACGGGTGTTATGATATCCTTCCATGCTCCATCATGAGTCGCACGAGGGAGAACAAAGCCTGCACAAGAAAAATATATGGCATTAGCAAACAAAGACAATATAAAATCCATGCGGCAGAACCTAGTCGGTGCATGGGGTATCTTCCATGCAGCGGAGCCGCGATGGTCGCATGTCGGGTCAAGCTTTCATCCATACGGCAGAGCCATGGCGGTCGCATGTTCGGATCGAGCCTTCATCCATGCGGCAGGATCTTAGCTATCGCATGATGGTTGCCCATCCATGCGATAGACTAATGAGGAAAGCCCACGCATGTTCGTGATGATCTCTCATATATGCAGGAAGGCTGTGTAAAAAGTCTGCACGCGTTCTAGATAATTTCTCATCAACGCAGTAAGACTGTGCAGGAGTGTCTCTGTGTCCATGGAAGGCCAACACGAACAATACGGTGCTCCCCTACCCCCGAGTAAAGCATCGAAATCAGGGGGCCAAGGATCGAGACTGCCCTTGACAAAGCAGTCGTCGGCATTCTCTACAGGGAAGAAGAAAGGGAGCAAGGAGATTAAAGTTCTCTCTTACTGGCTGCCTATTTATGGGCTTGGAAGCTGCGTAAAGGGATCGAGGCAACGAACCGAGCATTTAATGGGATGAACCTAATGTCTCGATCTACGTGATCCTCTTTAATCTCCTCGAAAACCGATTTCTCGAGTCCCGCGTCAAGAGATAGACCCTGAATCCCGAGGAAATTCGGTCAAAATCTCCTTATTTTAATGATCGGACAGCCTGTCAGAGCCCTCGATGCGGCAACATGGCTATGCGACATGCTTTTCCTATGCGGCCAAAAGTGCTCGACCATGCTTCTTATTCAAAGTATTCCAAATTTGTCATTTTGGAAACTTTAAAGGGGGTCTTGTAGAAGTATAAAAATTCTGCAGGCCGCATAGAGCTCATGTCCCTTGGAGCCGCATAAGTGAATAAATGACCCTCATGCAGCTTGGACATGCCGCATAAAAAGTCCTCGACACAGTCTCCGATGACTGACGTAAAGTTCTGAGCGCCTCGAGATTCGTGAAAGGGGCGGCTTGTAAAATGAAAGAAAGTCACACCACGCATTAATGGCCTCGACAGACGCGCCATGCCATGTGTCCTCCATTATGCGGCCTAGTCATCATATGCGGCTACGACCCCATGCGGCCACAATGTCCATTCGACCAAAGCCAGATGAGAGCTCGCATGCGGCCACAACGCCATACGGCCGAAGTGTCCATTTGACCAAGGGCAAACGAGAGTACGTATACAGCTATAACGCCATGCGGCCGAAGTCCATTCCAAGAGTATGTATGCGGCCACGACGATATGCGGCCAAGACGTTATGCGGCTCTCGACTTGCAGAATCTTTCTGTTACAACCGAAGATGATTTCTCGTGCAATCAGTGCTGACTACGTGTCCAGCTGACCAAGTCACACACGCAACCATCCCGAGATCTCTTCAACAACATATCTTAACCAAGACCACGTGGTAATTTGTCCATGTCATGCGGCTACAGTTGCAACCGCATTCTGTTGAAGGTGCCCTGTGCGGCTACCAAAGCATATGCGACACCTATGGCCCATCAGCACAATGGCTATAAATAGGAGCAACTTGAACGTTCTAGAGGCTGCCTTTTTTCTTTCTGCTTTAGAAAGACCAGACCACCCCTAGGCACAAGAAAGAGAACAGAGAAGAGCCTCATCGCTCCCGCATCGGACCGTCAACGGAGTAAAATAGTTACTGCATCGCTCTTTGTCCATCGTCACACCCTAGAATCAAAAATTGTACTTAGATCGTCTATCTATGACCTCTTTGTACTTTCTTTAGTTTGTTGTTAAAGCAACCCCAAATTTTAATGGCGAACAGATAAGGGATAACATCTTCTGACATGATCCATATAGTACCAGTCCGTGTAACAATGTGTCGGAATCAAGTATACAGTTCTAGTACATGTGATATATACACTATCATGAAATAAAAACTAATAAAGAGATGTACTCGCCTCTAGTCCTGAGCAAAAGGTATGACTCGGTATCCGAGCTGGTATCACACAGACCTATATATGAAATATTATGTCAATTTTGGTGTAATAAAGTAATAAATGAGCTAAAATGTACTAACTATGATTTTCTAGGCCATTACTAGGTCACAATAGCTAAACTAGGTCAAACTAGGTGTTGTCTACATTTCTAGGTCCAACTCTAGCTCCTAGATTGATTACAAGTCCAATTTAGTTGATATTAGATGGTACTAGGTCATACCTAAGTTTCTAGAGTAATTCAAGGTATACTAGTCAATACTGACTAGCATTAGACTCATACTATATATATTTATAGGTTATATGTTACTATTCCTATTACCTAGCTCAACTCCCATACTCATTACCCTTGACCCATCTCTTAGGTATTACAACTCTGTAAGTATACAATATGTATCATTAATATCACTATTCGAGCTCAAACTCTCTTATCTAACCTTATTTCCTATAGCTTACCTTAATACCTTAGTCTATAAGAATACCTTCCCCATAACTTACCCCTTTACCTGTACTGAACACATCCATGGGCACTACACATTAGCACACCCCAATCTAACATTACCTACACTGAATCCTATAAGCATATTATTGCTGCTACCTGTTTCCAATTGCAGGTTGCTGATACTGATGTTATTGATACTTTATTCTTTAAAACCCAGATATGCTCTTATTAGAACACAGTATACTACCTACCCCCAAGTAGTTGATCCCAGTATTCAACTTCTATTTGCTGTTAAGGTTGTTGTTTACTCTTGTTTCAGTTCTAAGGACACCTCCCTCATCTACTTTGTTTGTGAACCCCCATCTCAACTGCCGACAACCACAGTAGTCACCATGCTACCACATCCGAGCCCCCTTAACATCTTACTGCTCGAACCAGACCAAAGGCAGTGTCTGCACTGCACTGAAGTACAGTGCTTACAGTCCAATGCAATTTTTTAACTAGACACTCTTTACTGTCAGTTACACTCTGATACACTCGTATCAGTGTACCATCTTTCCCAAACTCTCATACCATATGCATCAGTTCTTTACAGACCTCCATTGCTCACTGCACACACAACACACTCCCACACACTAAATATAATACACCACACTCTAACCAAGCCATTGCCCACTACAACAAACCTAGGACCCCCCACTGATCAGTCCAACCTTAGTGTAATTTCTCCTCTCCTGATCTCAGCTACACCACCACCAACACACAATCACACAAATAATAACTTATATATATATATCATATAAGCATAATATATACTAACATATATATATATATATATATATATATACATATATATATATATATATATATATATATATATATATATATATATATATATATACAATTATGTTGAGTGAACACCAAAACCCACACTAATATCCATTTTCTCATACACCTTGAGTGCATCATTAGAATACTCATGATACGCACCAAAACCAAGTACCAAAACCCCACAATTCTCTATAATTATCAATTATACTTATCAAATACATATATAAATAACTAATGCAACTAATTACAATGTAAATTAAAAAGTAATTACTCTACTATGCACAACCCCCCCAAAATGAGTTTCCGTATCATAGCGTATCACAAAATACCATGATACACTCTACTCGTGTCCAATTGTGGACACGTAGCTAGTCTCACATAGTCGATCTAAGTCTAATTAGATCTAATTGACCTAATGCCAAACACTTGGTATACCAATCATGGAATTACTCCAAATTGAACACAAATCTCAATGTAAAAGTCACAATAGGGTCCTATGAACCTAGTTTTTGTTCCTATGGGTAGCTCTAAGCCATAAAAGGATTCCTAATGGTCAAATGCATGAAATAGATTATAAATTATAGGAAAATTCAGAATTATATCTATTGGGAGATGTATTTCCAATGAATTGCTCAAATGGATACAATTAGGACACAAGCTCCTAGCCGATACCTCCTTCTCCAAGTGCTCCTTATAATCCAAGCTCCAATTTTTCTTAGATGTTGAAAATGGAAGAGAATGAGAGAATTGAGTGAATTTGGTGGAGGGATGAAGTAAATTGGAGAAGAGCACAATTGGAGATCTAGAATTGAGTGAATGAATGAAAGGAGAGAGAGAGAATTCTCCTTTAAGTGGCCAGCCCCCCTTAGCTTCTCCTTCAAGCAATAGACAATGCCAAATATACCCCTACTAATTAGTCATGAGATATCTAATTAAGAGGGCTATATTAGGAAAGTTTCTAATTCTAAAAGAGACCGTCTAATCTCCTAATTAATAAAAATGAATGAGTCTAATAGGCATAGCCTAATTGTTGGGTTCAATGTGTCATGTCAAGTCTAATTAGGTTCACTAGTGTCAAGTCCAAATAAATATGCTAGTCTAATACTAATCAATAAATGAATAGCACAAAATATAAAATATAAACACTATTTATAATAAATATAAAATGACAAAAATATCCTTATCTAGAAATGTGGTAGTGACACCAAACTAATAGTCAGTCAAGTTTGTGGCGAGTACGAAGTCCGCCATGAGGATCTACTCTCTTACCACCAAGCGGTCGTCGACATGATTTTCACTTTTACGGAGTTCTTCATAGTACATCTACCACGACTGCAAAATATCGAGGCAAATGCACTTGCTGGCCTCGCTGCTTCTTTAGCAACTCCAATCAAATCCTACTTGTTGATTACAGTGGCGGGTCATGAGCCGGTCTGCCTAAGAAACAACTTATGCTTGATTCTAAGCCACTATGTGGATGTAGATACCAATGTCAAAGATTGGAGACTCCCGTTTATAGGCTACGATGTCTAAGGAATCCTTCTGAGTGACCCAAAGGAGGCCACTTATGTCAGAAGACGCTTCCTCCGGTTCTACTATGATACAACCACTAAGATATTGTACTGTTGTTCTTATGATAGACTTCTGCTACGATGCCTATCAGACACAGAAGCAAAGCAAGCTCTCCGTGAAGCTCATGACGGAGTTTGTGGCACTCACCAACCCGGACCTAAGCTTCAAGATCGCCTCCGACGCATGAGCTATTATTGGCCAACGATGGTGGCAAATGCTGTTGATTATGCAAAGAAGTGCAGGATATGTCAAAATTATGCCGACTTCATTCACCAACCCTCGGAGTTCCTACGTCCGACCGTTGCAACTTGGTCGTTCGAAGGCTAGGGTATGTACATCATAGGGCCGATTAGTCCACCTTCGTCTAAGGGGCACCGGTTCATCTTGGCTATCATAGACTACTTCTCAAAATGGACGGAAGATGTCCCGCTCGCAGAGGTGAAAACATCCAACGTGATTAGTTTTTTTAAACATTATGTCATCTACCGCTTCGGCTTGTCTCGAAGGAACATTCATGACAACGACCCACAGTTTGTCAGCCACGCTTTCTTTCGGTTTTGCGATAAAAATCGAATCCAAAATGTAGCTTCAACCGTCTATAATCTAGCAGCAAATGGATTAGCCGAAGCATTCAACAAGACCATCATCAAGCTGCTCAAAAAGTTCGTTTCCACCAATAAATGTAAGTGGAATAAGAAGCTGGACGAATGTCTGTGGACCTATCGTACAGTGGTCTGAACCCTGACTGGAAGCACGTCGTTCTTCTTGGTCTACGAAAGCGAAAAAACCTGTAATATATATTTCTTATAGGCGCTTAGCGTTGTTTGACCAAGAAATTGATATGTTGAACCGAAGGGAGTATTACAAATCTTGCGGCAGTCAAGGTCTGTCTTGTATAATAAGTGACCTATATCAACAAGGCATGTTCTAGTTATGGCAGGGAATGCTCTATGTAACACTTAACCTAAGGAAAGTAGGCCCAAACCACATAGGAGATATTCATTCTGTGTATTTGATCGTCTGGTCCGGATAAAATCAAACCTGCCTGGAGTAATTGTTCGATCTCCTCGATCATCTGTTGAGAGTTTGTCCATTTTCTTCGCATTCTATTCCGATAAAGGGCTAGGCGTTGGAATCCCTAATCAAACCTTACCTTTCTGTACTCCCTTTGGAGACCCAAATCCCTTCTCTCTGGGTACCCCTTACCCACCCGCTAATCGTCGAAGACAACCATTGTCGACGACTACAAGAGTTGGAGGCGCTTGACGAAAAATGCCTTTTGGCTCAGCAGCGCATTGAGCTATGTCAAGCACGACTCTTTGGAGCCTTCAACAAAAAGGTGAAGGAAAGGACATTCCAGGTCGGCGATCTCGTCCTAACCATAAAGAGACCGATGATCATGACCCACAAGAAGTCAGAAAATTCCAACCCAAGTGGGAGGATCCCTTTGTAGTGGAGACGGTGTACTCCAGCGGCGCATACAGGTTCGCTAAGCCTAATGGTGACTTGCTCATGATGCCAATCAACGACAAGTTCCTAAAGAAATACTATGCCTAAGTTTGTGCATGTAAAAAAATGATGTCATTTATATCCCTAGCAGAGGGACACAAAACTGTAATGTTCACAGCTGATGTCTTTCCCAACAAATTATTCCCGTCCGTAGCATGCAGACAAATCTGTTATCCGTACTTTGGAGTCCCGAGTACGCCATGGGTAATGGATCCACAAAATTTCTATATAAGAAAATGGTTCATGTCGATATCACCTCTGAACTATGAGCCGTTCTTCCCACAAAAAGAAGACAGTCACGTCCATACTACCTCTGACTCGTCCCATTTGTTTATTATCTCCACAAAATCTCTACAAAGCAAATAGTTCACGTTCACATCACCTCTGAACTATGAGCTGCCCATGTTCCCTAGTAAAAGAAAACAATCATGTCCATACTACCTCTTACTCGTTTCCTGTCCTCTCCACAAAACACTTCGCCATGGTCGCACTCAGTTACAAACAAACATGCTTAACTATCAGTTCTACACCAAAGTATCTTTACCACCGTAGATGTCCCCACCGAACTTTCTTAATGGAATGACTCTAACCTATCACGTTCATACTACCTATGATAGGGCTTGATGTTATCGCCATTATGATCTTATGATACGTCCATATTACCTCTGGTATAATACTCATAGCCACGATATCCACAACAAGGAGAAAAGTTCTAAACATGAAAGAAGGTAAATTTTTTATTAATATTCAAGATCATGAGTACATATGAAAGTCCATTATATTTAAGTATTTTTATTAATATTCAAGATCATGGGTAGATTTGAAAAAAAAAAGACCCCTCTGTGTTGTTTTTGGTACCAATACGTGTGAAGCCGACAACTTAACACATTCTGGGTGGTACCAACACGTGTGAAGCCAACAACTTAACGTATTCTGGGTATTCACTCCCGCAAAACTCCTCGGTGCTAGCCACAATACATGGAAAAGAATCCATACTGAGAATAACAAAGGAGTTTGCAATACAGAGCTGAGTCTACAGACCCAACTCTGTCGTGTGAAATGACGCGACTAGAAGTCCCGGTTGGGATAACTAGTGACATCTCTTCCACGCAGATGTGCCGCCAGGACCCGACTCGAGATCCAGCCATCACATCCTGGCCGCATAAGGGGAGTAGCTACAGTGAGCTAGGTTGGAAGATCGCGGACAATCTTCCGTGTAATGTGCTTATTTATCACGAACAACGGTAACTATGATATCCTTCCATGCTCCATCAGGAACCAAGCAATCCAAGGCAGTCCCTGCAAGACTAGCACGCATAAAAAGTCAGAATATTGACAAGAGAAGACAAATACCAGAAGGCACACATCCATAAGAACATACGCCACTCGTCGATTCATAGCAATATAGCCATTCATGCGCTCGGGGAAAATGCACATATGCGTCAAGTCCGCTGTATGAGCGTGTAACCGCCACAGCGCAGAGGCGAATGTATCCATGCAGCAGCGCATGTCTCAGATGAGTGTCCAGAGACAACATCACCCATGCTACCGAGGGAGAACTCTCGCCGACAACACATCTTCAAGACGAAGCCCTTCGGCAACGACCATACACGTCAAGCCGAGAGGAAGTGTCTGTGCATGAACGGACGATTTCTCGACCATGCAAACAGACAGTGCCGAGGTGTCCAAGTGGCCCAAGAACGAAAACCAGAGAGCTTCGCTCATTACCTCTGTCGACTGCAGCTGGGTGGTCGACCATCAAAGGGAGGGGATCGACGAACCGCTCAATTGATCTTCCCACACTTGGCCTTTGAAGAGACATCAGGCGGAGAAGAAAAGTACTTTTCTTTCTCCCCTAGTCTACTATTTATAGCGAGAGAGCCATTAATGGCTCATGAATTGTTAGGTGCCTAAATCGCGGGATGAATCTGACATTTAATGGATGAATCTGCCTAGGGAATAGCCAGTCAAAACAACGAGTCAACGGCCTGATGCGCCAAACAACCAGATGCGCCAAACATCAAATACACCAGATGTCCAGATGCGCCAAATGGAGATGTTCCATACATGCGCTGCAGCAGTCTATGCGCCTCTCTCTCCCATGCTTCTGTTCAAAGTATTCTAAACTTAAAACTTATAAAGTTTTAAGTTCAGAAACTTTGAAGGGGGTCTTGTAGAAGCATAAAAAATCTCTACCCATGCGCCAAAGTGAGCCAGAACCATGCGCCACAGTGACCAAGACCCATGCACCAAGGAGACCCAAAGCCATGCGCCAACAACCTAAGAAGTGTTCTGATGTGCCCGTAGTGCCATGCGCCACTACTTCTCCAGTGTCCCATGTGCCAAAACGTCATGCGCCACTACTCCCTCAGTGGTCTCCATGCGACAAGCGGCAGTGTTCTCAAAGTGCAATCACAGTCATTAAAATTAGGGCACGACACGTGTCACGAGTATTATGGGCATCAGCAATCCCAGATCTCGACTTACCACGTGGCAGCCTTAAGGCCACATGCGCTAACTAGCCAGTCGCGTACGTACGCTCATGCATAAAGCCTTATCAAGGCTATAAATAGTGGATGCTTCCCACATGCAAAAAATGACCATCACTAACACAAGAACAAATAACAAAAGAAGAAGACAAGCGCTCGAAGCCTTGTCAACCTCTTTGGTCCCAGATCGTCTATGCAGTAAAGCAGCCGCTGCGGTTCTCTCGATATCTACCGTCACACTTACCTAGATCTTTTTTTAATTGTACTTAGATTTTTCTGTATTAGGGATTCTTTTGTACTATTTGTCAATTCTCAATCAATACAAAAGTTTTACACGACTTTTCCCGTGTTGCTTGTGCGATGTCGACAACAATGTTTCCAAGGGAGACAGCAACAAGGAGCGTAGTAGGGCCAGGGACAAGCATTTACTTTGTCCTTGGAGGAGGCTTTGGCATCAGGCGACGTGGTAGCAGGTAACATCTTTGTTGCATCTTTTTTTTGCTGTAGCATTTTTGATTCGGGTGCATCCCATTCATTTATATCTGTATAATTCGTGATACACATTGGGCTGGAGTTCGAGGCATTGCTAGAGAGGTTGAATATACTCACTGGTAATAGACTCGTAGGAGTTAGTAGAGTATGTATAGCGTGTCTAGTCGTAGTGTGCGGACGTCCATTACCAGCACGATTGATCGAGTTTCCTATGGGTAACTTTAACGTGATCCTAGGCATGGACTGGCTGAGAGACAGTCATGCCATGATAGATTGTTGTAGGGGTAGAGTATTGTTTAGTATCTTAGGCACAGAGGACTTCGTCTTTGTTAGATCAATGAAAGACCAACATGAGGACATGGTTACAGCAACAGTGATAACAGAAGAGCAAATTCCTTAGATAGTCAAGGAATTCCTAGATATTTTCTCAGAAGAACTTCCATGGTTACTGCCAGTGAGGGATGTGGAATTTTGTATAAAATTGACTCCCGGAGCAGGACCGATATCTTGTAAGGTTCATCATATGGCACTATCAGAGTTTGATAAGCTGTACCAATATGTAGAAGAGCTAAAGGTGAAGAAGTTTATCCGAACCAGTGGATCACCTTGGGGAGCGCCAGTGGTTCTAATGAAGAAGAAGGATGGGTCAACATGGTTTTGTATCGACTACAGGTAGCTGAATGCAGTGACAGTGAATATGTACCCATTATCGAGGATTGATGACTTGTTTGATCAGTTGAGCAAAGCAATAATTTTTTCCAAGATCGATCTCCGATCAGGGTATCATCATGTGAGAGTTCGAGAACAAGACATACCCAAGACAACATTCAGGTTGCAATATGGACATTACGAATTCCTAGTAATGTCATTCGGGTTAACTAATGTACTGGCAGTATTTATGGATTTGATGAATTGTATTTTCATGCCATACCTAGATAAATTTGTGGTGGTTTTCATAGACAACATTTTAGTCTATTCCAGTAGCGAAGAGGAGCATGAAGAGCATCTTCGGAAGGTCTTACAGATTTTGAGGGACCACCAATTTTATGCAAAGCTCAACAAGTACGAGTTTTGGTTAGATCATGTATCATTCTTGAGGCACATCAACTCTGGAGCAGGAGTGGCGGTGGATCCGAAGAAGGTTGAGAGCTGTAGAGAGTTGGCCAGTTCCTAAGTCAGTAGCAAAGGTGTGTAGTTTCCTGGATTTGGTAGGATATTACTGGAGGTTTGTGGCAGACTTTGTAAGAATTTCAGCACCATTGACTTGTTTGACACGCAAGGAGGCTAAGTTTGTGTCGTCTGTAGAATATCAGGCAATCTTTGAAGAATTGAAGAATATATTGATATCTACACCGATCTTCACACTTCCAGTAGGTTCTGGAGGGTTTATAGTATATTGTGATGCATCTGGCAGAGGACTTTGGTGTGTTTTGATGCAATACGGAAGGGTTATACCACACATACCACTGCTCCCCCTACATCTACTGCTCCACAAGCTCCCAAGACCTCTTATGCTGTTGTACTCAACCTAGCTCGTATGCATCTCGACAACTTCGAGATCATGAGAAGAATTACCCGACTCACAATTTGGAGTTGGCAGTGGTAGTATTTACACTTAAGCTATGGAGGCACTACTTATATGGTGACCGAGTGGAGATATTTACAAATCACAAGAGCTTGAAGTATGTATTCACCCAGAAGGACCTGAACATGAGGCAGAGAAGGTGATTAAAATTGTTGAAGGATTATGACGTGGAACTCCAGTACCATTCAAGCAAGACGAATATGGTAGCAGATGCTCTTAGTAGGAGAGACAGTGTATACATGTTGACATCGCAACGACATATCTTAGAGGATCTTCAAGAGATAGGTATCGTGATAATACTTCTGCAGGATCTATGAATGTTTGCCAGTTTACAGATTCAGTCTACCTTGGTTGAGAGGATCAGGACATCAGGCAGAGGATCCCCGGATTGAGAGGCTTCAATCGGAGTGTGAGTTAGGTCTTCGTAAGAAGTTGACGATTAATGATAATGGGATATTTAGATTTAGGAATCGTCTTTGTGTACCGAACGGAGATATCCGACATGAAGTTATGACCGAGCCGCACAGTTCTCAGTATTCAATTCATCCGGGAGGTACCAAGATGTATTAAAATATCAAGCAGTATTTCTGGTGGAACGGGATGAGGAGGGAGATAGTACGGTTTGTCTATAGATGTTTGGTATGTCAGCAAGTGAAGGCCGACCAGCAGAGACCAGTAGGATTATTGTAGCCACTTTTTATCCCGGAGTGAAAGTGGGAGCATATCAGGATGGACTTTGTAACCGATTTACCTAGATCTTCGACTGGTTGTGATACAGTTTGGGTAATAGTGGATCGACTCACGAAAGTAGCTTACTTTTTTTCTTTTCGAGTAGGACAGTCCACAGAGAAGTTGGCAGAGATGTACATGCGATAGATAGTGAGGCAGCACGGTGTCCCAGTGAGTATATTATCCGATCGAGATACTCGGTTCATCTCTCATTTTTGGAAAAGCTTGCATTATAGTTTAGGTACCAAGTTGAGATTCAGTACCGCCTACCATCCTCAAACAGACGGGAAATCAGAGAGAATCATTCAGACGTTGGAGAATATGTTACGAGCTTGTACATGGTTTTGGAGGGTCTTGGGAGGATCACCTTCATCTAGTCGAATTCTCGTACAACAATAATTATCAGGCAAATATTCAGATGGTACCCTTCGAGGCATTATATGGAAGGAAGTGCAGGTCACCATTGGCATGAGATGATATCGACGAGCGGAAGATGTTAGACACAAAGATGATCACGCAAACGGTAGAGGTTGTTAGGCAGATCAGAGAGCGACTTCAGGTTGCGTAGGATAGGCATCGCCATTGGACAGATCAGCGTCATAGGCCTTTAGAGTTTTTTATCGGCAACCACGTGTTCTTGCGGATTTTGCCGACCCGAGGGTTCATTAGATTCGGGGTCCGCGGGAAGCTTAGTCCGCGATACGTCGGTCCGTTCGATATCCTCGAGCGGGTAGGCAATGTTTCTTATCGTCTTGCTCTTCCACATTCGCTACATGAGGTGCACGATGTATTTCATGTGTCTCAGCTGCGTAGATATGTCTCAGATCCAAGTCATATCCTCGACCATTTTTGAGCTAGTCGTTGGTATCGACTTGTCTTATGAGGAGCAACCCGTATCCATTTTTGACCGGAGGGAGAAGGTACTCAAGAACCGGACTATTCGTCTTGTCCGGGTTGTTTGGGGTCATCACCCTTTGGGAGAGTCGACGTGAGAGCGTAAGAACGATATCCAGTCTCAGTATCCATATCTCTTCGACTCAAAAGGTATATTTGTTCCTATGTCTTCGTATATTGAAGCTTGTGATTCGCTCACCCATGCAGTGTAATGTTCCACTTCGCGGAAAGACATTTACGCTGGAATTATAGATGGATCAGACTGATGGAATACAAGGGGCGCAGAAAATCGAGATACTTAGTGTGATGATGCTGTATTGCTTAACTTGGCCGGATGAGATATCTTATGCGATGTGGTTCGAATGTATGATTATGCCAAGTTAGAAGACAATACATCGCGTCGGATCATTCTTGAGGGATCGTAGGCGAATGTGGGATCGTGGTATGGAAACAATATTTATATGAGTGGATCTGTCCCTTCTCCTCTACTCCTTCATGTCCTAATAAAATGAATGCTAGTGTTGTTTTGTTGTATGTCATAACTATATGTTGCACTAGTCCACACAATAATAATGATGCTTTATGTTCAATTCTGCTGTAAGTAATGAAACACATGAATAATGAACTGCTAATACTATTGATATAAGAATGCTATAAAGTAAGTCTGCCAAGAGAAAGAAGCAATCTTATGGAATTTACTTCACATTTTGGTAACACTGAGAATAGAACATTAAACATCGATACAGGTATAAGTGCATCGGTGCACAGTAACTATGAAGGAAATGCTTCATATGCGAATATAACTGTGGTTTGGTACCATCGAGCCACGAGAAGGTCTACAAGTTGGGACCTACGGGTCACCAACCGGTATGAGAATGAACCAAACGATAAAGATCAATAATGCAAGGCTTTACTTACATTTCTTTACTATGCAATTTATGCTTAGATTTAATTTGCATAGTCATTGCATGGTCAGGGACAACTTGTGCACAATGTTTGGTTAGTTTCCTCGAACGAGATGCACCGGGACACCGGAATCATTTTACTTAGGAGGAAACATAGTGCTTTGGTAGCACTAGGTATAAACGAGACATTCATTGGGGATCGCAACCTCATGGATGGCGCTTCGTACGCCCTTCAAAGTCCTATATGACATGTCCCTCGTGGTGCGAAAGCATATCACCAATAACCCTCATGTAGTTAGGATGCATACTAACGAGAATATTTATGTAGGCTTAACGTTATCTCGGTTAAGAATGATTCGTATTAATTATGATGTGGCTAATCCTTGTTTTGCTGGGATACGAGGAGTGAGCTGTTGGTAAGAATCGTCGTTAGACGATATGTACATATTTCACATATATTCAATCTATCCTACTGTTTCCAAAGTATATTTAATTATGCTGATGAATACTCTGATCATTGAAATGAACCTAGTTCTTAAATAGAAAGATCATCTAAGTTAGTATGCATGCTCTTCACATGAATACTTAGTGTCGGTTTAGAAGAGTGGACATATTTTTGCTCATCAGTACGCGATATGTACTGATCCACGTTTGTGGGCATCTCTAGGTACTCAGCATTGGGGAAGTGGCTGGAACGGTTCCGAGGCATCGAAGCATTGTTGGGGAGCAGATAAGCTCTACTTCCATTGGAGGCATCTTTTGTTATAAAGGGCATAATGTATGGAACAGTAAAATTCAGTTTTATCAGTGAGAGTGTAAGCCAAGACGACAAATATCAATGTAAGCCAATTGGCCAAGTATCAGTTGTATTGAGAGCTTTATAAATCTTTTGTAAGCCATGTACCCAATTATCATATTCAATAAAGAGAAGCTTTTTATTATATTCATTGTGACTTCAATTTGTCTGGTTAATTTTGCTGCGATGTTTCTGAGATATACCATGCCTTGTAAAATTCAATTTGTACTTATACAATCTAGGCTTTTACGACATCACGTCCGTGGCTAATTTCGGTTCTTCGGCGGACGGGGCGTGACAATTGGTATCAGAGCACGGTTTATGCGTTCTTGAACTCGGCAAGTTCTAAATCAAAGTTGCTTCCACGATTACTCAATGATGCCTCTACGGATTCTCAAAGTTGCGCTAGTGACTATTCAAAGTCTCTTCCGCGATTAGTCACAGTCGCCTTAGTGCGTATTCAAAGTTACCTTCTGTGAGTATTCAAAGTCGCTTCTACGATTATCAAATTTGTATATGTGATCGTTCTGTGTTGCTTTCGCTATTGTTCGAAAGTGTTTTCGCAATCGGAAATATTTGACTGCTTGGTTACACTTACTGAATGTTCCATACAATGAGCTTAAATATTATGATGTGCTAGTTGTGATTCTTGATCTGTAAATGATACCAAGAACCCAACAATAATTCGATGTCATAGATAACTAACTTGTGATTAATATTTTGTATGTGGAAATGAAAGAAATCAATGTGTGCTGTAATCAAGAAGAATTGTGCATGAGTAATTTCAATAGAGGAAATCAAGAGTAAAGCTGAGTTGATTCATGTGCGATAGCGGGATGATATTTTATATCTGAGTATGAGAATCATGTTATAGCACGCAATGCTACCATGTAAAAGTAGTGCATAATGGATGTTGGATCTGTGTTAGAACGGTGTGATAGTCAGGAAATGACTTCGTTTTGAGTGGTATATGCCTCTACCATCTTAGTGATGCATGTGCAGTGACCCTTCCATAAGTGATAGTATTGAGCCTACCAATAAGAATGGGGTTGTGCCGAGACTTAGTCGAAAATAATGCCTTATTGTATGCGGTGCGAGTGTCATTTGGGTATTTCGGATTGTGTATCAACATCGGATCCTTGATAGTTAGATTTGAGTTGTCAACATTAGACCCTCGATAGCTTAATATTACATGGGGTAGGAAGGAAGAAGGTATGTGATTGATGCCTTAGCTGGGAACGAGTTGGATTATATGGTTAGATGGTGGCTTAAATATGCTGGGTGAAAGTTTCAAATTTTAGCATCGACGATCGAATATTACTATCGATAAACAAGTTGGATCGTATATCCAGTAAGATTGGTTAGAACTGATTGGGAATCACAAGCGGGATATTATGTTGGTTATCTGAGTCTGGAAGTTCTTGGAAATCAATTAAAGATGGACCAAGTATGTGAAAAACTATTTTCTTTGATCTTAGGTGTATAACATTTACTATATGCCTAACTTAAAAAGGATAGCAGCCGGGAAGTGGGAATACTTGAACCTAACGATTGGCAAATAATATTTAACTAGCATATGAACTTGTGGGATTGCAAATAACTAATCGATGACCATTATTTTCTGGCAATATATGAAAGTTCGTCAAGAGGCTTCGATGGATGGAATACTAATAAAGCTTAAGGTCTAGCACGTTGGGATAAATACTATCGACAAGAAGTTGTCGCATCAGTAACAGTTAATTCGCGGATATAATTGATCAAATTATTAATATGGGGTGATCCCTAGCTTGGTTGGTTGATCAATATACCGAGTACGTGAATAATTATCAAAGGTGGTTAAGCGAGATAAAATTTTATGAGACATTGATGAGGTGATGCAATTAAGTTGATGGTTAATGCGAATGAAAGTTGACCCTATCAAAATAAAGTTGGCAAAAGTATGTTCGACGGAAGGAATCGGAAAGATATTTTCAATATATTGGTTGGGTGATATTGTCAGTTATAAATTATTTGGGTGATACTGTACACACGAATACGTAATATGAATGGAGAGGAAGTAAGAGCAAGGATCATGAGCAAGATACTAATAAATGTGATCGATCGGAATTTGATTTTAGGTTAGTTGTCTTGTCCCATACATAAATCAGACGCACGGGAATTCAAGAATGATATGTTGGTACAATTAGAGGAGGACTATGAAATCAAAAATGAAACAATATGAGAGAGCAATTTGGATTTTGAATGTTGGTGATTTACTTGATGGTTATGAGATTTGAGCATGTAGTTCTATATTGACTTTGTTGGTTGGGGTAAGTCTAGAATGAACCTTTAATTGAGGTAGACCCTTAAGAGATTGATCGAGGGTAGATAGATCGGACCCAGACGGTTGGATGTCCCTTATTTGCCGGTAGGTCAATGGTAGTGAATTTGTGGTTCGAGTTGGTAATAAGATTGGGTAGAAGTCCCTTAGACTTGTCAAATTTCAATTGGCCCTAAGAAGAGAGATGAATATGGTTCCTATCAGCTGCCTAGAATGTCATGAGTTGCCTATGAATACTAGGTTTAGCTGTTGTTATAGCTAGCCTTAGAGACTTGACCAAAGAGTTATGTTGGCTATCGAAGACCCATATGATGACCCTATTAATATTACATAAGTAATATAACATCGTGTGAGACTCGAATAGTGTATATTATGAGTCAGCCTATGTTCAGTCGGTGTTTGGATAGTTTGCTGGAAGATTTTGGTATGAGTATTTCAGGATAGGAGGTCGTGTCGGAATGGTTAAAATATTGGAGGGCTAAGCTTGGGAATTGACGGTTACTAGAGTTGGATTTGATTGCTTCGATTGGAATAAAATCAATAGTGGATTCGATTTGGTGGATTTCTTGAAAGTCGCTTTTGGAATCAAGTTGAAATGAGGAATAAATCATAATAAAAGATAGAAATGTCGCTTGAGAATTTTGGTGAAAATTTTATACATTGGGAAGAGAAACTTGATATGTGATGTGGCTAATGCGACTATTGTACGGGACAGATTATGATCATTAAACTATAATAAAATTTTGCGGCTCGGACAACGACATGACCAAAGGGAACTCTGGATTCATGAGAATTTTGATGCTACCAATGTTGGAAAAAAGATTGCTAGAAGTTGAATGAAAGAAATTGCAATATTGAGAAAACGGTCAGAACGATTATAAATACACTTGGGTCATAATAAGGAGACGACGGGTGATATTCTTAGTGTAATCAATCGAAGTTGGATGGAGCAAAACAATGTGGCGACGGATAAAATTATTCAGAAGAGGTGGGAATGACGACATTGACATTGAAAGAAGAAATATTGCAATTCAAAATTAATAAAAAATTTGTTATGGTCAGTTTGTTCAAAATGATTAAAGTATCGAGCTTGGGTTAATCGCCTAACCTGGACAGTCCTTAAGGATTTTTATATTGGCAGAATTGGTAGATAGCCATTGTGGCAAATAGTTATACGAAGGAACATTATGAGCGAGATAAAAGAATTGTGCATATGATGGAGCGAGAGGACGTTGGCAAGTATTGGGAAGTGCTTAGAGCAAAACTTGATTGCAACGTGATGGAAAGATATTGACAAGATTGACCGAATAAGTGTTGCAAGAAATTAGAGTTATGGGAAATCGATGTTAAAGAACATCTTGACCGAAGGTATTTAATGATCAGTAATGAGGAATGGAACTACCTCCGTAGCCGTTTGGTTTCTCTAACCATTAGCATTGGTTGAGTGCATTATATTTCGGAGACGCCTGAAATGTATGTATGATCCAGGCCAAGTGGTAAACAAAATTCAAATGGAGCTGCAAGAGAGTATTGATGAATGGAAGAACATGAACAAATCAATTGGGAAGAAAAAAGATTGTCGGAATGCATAATTATACGATATTCATGAATGGACAATATTAACGAGAGATAGAACGAGATATTGAGCTATAGCAGGCATAGAACATTTTTGTGGGATGACTTAAGTGATATGGTGAATTGAGTTATTTTTTTAAGTTTCGAGGACGAAACTTTTTCTGAGTGGTATATTATGTAATACCTCGCTTCGCGGAAAGACATTACGCTGGAATTATAGATGGATCAGACCGATGGAATACAAGGGGCACGGGAAATCAAGATGCTTGATGTGATAATACTGTATTGCTTAACTTGGCCGGATGTGATATCTATGCGATGTGGTTCGAATGTATGATTATGCCAAGTTAGAAAACAGTGCATCGCGTCAGATCATTGAGGGATCGTAGGCGAATGTGGGATCGTGGCATGGAAACAATATTTATATAAGTGAGTGGATCTATCCCTTCTCCTCTATTCCTTCATGTCCTAATAAAATGAATGCTAGTGTTGCTTTGTTATATGTCATAACTATATGTTGCTCTAGTCCACACAATAATAATAATGCTTTGTTCAATACTGCTGTAAATAATGAAACACATGAATAATGAACTGCTAATACTATTGATATAAGAATGCTATAAAGTCTGCCATGAGAAAGAAGCAAGATTATAGAATTTACTTCACATGCTGGTAACACTGAGAATAAAACATTGAACATCGATACAGGTATAAGTGCATCAATGCATAGTAACTATGAAGAAAACGTTTCATATGCGAATATAACTGTGGTTTGGTATCATCGGGCCACGAGAAGGTCTGTAAGTTGGGACCTACGGGTCACCAACCATTATGAGAATGAACCAAACGAGAAAGATCAATAATGCGAGGCTTTACTTACATTTCTTTACCATGCAATTTATGCTTATATTTCATTTACATAGTCATTGCATGGTCAGGGACAACTTGTGTACAAGGTTTGGTTAGTTTTTTCGAACAAGATGCAACGGGGTACCGGGATCGTTCGGCCTAGGAGGAATCATAGTGCTTTGGTAGCACTGGGTATAAACGAGACATTCATTGGGGATTACAACCTCATGAATGGCGCTTCGTACGTCCTTCGAAGTCCTATATGGCATGTCCCTCGTGGTGCGAAAGCATATCACCAATGACCCTCATGTAGTTAGACTGCATACTAACGAGAATATTTATGTAGGCTTAACGTTATCTCGGTTAAGAATGATTCGTATTAATTATGATGTGGCTAATCCTTGTTTTGCAGGGATACGACGAGTGAGCTGTTGGTAAGAATTGTCGTTAGGCGATATGTACATATTTCATATATATTCAATCTATCCTACTGTTTCTAAAGTATGATTAATTATGCTGCTGAATACTCTGGTCATTGAAATGAACCTAGTTCTTAATAGAAAGATCAATTAAAAGTTGATATGAATGCTTTTCACATGAATGCTTAGTGTCGGTTTAGACGAGTGGGCTAGTTTCTGCTTACCATTATGCGATATGTACTGATCCACGTTTGTGGACATCCCCAGGTACTTAGCATTGGGGAAGTGGCTGGAATGGTTCTGAGGCATCGAAGCATTGTTGGGGCGCGCAGAAGCGAGCTTCTTCCATTGGAGGCGTCTTCTGTTATAAAGGACATAATCTATGGAACAGTGGAATTCAGTTGTATCAGTGAGAGTGTAAGCCAAGACAACAAATATCAATGTAAGCCTATTGGCCAAGTATCAGTTGTATTGAGAGCTTTGTAAATCTTTTGTAAGCCGTGTACTCAATTATCATATTCAATAAAGAGAAGTTTTTCATTATATTCATTGTGACTTCAATTTGTGTTTTTAATTTCGCTGCGATGTCATTGTTTTCTGAGATATACCATGCCTTGTCTATCTTCTTGCCTTGTACAAGCGCAATCTAAGCTTGTACGGTATCACGTCCGTGGCTACTTTCGATTCTTCGACGGACGGGACATGACTTGCAGTTTGATGTTGCTTTTCTCCATTATATGATTGAATTTCATTGCATGAGTAGATGTGTTTGTGGTTAATATAGTGCTTGTTCTGATTTCTCTGACTAGCCTTGGGTTTGAATTCCGAGGACAGAGTTTTTCTCAGGTGGGTAGAGATCTCACTCCCCGTTCCCGATGTGTTTGTGGTTAATATAGTACTTGTTTTTAATTATTGTTTTTTCGTACATTTTATTAGTCTAATATATGTGCCATGAGTTTCTAAGTACTTTTAATACTTGGAGTTTTTTGTTTTGATGGATAGATTGGTGTAGATCTACATTTCAAAGTTAAAAAATTGCATGGGTTTCATGAGTTTTTTTTTGTTTTGATCTATTAAAACTAGTATTTTTGAAAACTAATTCTTCCATGTTATAGAGAATTAAATTTCGTACAATTTTGACTTTTGATTCACTTGATTTGGAGTTAAAATGAGAATTTTATGAAGGAAACAAGTTTTTGGAGCTTTTTGGAGTTTTTCCATGGAGTGTGCTTGCTGTTTGGGACGATGAAGTCCATGCGACAGGGCGGCCATGCGGCAAGAACTCCTTGTCGCACCCCCTTTTCGGCATACACATATCTTGTATTGCGCATGATTGTTCAGTTTCATGAGACAAGCTGTCCATGCGGCTTCATGAGACGAGCAGTCCATGAGGCAAGCTGTCCATGCGGCGAGCAGTCCATGAGGCGAGCAGTCCATGAGGCAAGCTATCCATGAGGCAAGCTGTTCATGAGGCGAGTAGTTTCATGAGGCAAGCTATTCATGCGACGAGCAGTCCATGAGGCTGTTGGCCCGATGTTTAAGTTGAGTTTTTGAATATGACTAATCTATTAAGTTTAGCATTATGATAATCGATCAACCACTATAGCATCTTCTACTTAAACTCAACATTGTCCAGATATGCATTAAATTTTAATACCCACTTGTGTATATTGTTTTGTTCGTCTAACATGCATCTGCAGAAAGCAATAAGCAAGATAAGCATGGACATATGCAATGAAGAAATTATGATGAGCCAAAGATGGCTTTATACCAGAAGATGTCTCTGAACCGCGTACGACTTATCCGGAGCCTCGCACTCGGGGTTTCCGCTGATCTGTTTATCTTTGGACAACTGCCGACAAGGGAAAAGGCATCTTCAAGTCAGCGAACATTTCAAAAGATTGGCGTCATCAGTGCTCTTGGTTTTCATCATATGTAATTTGATGTTTTATTGAGTCTAGGATTTATGTACATCGAGTCGCACTGGCATAACCCAAGTCCACTCAAACAAACCCTTGAACCTAGCCACCAAATCAGTCTACATTCAAATCCAAACCTTACTAGAATAGGCAATCAAAATCGGACCGAATTCGTGTCGAACTCGGACCGAATTCTGTCACCTATATAGTATGAAATCAACCCAGTTGTCACATCCTTGATTTCATGGTCCAACGTTCGAAAATTTGAATTAAAACCTATCCGAACTCTGACCGAATTTGGTTTGCCATCACCCTATAAATAGGATTAATTTTCCACATTCCAACTCACTCAACCATTCTCAATCTTTCTATCCTATAAATGAGTAAATCCCTGAGCCTTAACCTTTCAAGTTCAACTCTCCAGCCTTCTAGTGCCAAGTGCAATCTCAGTTAGAAGTCTGTCAGAGTTGTAATAGCTTGGTTCATCAAGCACCTCTTCTGTTTGAAGTCTGCGTGCTCTTCGTATCAAACACACATATGAGGAAACCATTATACATCGCGATTTTTGCGTTTGCTCTCTTACTCTTAATACTTTATATTACTGTATTGCATATACACTGTTAGTTGCTAGCTACCTTTATTCTGCTTAATTTTTAATTTGGTAGATTATTCCGCTGCACACTATTTACCCCCCTCTAGAGTTGCCATACGGTCCTACAGAGGCAGGTTGTCCATGCGGCGAACAATCCATGAGGTAAGTTGTCCATGAGGCGAGCTGTACATGCGACGAGCAGTCCATGAAGCGAGCTGTTCATGAGGCGAGTGGTTTCATGAGGCAAGTTGTCCATGCGGCGCGCAGTCCATGAGGTAAGCTGTCCATGCGACGAGTAGTCTATGAGGCAAGTTGTCCATGCGGCGAGCAGTCCATGAGGCAAGCTTTTCATGAGGCGAATGGTTTCATAAGGCAAGTTGTCCATGCGGTGAGTGGTCCATGAGGCGAGTTGTTCATGAGGCGAGCAATTTCATGAGACGAGCCACTACAAGAAAAACGGTCTTTCTTGATGCTCGATTTTTTGACTTATGGCCAAGCCCGTCAAAGAAAGCAGTTATCTTGACGGTTTTAGACATACGTCAAGAAAATATCATTTTTTTGTTAAGTATTAAAATATGACCATATTCTTTAACGGTTTTAGATGAAGCGTCAAGAAAACCCATTACATTACTTGACGGTTTGCTGATAACCGTCAAGTAATGCATATGCGAAAATTTTGGGGCGCACATTTAAGATGGCATTTTCGTAAAATTTTTGAAATATTTTTTTATTGTAGGTTCCATGTTGACAGCTCTGTGGTCAATTTAATGGTTGTTGCTCAGTTCATTTTTTCATTTCTTTGCCGAGCGTCTCCTCTCCCCATGTCTCCCGAGCCCTAACTCCCTCTCTATTCTCCTCTCCATTTCTACTTTACACTATTCATTTCCTTCTCCATATCTCCTCCTAAATCACAAAAAAATTCAGCCCTCTACTATAAACTTCCTCTTCTTTCTCATCTGTCATGGCGAACGCAAGGAAGCCCCTAAGCCGTCCCCTCTTCTCACCCCCAAATCCCTCCTCCTCCTCCTCTTAATCCTCATCTCCTCATCCTCTCCCCAAATCCTAGGACCAACTCCCAAACCCTAACCAAAAAATGTTGAACGAAAGAGAAGCTTCTTCCTCTGATTCGTAGGTCATCATCTTTGATTTGGGTTAGGGTTTTAGTCCGGTGGTGTATGGATTTTTATTTTGGTATTTTTTTTGTTTGTGTACATGAAGGGGATGAAGAGGGTTTTGGTCAGGTGGGTGTGGGGAGTCTTTAGATTGACTGGAGAAGTGCCACCGACTGGAGTTGGCGAGTCTGGTCTGGCTCCAGCGGCGACTGGGGCTGTTGGGGCTGTCGACAACGGTTTGCGGTACCGATGGAACTATAGCTGACCCGAAGCGCCGGACCCTCTCCCATATCTGCGTCCACGAGGTCGTCGTCCCTAACGGCTATGCCTCCGCCATCGACGACGATCTCTATGGAATTATGAGGAAGTGAAAGTGGCGGAAGAACTTGGTATCAGTCATTTTTCTTTCCTTCTCTTGATTTTAATTTTAGGGTTTTCTTCCCCTCGGGATTCATGGAATAGTTTAATGAAGCGACAAGGCTCTGTTAATGCCATGCTAGCTTCTCTTCCGACCCTCTTCTGCTCCCGACACCAATCGCCTCACTCTTCTAGAGAAAGATCTCCATCCTTGTTGCTCGACTAGACAACCTCTAATCCCTCTAATCCGATCTAACCAAGGTGTTCGAAAAAATGTCTCAATGATATTGCCTTCACAAAGCGCACGCCTTATTGTGGTAAGGTTTTCGTATTCTTGGTCTATTCATTCTTGTGCTGATTTTGATGCCAAGGATCAGATTATTCTTGTCTAGAGTAGCTTAAGAGACTAGTTTTTTTTCAGCATTTGATTTTGGGCATTATGTCAATTGCTAGGAACTATAGAGCATATGTTCATTGTCAGTTGCCTATAAAAGTGAATAACAGTTATTAAAGTATGAGGAAGTTTTTTGCCTGTTAAATGAAATAAAGTGAAAATTAATCGAGTCATGCTAGATCATAAAATTGCCATTTTAACGCTTCTCAAAACTTTTGTTTCTTTAACTACCAAGTAAGTTGTTACGATCACTAGTTACTTATTTGAAGGCGGACATGGTTTTAGATTTTAGAAGATATCAATCTGACATACACACAACCAACAAAACACAGCACGGGAGCGGTAATATCTAGCATGTGCTCATATTCTACACTTAGTATATTGTCATCTATAATTCTTCAAGGATAGAACAGTTTCATTGCAGCTTCTGATGCTTAGCTAAGTAGTAGAGCATGTCACTAATAATTGAGTCGTTGTGCATGGACTGCAAGGTCTCTCAGCCACATGAATAATTCAATCTACTTTTAATTCCCAGATCAAATTATCTAAATTGGACAGATCTAAATTCACTTTCAAATAAGGCAAAAACTATAATGCATAGATACTTCTATAGTCATGAGTACTCTGACACAATGTGCCAAGGATAGGTAGTGAAGATCTTATCCTAGATTTCAAAATTGTCAGGTCATTACATATGTATCATGTCAATGTATCCGTATCCATGCAACAAGGACAAAAAAAGAAGGAGCTTGTGTACAGGTTACAACCATCTTTGTTTATCTGATATTTTACATGTTTAGAAATCAGGATACTTGAACACAATTTACAGCTAGTTCCTTAGTAATAGATTTATTGTTATTGCTTCTTTCCAGTTATCATAAGATTGATTGTTTCTATTGTGGGGTTAATGAAACTCTACCGCCTACATAAAACATTCTTTGATGAAGGTTGCATTTATATAGGCTTTCCTCCACTCTATAAGGTCTGCCATTGAGAAATTCTTGTTTTGACTAGAAGCGTTTAATTATATTACTGTTTTACAAATTCAGCCTTGTTTCAAACTCTGAGGTGGAATGTGGTAAGCAAGCACATTAGTGTTGTGATGATACATAACTTAAATGCTTCCAGAATACCTCCTGGTTGAATGCTTTCTACAATATTCAGAGGTTCAAAGGTAAAATTAATCATTCAATTAATGAATCAATTTAACAGAACTTGTTCATATTCCTATTGTTAGTGAGATTTTGTTGAAGGGAAATATAGCAGCAGGCGGCACCGAGTTGTTTCCTATTATTCCAATAAATTTCCCTTCCTAAGTATTCAAAGACTTTTAAATAGTCATATTGGGAAATATGCGTCAGTGAAGTCATAACATGAAAGGAAAATTGTTTATCTTTGCTTACAGTTAATTGACATGTACTTTGTTCCTAGTCCTATTTCAAGGAAGTGCTTACAATTTTCTTTAAATGGCTTGTGTTCTTTTTGTAATTCTTGTTTGTGGGAAATACGAGTTTGTGAAGTCATAACATGAAATTTGCCAATTGTTAAATGTTGAATGGTCTCATGCAATTAGATTCTTCTCGATTAAAGTACCCATTTTTATTCTTTTGTATTTATCATCAAGATATATTTTGGTACATAATTTCTACTTTAGATATATACTTGAGGTATGTGATTAGTATAGGTATGTGTTAAGTGCCATAGGTATATGGGTATCAAGATACCAAGTGTATAGGTTTATTGGTATCAAGATACCACGATACGAAGGAATACCAAGTGTCATGTGTTTTAGGATACAGGTATCCTAGTGTCAAGAGTGTACTAGATAAGTGAGATATCTAGGATATATACATAGGTATTATGGGTATACAAATAGGTATAGGTAATACTTTAGTGTCTTGGGTTTTGATACCAAGATACAATAGAGTATCCTAGGATACTTAAGTGTGTAGTATCAAGTGTATAGGTATAATGTAGAAATATTTATGGTACAAGTCCTATAAGCCTACTCCATGATACCACCTGGCCCAACTTGCTATGCTTCTTCTAAAGATTCATGATGCATTGTCCAATATCATATATAATCTCAAAAAACAAAATGGCCCTTAGTTGGGCTACCTGATTAAGATACTAGCTTGATAGAGATAACAATCACTTTTATAATAGGAGATATAGAGTAAACAAGAATTTTACAATTCCAAGGAACACAAATTTTGAACAGAGCATAAAAATTTGCATCCAGCAATTTTCATGCACAAAGAACATGCAAGAGGGAATAATTAAGAGAAACTTTACTGGTTCAGATAACTACCTTGCTGCATGCTCCAATACAAAGATATGCTCAGCTTTGGTTTCATGCCTCAACTTAAGCAAGACGTGTAATTGACCTTCATTAGATAAGAGAACAGGGAGGAAACTCTAATACATGTCATTGAGAATTGGCTAACAAACCTGATGGGGCTTAAAATTGTGCCCTATAGGAGTAATTAACTTGAAAGAGCCACAACTTCAGCAAATGATCACTGATAGTGATAGTGTGCTATCAATAGACACATTTAATCTGCAAAGAAATTAAAAATGAAACATAATGGTATTGATAAGGTATCTTTAATGAAATTGGATCTATTGTGGCGTATTTGCTTATAAATCTAGAAGCTCGGATCTAATCCAGGGATGCCTACCAATTCATTTATGCTGACATATCTATGGTTTATTTCTCTCATACTGAATTTGATTAGGCTTACATATGCATAGGTTATCATTTGCGGTTTGCTTCATTTATTCTCCAAATTGTATACACACAAAAATTCTATATGGTGATGTCTCACCTACTTCTATGATGGTCATATGCATTTCATCTATTCATTCCATCTTCTGCTTCGAGGATTGGTGTAACAAATGCAGTGCTTGGAGATAGTGAAAACTTAGAATCTCATATGAACTTGAAATCAGTCATGCTACAAAAATAGAACCCACTGATAGGTTGTAAGTATTGCCTTCCCTTCAGCTCTAGTTAATTGATATTATCAACTTGCAAAGTTAGATGTGTGTAGGATCGTGTAGCAACTCTAGAGGGAGGGTGAATAGAGTGTAGCGGAAGCAATAACTCAATTAATAATTAGCTAAGTAAAGGCAGTAAATGTACCAACAGATATAACAATTAAGAATATGCACAGTAAAGAAGAGTAAGAAGAGCAAATGCAAACACCGAGAATTTTATCCTGGTTTTCCTCTTAGAGGACTAGTCCAGGCCTGAAAACTCTTGCTCGGAGTTGTATCCACTATAATCACCCATAGTGAATCACAAGCTTTGATCCGACGGTTTGCAGACTTCTTACAACATCGAGCTTTAATCCAAAGGCTCGAAAGACTTCACACGTGCGTTTGATTCGAAGGGCACGCCGACTTCAAACACTGAAGGCAAAACTTGATAAACCAAGCTTTTACAACTCGATCAGACTTCTAAATCGAAACCGCACTTGGCACTAGAAGGCTTGGAGTTGATCTTGGAAATAGGAAAGGTTTATAGCTCAGGCTAACACTCAAGAATAGATGAGAAGAATGAAGAATGGATGAGTGATTTGTAATGGAGAAATTCTTCTCTATTTATAGGATTTTCATGAACCGAGTTCGGACAGAGTTCGGACAGAACTCGGTCACTTAACGTTCATAAATTCGAACGTTAGAGCCTGGTCATCCGGAAGAGGAGGTTGACTCGGTTTTCTGGTTTGACCCTGACCGAGTTCGGTCCGAACTCTGTTGGTCTATTTCCAGAATGTTGGTAACAAGTTTGGTTTGTTTCAGGTGGACTAGGTTCTGGTTTAATATGGGTTTGAGCTTCCTAGTATCAACTACGAATCCGATGTACATTTGGTCTTATAAACAAAATGTAAAATGCATAATAAAAAGTGAAAGACCAAGAGCACTGATGACGTCAATCTTCTGCTAACTTGAAGACGACTTTTTCCTTGACGGCAGTTGTCCAAAGATAGACAGATCTGGAAATCTGAATAGCTTTCAGGGGCTTCGTCCGGAACCCCCACGAGGGGCGCTGCCCCCTCGACCCCCGTCCGCTGATCGGGCAGCGGAACCCTTGAGTGCGAGGCTCCGGATAAGTCGTAATCGGTTGGACGAAATTTTCTGGTATAATGCCGTCATTGGTTCATCATCATTTCTTCATATCATATGTTCATTGCTTTTATGCACATACATATTAGACGAACAAGGAATATATAGAAGCAAATATGATAACATTGAATGCATATCTGGATAGTGCTGAGTTTAAGTAGAAGTTACTATAGTGATTGATCGATTATCATAATGCTAAACTTAATCGATTAGCCATATTCAAAAACTCAACTTAAATATTGGGCTAACAATGTGTTTATAGTTTTCTAATTAACAGGTATTCTCTGGTTTCTATTTTAGATGTATCATGTATTGTTGTCAAAGCATTTAGTAGCATGCAAGCTTTTTGTTGGCCAAAAACTGTGGGTATTTTAAACTTCGTAACCTTGTTGATATCATATAATAATGCTCTTGATAGAATATAACCCTTGTGCTATAATCTGACGTCTTTTGTAGGTATGGGGAGCTGGTTTATGTGGTGGGGTGTCCATACTTCAGATTTTAAATCTCTCTCTATTTTATGTCCTAATAGATTTCTCATGATATATTGCTTTTATTTTCAGAAATTTATTCCTGCCTCAGGACGCGAAATTCTTACAATTGACGAGTCTAGTGCCACGTGTGGGAAGAGGCTAGCATCCATCAGTCTGAATATTACAAGCACAAGGCATGCTTTGCTAAGTGGTTAGTCCAAATATATGTGTGAAATATATCCAGGCCTGTTTATTTGTACTGTCTTCTTCATATTGACCTTATGATAGCAAAAACTTTTTCTAAGAGAACAATTATATTGTTGCTATTTCTTGCTACTTTTAGTTGCGATAACCAGTTATGTTAATATTGGTCTTCATACAAAAGAAGTACTTGTTGGCGTTAATTACTCATTGGTACAGTATGGATGGAAGTTTACATGGTGATCACCTTCATCGAGGTTATGGATCGGGTGCAGAAAGTTGACTTGTGCAATTAAAGGTTAGAAAAGCTTGTAATTTATGGTTTATAATGTAGACTTTTGATCTGCTGATGTCTTTCGATTAAGTTTTTTCTATTTATACGGCTATTTCAGGGAGGGTCAACAGTTCTTACTTGGCTCTATTCAGATTCGGGACCAACTGAAACACTTGTATGGATAATAACCATTCTCTTTGAACACTCACTCACTCATCCGACACATAGGAACCTGTCACATTGCTATACCTCTTTACAAATCAGATACACACTGATTTGGATTTGCAGGGACACCCTTAACACACTGTTACACAAAATACACCACAACTACACTACTGCTCTTGCCTGCAGTTGCTGGACTGCTACTAGCTCATGCTTGTAGCTGCTGTTGATGCCCTTGCTAATGCAGCTGCTGCTGCTGCCTCAAGCTTACTGCTGCAACTGCTCAGGCTATTTTTTGCTGCCCACTGGATCGAGTGCAACAACTGCTGCCCACTGTTTCGGTACAGTTGCTGCAGTTCAGTTCCTGCACAAAGTGGCATTCACTAGATGTTTACTGATACTCAATATCCTTTACTCCTATGACACATATCCACACGCACACACACACATGAATCTCCTCAACACTAATACACACACACACATGAATCTCCTCAACACTAGCACACACCACACACATGAATCTGCTCAATATCCTATACAGTTGCTGGACTTCTTGAATCTTTATTTGCAGAATTAGTAAGTATTAGCCCTCTGTGCTCGTGTACACACGTGTATGTGATAGTGGTGCAGTAGGTGCACGGGAGTGTGCGTTCATGGATAGGGTGTCATTACTATTCAGTTTGGTATGTTTATATTGTTATAGGCTTTTCAATATCATTACTATTCAGTTTCTAATTTTCATATTGGAAGTAATTGAATTTTCTTGATTGCATTAATTCTTGATTGCTTTTGTAGATTCTACCAGAAAGCTTGGACAAAGTTTTTGGAAGGAAAATGGACGAAAAGCTGCAGCACTTGAAAGAAAGTGGTATCACTTTGCTTGTGCGATATATTATTTGGACTCACTTGCATATATAACACAACTGATTGAGGCACAATCTGACACTTGGACACAAACTTCATGTTGATGTGAATCACTTGCATATATAACACAACTGAATGAGGCATATGTATGTTAGATACATGTTTATATATGGTCTAAGTTGGAATGAAAAGCTCTTAATTTTCTTGTTCCTTATTGTTCAACAAGCTTATTAACATAAATTGTTAACTTGTGCTCTTGTTCTCTCAGGAACTACATCGAAAATGAAGACTATTGTGATGGGAAGCGCTTCGGGTTCAAATATAGTTAGACAATGTGGCATGTATTTTGGTTTACTTGTATAAATAAGTTTTAGATATTTAAGATGTTGGACAAAAATCATATACTTTGGTTATTTGGATGTGATTTGATGTTTTTTGTGTACGAACACTTATTTGTTAATATAAAAATTGTATATTATAGTTCTTTGATGCTTGCGATATTATGTAATATATTGATATTATGTGTGTTTGGTAAGTACTGGATTCTGGAATATATTGATATTATTGTAAACATGTTTCTCTTGACGGTTGTAAAATGTCAACAAATCACCATTTCTTTATGGTTTTAAAAATCAACAAATGGTTTTTAATGCACTTTTTAAACATCAAGAAATTTTTTTTTTGACGGTTTTTTCGTCAAGAAAGGGTTTTCTTCACGGTCATTATCCGTCATCTAGGCGACAAAAAGTTTTCTTTATCTTGACGATTTTTTTAATATGTTTTCTTGACGGTTTTAAACCGTCAAAACAGGCTTGTTAATTGAAGAAAATCAAAAAGATAAATCGTTAAGAAAAGTAGCGACTTTTCTTGACGAAAAAAATCCGTCAAGAAAGGCCGTTTTTCTTGTAGTGAGCAGTTTCATGAGGCGAGTTGTTAAATGCACGCACGTGACCCTATGTGCATGTTTTGCTGTGTTTACTTGATTTTGGAATTTTCATTTGGATCTTGTGATTTTATGTGTTGGTCTTAGTGATTGCAAGTGTATATGGATTAAGTGTTACTATGTGCCTGACCTGACATGTCTAGAATTTGTTCATGCGTCAAGTGACTATACTACCTATGTGCATGACTTGACCTATGTGCTGCAATGTGATAGAACTCATGTGATTAACTAATGATTGGTAACTTGACTCGACTATTAATATTTATGCTGATACACTTACCACGTGCTGTGTTCCTACGTGCTAAATGTTAGTATGTGATTATGTTACATGTTCTATACCAAGGTGTACCTATGTGTTACGTAACATGTGATATGATATGATTTCTACAACATGGACATGATAGTTAGTCAATAACCAAGTGTAGCTAGAAATTGTTTGATTGTTGTATCACGCTGGGAAGAATCCAAATTGAACTACCAAGTGACAAAAGTGGATTCGTATTTAGTGTGTACGTACTGCGGTACGACATATAAAGGGAATGAACATGTGACCACGTCACGTGATTCCAGCTAATCGTATAGTTAACTAGGCAACTAAAACTTATAGAGCATTGGGAGGGACGGAATCCCGAGATCATGTATGACAAGCTGCCCTCAGGTATCTAACTAGGGAGTGCAAGGCTGGCTCCATTGATATTGTTTAAATTTGCATTAGTGGATTGCAATATCGGATTACTATATTGTACTATGTGTTCTATGCGATCTTAGCACGATGACCTTACGAGGGACCGGTGCATAATACTACGTGCTATGCGGCGATTTATAGCTCGGCTAGCCCCGCTTGAACAACGCACGATATGAGGATTCCTATTATGTGCATTATAATTCTGGGATAACTCGGACTCCACCTAGCAAGCCGTACAAGTGATTGGACATTCTATAATGAAGCTTGATTGTGATCTGTGCCTTCTGCTACTAGTTTAGGAACATGGACTGTCGTTGTGTGATGATTCAACCCTTGTCCTTGTTTGGTTGTAGGGTTGGGCTATTTTGCTACGATAGGCTATGGACCGAGACTGCGATACAAAATCTTATACCTTGACTTGAATCAGAGGATATACGTTATCTCGATGTGGTACATCACTTCTTGTCCTTATTTGGTTGTAGAAGTATCGTACTACCTCGAAGATGGCATATACGCCTATGGTTCTTAGTTCATGCATTATATATATATATATATATATATATATATATATATATATATATATATATATATATATTTGTTTCTTCATTCGTGCTTCCTTGTGGTACTTGCTATTTGGGGTCTAACCCCATTTGTTTTGCATGGCCAGGTTTAGAGCTAGCACCTGAGGATCCAGCTTACTTCCCCTTGAACAGTGGCGCACACCAGGCGGATGACCGTTGAGGGACACAAGTGGGTTTTCTTTCCTGCTCGTCATTGTACATTTTACTTTTTTGGCTTTTAGCCACCGACATTTGTTAGCCAGCACGTCTGGACATTTATTTTTTCTTATATGATTGTATTTAATCAGACGGCAGCTGATTACGGTCATGTACTTTTCTTACTCAACTAGCCCCTCATTTTGTATGGTTAGTTACCAGGATATTTTGATAGAGCATTTGGGACGTCTTTCTGCTTTACCATATATGTTCTATTTTTACTGTTCCTGTTTGACTGATTGATACAATAGATACTTTGTGTGACCCTAGGTGACTTAATAATAGCATACACCCCCTTGTCTAGTTACAACCGTGATCACCGTACAACGTTCTATACCTTGTACATGATAGCTGGTCATATCTGTCTCCATAATTTCGGTACTGGGATGTGACAGTTTCAGACCAAAGATATGGGATCATTGAAGTGCTTCTTGGGTATTAAAGTCACACGGGGTAAGTAGGACATTGTTATGTCTCAGAGAAAGTATGTACTGGACATTCTAACTGTTGTTGGAAGATAGGGGAGCAACTTCACCCATTGATCCATGGATAAAATTACTCCCCAATGAGGGGATACTGATGATCAATCCAAATCAGTATCGTCGAGTGGTTGAAAAATTAAACTACTTGGCGGTCAAGACTCGTCCAGACATTTTCTTTGTAGTAAGTGTCGCGAGTAGATTTATGGGTTCTCCATGAGTTCCACATTGGCAGTCAATTCTCAGAATTCTGAGTTATCTAACCCAGAATCCGAAAAAAGAGATTCAAATGGAGAATCAGAGGTATACTCAGCTTGAGTGTTTTACAGATGCGGGTTGGGGTGCAAGTCTTACAGATAGACAGTCTAGATTTGGCTACTCAGTATTTATTGGTGGAAACTTGTATCGTGAAAGAGCAAGAAGCAGAGTGTGGTCTTACGATCAAGTTCGAAAGTGGCAGAGGTATTATATCTGTAGCATCTTCTACAAGAGATGTGGAAGAAGAAGCATGATTGACAGTAGTAGATATGTGATGTGATAATAACTAGTCCGTTATTCATATTGCTACAAATTATGTGTTTCATGAGGGACGAAATACATTGAGAGTGATATTCACTTTGTTCGTGATGAATATCTGAATAGGGCGATCACATCTCACCACGTGAGGACCGGCGACAGATAGTTGATATCCTTACAAAGTCTCTTTTAGGTCTTTGAGGTCAGTTTTCTCGTAACAAGCTAGGCATAATAGACATCTATGCTCCAGCTTGACGGAGGGTGTTGAGTATTAGTTATGTGTTATGTTATTTAGTCCCACATCAGGTAGAGAATAAGGAGGAGGCTAGTCCTCTTCTATAATTATGTAATCACTCTTCAATGAGAATTATCCAATTATTCCATTATATACTGTCTAATCAAATAAAATAACTTCACACAGATTAAAAAAGTAAAAATGAAGGAAGTTCTAATTAGAAGTACTCCAAAAGTGCACACGTTCAAATGAGATCAGGAAACCAAATGTTGGAGTGGGTGGGGTTCCCAACCTATGTGGAGAATACCCCGAAGTGCGACGAGCGACATCTGTGTGTCAGAAAATCTCGAAAAGTGCATCGAGTGTCGTGTATTGGAACATTTATGGTAAGCAAATATTATATGGGATTTTCATCTTTGGTTTTAATTATATATATATGATTGGATCTTTCATTTATTAACTTTCCATATAATTAGATTTTTAATTTATGGCAAGTAATTAATGATTTTATTTCCATTAAATATATGATATAATGTAATTGGATTTTCATAAATATCTTTGGCTTCCATATATAGATTTCCAAATAGAAATCATAATTTATTCAAGGGTTTATATAAAGGCTCATGCAATATACAACAATATGAGAAAAAAAATAAGAGAGAGAAGAAAATGTGGCAAGAGTGCCACTACAACTTTGGGGTATTTCTCATTGTCTTTCTTCTTTGTGGTTGAAATCTATTTTCTGTTCCAAAGAGTTGCGGTGATCTGTGTTGGATAGGTGATGAGCTTGTAGAGGGTGTAATCTCTTTATTCCATTAGTAGAGGTTATTCAGGGTTGGATTTCGATCGTCCCGTGGTTTTTCTTATCTGGGTTTTCTACGTAAAAATTTCTGTGTCTGCGATTTGTGTTTGGTATTTTTTAGTTTGTGCATTTTTCTCGGTTCTCTCGCAGATAATCTCTGGTTGGGAGAACGATTTTCGCATTTTATTCCCAACAATGTGGTATCAGAGTCAGGTTCTGGAATTTCAGAAGGGTATCAGGAGTTGACAGGCAAACCAGGAAGAAAAGATGGACGCGAAGCTGATGCACATGGTAAACCTAAACGGTACCAACTATCATTACTGGAGGTGCAAGATGAAGGATCTGCTATTTGTCAAGCTGCATCTGCCGGTATTTGCTTTTGATAGGCCCAATGACAAATCTGAAGAGGACTCGAAGTTCGAGCATATACAGGTGTATGGTTACATCAGGCAGTTTGTTGACGAGAACGTGTACAACCACTTTGCCAGTATTGAGCACGCGAGGACACTGTAGGATAAGCTGAAATCTTTGTATACGAAGAAGACCGGGGTAAATAAATTTTTCCTGATCCGGATGATGATGGGTCTACGATACAAAGATGGGGCATCTATTACAGATCATTTGAGTAAGTTTCAGGGCGTGGTTGACCAGCTATCCTCGAATGGAGTCAAGTTCGACGACGAGGTTCAGGGACTATGGCTGCTGTGTACATTGCCAGACTCGTGGGAGACCATACAAGTGTCTATGATTGTTTCTGCTCCGGAAGGCGTGGTCAGTCTGGAGTTTGCCAAGAGCGGGGTACTGAATGAAGAGATGCGGAGATGTTCTCAGGGCACTTCATCCACATCCCACTCAGAGGCGCTCGTTTCAGAGAGCCGCGGAAGGGGTAAAAGTAGGGGTCCAAGCGATAGCAGAGACAAAAGCAGGAGAAGATCCAAGGGTCGGTACGAGGACTCAGAGTATTAACATTGTGGCAAGAAGGGCCACATCAAGCGAAACTGTTTTGCTTGGAAGAGAGAGAAGAATGGTGGCAAGGGAAAGCAGGGCGAGAACAATACAACGGCGGCCTCAGCACATGGAGGCGATCTGATCATTGTAGGTGATGAGGTAGTTTTGAACCTCGCCTGCGATGACAACTCTTGGCTTGTGGACTCAGGTGCTTCAGCGCACGTATCTCACAACAGGGCACTATTTTCTACTTACACAACAGGAGACTGTGGAGTATTGAAGATGGGCAATGGACATGTGTCGAAGTCGGTTGCGATTTGAGATGTGTATTTGATGACAAAGACGGGTGCAGTGCTTGTTCTCAAAGATGTCCGTTATGTCCTTGATATCCGTTTCAACCTGGTGTCGATTGGAATGTTGGATGACGAGGGTTTCTTTAATCTCTTCGGGAACAGTCAATGGAAGCTTTCCAGTGGTTCGATGGTGATTGCCAGAGGAAGCAAGAGGTCCAGACTCTACTATATGGAAGGGAGCGCATAGGGGGAACAAGAGGTGAACGCAGCTACTGATGCGTCTATTGAGTTGTGGCACAGGCGACTTAGCCATATCAACGAGAAGGAGATGAGCTACTTAGTGAACAAGAAGGTGATTCCAGGGCTAAAGTCTAAAAAATTGGAGAGGTGCACACACTGTTTGGCAGAAAAGCAAAATATTGTGTCTTTCCAAAGTCACCAAAGTTCAAGGAAGCCACCGTTTCTCAAGTTGATTCACTAGGATGTCTGCGGTCCTATGAAGGTAAAATATATTGGTGGTGATTCTTATTTTGTAACGTTTATTGATGATTATTCCAGGAAGGTATGGGTCTATGCCTTAAAGATCAAGGATCAGGTACTGCCCACTTTCAAGGAGTTTCGGGCCTCCGTTGAAAGGGAGACGGGCAAGAAGCTGCTATGTGTTCGGTCAGACAATGACGGTGAATATATCAGTCCCTTTGATGCATACTGCAGAGAGCAAGGGATATGACACCAGAAGACTCCGCCAAAGATATCTCAGCTCAATGGTGTAGCGGAGCGGATGGACATGACACTGATGGAGAGGGTATGGTGTTCGCTGTCAGAAGCAAACTTGCCGGGCAGCTATTGGGGTGAGGTACTTTACACAGCTGCTTATATTATTAATTTATCTCGTAGTGCTCCTTTACAGGGTGATGTGCCTGACAAAGTATGGTATGAAAAATAGCCGTCATACAATCACATGCGAGTGTTTGGTTGCAAGGCCTTCGTGCATATACCGAAGGACGAGAGATCTAAACTTGAGCTGAAGACGAGGCGGTGGATCTTTGTCGGTTACGGTTGGGAGGAGTTTGGCTATAGACTCTACGACCTAGTGAAATTTTTTTTTCTATAGAAGCAGGGACGTTGTATCCGTCGAGGATCAGACCATGACCAACACTCAGGATTTTGAGATGCCTTCCGAGGCTGAGGAATTGCCTGAGTTAGAGTCATTTCGCTTTGAGCAGTTTTCAGAGGACATCGCAGAGGATCCAGTTATGGGGGAGCCGGTACATGAAGTTTCTCACAACCTCGATCATCAACCTACTGATGGTGGTCAGGCTGATCTTCAGGAGGATGAGCATGCCGACGAGGCAGTTTTTGAGGAGGATCCTGTTGGTATACAGCCAACACCAATGGTTCCATTGAGGAGGAGCGATAGAGAGCATCGACCATCTACGAGATACTCACCGGGTGAGTATATGCTACTGACTAACGGAAGAGAACCTGAAAGTTTCGCAGAGGCTATGGAAGACAAACACAGGCAGGAGTGGATAAAGTCCATGCATGAGAAGATGAGTTCCTTGGAGGCCAACTCTACTTATGATCTGGTGCGATTGCTAATGGGCAAGAAGGTTTGAAGAATCGATGGGTGTTCAGAGTGAAGCAGACAGATAATACTACTCGCCCTCAATACAAAGCGAGGCTGATAGCTAAAGGCTACGGTCAGCAAAAAGGCACATATTATGATGAGATATTTTCGCCTGTTGTCAAGCAGTCGTCTATTCGGGTGGTGCTAGCAATGTCAGCCAATTTTGACTTGTTGGTCGAGCAGATGGATGTGAAGACAACATTCCTCTACGGTGATCTTGAGAATGAGTTGTACATGGAGCAGCCAGAGGGATTCTGTGAGAAGGGCAAGTCATATTTGGTCTGCCAGTTGAGGAAGTGCTTGTATGGTCTGAAGCAGGCTCTGAGGCAGTGGTACAAGAACTTCGAGTCATTTATGGTGGAGCATGGTTATGCATGAACCACGTCGGACCATTGTGTATTTGTGAGGTACTTTGCCGAGGATGATTTTATCATTTTACTGCTCTATGTTGAGGATATGCTACTGGTGGATCGGAATGCCACTAGGATAGCGGAGTTGAAGCGCCAACTGGGCGCAGCCTTCTCTATGAAGGATTTGGGCACAGCGAAGACTATTCTTGCAATGAAGATCAGTCGAGAGAGAGAGAGAGAGAGAAGAGAGAGAGAGAGAGAGAGAGGGAGGGAGTCCAAGCTGCTTCACTTGTCCCAAAAGAAATACATTCACCGGGTACTTCAGCGTTTCGGGATGGACAGGTCGAAGAAAGTGAGTAACCCCCTTGCGGCTCACTTTAAGTTCACTAAGGAGTAGTGTCCATCTACTGAGGATGAGAAGGAAGATATGGAGGGGGTTCCATATGCCTCAGTTATGGAGAGTCTCATGTATGCTATGATGTGTACGAGGCCAGACATCGCTCACGCAGTTGGCATAGTTAGCAGGTATACTTCCAAACGTCGATACGGATGGAGATATAGCAGGTATACTTCCAAACATCTACTGGAAGCTTACATTGGAGTGGGGACAAGTGAATTCGGCAATATCTTCAGGGCACTGCCGATTAGAGACTTTCTTTTTGTGGTGACGAGCCGAAGCTGGTTGGGTATACCGACGTCGATATGGCTGGACATGTAGACACGAGTCGATCGACTTCGGACTATGTGATGATGTTTGATGGTGGAGCAGTATCGTGGCAGTCGCGGTTGCAGTAGTGTGTTGCCTTGTCGACGACAGGGGCAGAGTACATTACGGCGACGGAGGCTTGCAAAGAGTTGCTGTGGATGAATAAGTTATTGCAGGAAATTGGGCTAAAGCAAGAGCAGTATCCTTTGCTTTGGATAGTTAGAGTGCTATTCACCTTGTAAAGAACTAGACATTTCATAGCCGGTCCAAGCACATTGAGATCCGGTATCATTGGATACGAGATGTTGTGGAAAAGAAGGAAGCGACGCTTAAGAAGATTCATACAGATGACAACGAGACAGACATGTTCACAAAGATTCTTTCAAGGGAAAAGTTTGAGTACTACAGGCGGATTGTCTGGATGACGACCCCCTCCACATAGTTGTGAAGGGGGAGATTTGTTGGAGTGGGTGGGGTTACCAACTTATGTGAAGAATACCCCAGAGTGCGACGAGCGCTATCCGTATGTCGAAAAAGCTCGAAAAGTGCATCGAACGTCGTGTATTGAAACATTTATGGTAAACAAATATTATATGGGATTTCCATCTTTGACTTTAATTATATATTTATGATTGGATCTTTCATTTATTAACTTTCCATATAATTGGATTTTCAATTTATGGCAACTCAATTTATGATTTGATTTCCATTAAATATATGATATCATGTAATTGGATTTCCATAAATATTTTTGGCTTCCATATATAGATTTCTATATGGAAACCATAATTTATGCAAGTGTTTATATAAAGGCTCATGCAATATACAACAATATGAGAAAAAATAAGAGAGGAGAAAATGTGGCAAGAATGCCATTGAAACTTTGGAGAGGGTAAAGAAGGATTGGAGGTCGTTTCGGAGAAGGAGATCAATTTGGGATATATTTTATTATCTTTTTTTTTTCGTGGTTGTAATCTATTTTCCGTTCCAAAGAGTTGCGGTGATCCGTGTTGGATCGGTGGAGAGCTTGTAGAGGGTGTAATCTCTTTATTCCATTGGTGGAGGTTTTTCAGGGTTGGACTCCGATCGTCCCCAAGTTTTTTCCATCTGGATTTTTCACGTAAAAATTTTTGTGTCTGCGATTTGTGTTTGGTATTTTTTTGTTTGTACGTTTTGTTCGATTCTGTCGTAGGTACTCTTTGATTCTGCGTTTGGTTTCCAACACCAAACAGGCCATTGGTGTGATCGGAGACGTGGGATGATAGATTCATGTCTAGCATCCGTTGACTTTCATTAGGCTTCCATTTCGAACAGAATCTGAGTGTGAGAAACACATAAAATTGGTTGATACATGAAGAATCATAAGTGACTGTCCCGCCAAAAATTAACCTACCACATACTAATCACAATCAACTAGTAATTAATTTACATGTACTATAACAAACTTTGCTATCAGTATAGCAAACCTAAGCAAGCAAAAATACTAAAGAAGCATAGTATAAAACCAAACCCCCCTGCTCATCCACCAACAAGCTAGCTACTCAGAACACTCTGGCTTCCATTTGGGTTGTGGTCGCTGAAGGCGTTGGAGTGCTTTTATCTCCGTCGAGCTGGCGCGTGCAAGTGGCGCCAAGGCGTGGTCATCCACCACGTACGTTCCTGGGTGCGGTGGCACCTCCTTCTCATAACACGGTAGCGTTCGGTACTTATACATACGTCTACAGTTCCGAAAAATTATTCAATAGATCGGTCTTACCACGTAATAGTAGTAAACTTTTGCTCTCCTCCAGTACATCATAACACCTCTCTAACTAAATTAGAAGAATAAATTTTTTTTTTAAAATAATATATTATAATATTATTGGAGGAGAACAGGATCTCACCACTGCTGCATGGTAAGATCAGTTCTTTGAATAATTTCTCACAACTCGATCGGTCTTCTTTTCCGTCTTCCAATGAACTAGTGTCCAGAATTTTCTTCATGTCGCCGGTAAACGTCAGCTCGTGTCGCTTAGGCTCGTCCTGATCAATGTTGGTCACACCTTAATATAGGGTTGTACCATCCGGACAGGACAAGTCCAGTGAAGTAAAGGGCTAAACAGTACATATTTTCAAAATTCATCCCTTCTCACACTTAACTGTGGCAGGGCCGGCCTGAACTTATGCGATCCGAAGCAAATTTCCATACATAATATAAAAATCAATTAAGAAACTAAAGTAAAAATAAATTTATAAAAATAACAATATTACCACCAAGAACTGAACTAATATTTTTTAGTGTACAAGTCTAACGTAATAATCAGGACACTACTAACAATTTTGTATTAAGAGTAGTCTATGGTACATATAGCAGTTTTATTTTAGATAGAAACTTGTTGTGTTCCTTTAGTTATTGGGTATTGAACCGTCTTTGAATGGTGGTATCATCTTAGTGAAGAAGGATGGGGGGGGGGGAAGGGAAAAGAAGAAGAAGCAAGTTGCAAGGAGACTGGGCTGATATTGATATTATAATATGGGTTCTTAAACACTATTGTAGGCCTCCCCCTATTAAAGTATTTGTCCCTTCCTATTAAATCCGGTTGCAGTATCTTCTCCAACTACACCACCCAACTCCCATTTCTAATGTTACTTCTTCTATTCGTTATATATATGCCTACAAATCTAACTCTTACTCACATTACAGCTGATCAGTAATAGTGAGAGAGAGAGAGAGAGAGAGAGAGAGAGGGAGATGGATTCAGTAATTATTCTCTTCTTTGGCGCGGTTCTCGCTCTTCTTTCCGGTGCAGCCCAAGCTGCTACTACTTCTCAAGGGAAGGCTCCTGCAGCTGCTCCCAAGGTGCCGGCACTGCTCGTGTTCGGGGACTCCATCATGGACCCCGGCAACAACAACGACATCAAAACCATCATCAAGTGCAACTTCCCTCCTTATGGCAACAACTTCTACGGCCGGAAGCCCACCGGTAGATTCTGCAACGGGAAGATCCCTACCGATCTTATTGGTAATTACGTGCACTAGTCACCTTCATCTGGATTTTGCACGTAAAAAAAATAAAATATAAATATAAATAAAAAATAACTATAATATTGTTAAATAATTAAATACAAATTTAAATTATGTTAAAATATTTTAAATATATTTTGAATATAATTTTATTATGATTTGTTATAGATGTTTTTTTTTTTAAATTTTGAATATGTATTTAGTTAGATAATATCATATGCTTAATTTAAATATAATTTGAATATTAAATATAGTTTATAATTTATTATATCTAGTTGGAAGGATTTAAATTTTTTCTTTTTAAGTACGTGCGGAGGTATATATCTAGATATATGTCTATATATGTTTCTAGTTTTGTATTTACTTTATTTGAAACCCTAATTAATGTGTTGAACCTACTTGAGATATTGGCATATATATAGATGGAGAATATTTGACCTGTACATTTCAACAACTACATCTACATATGTGTGTAACGAAAATCCTCAATCTCTGCTTGTAGCTTCAAAACTTGGAATCAAGGAGCTCTTGCCGGCTTACGTCGGCACACAGTTATCACCCTACGACATTCTTACAGGCGTAAGCTTCGCGTCGGGTGGCGCCGGCTATGACCCCCTCACTTCAAAGATTGCGGTACGGTACCTAAGATATGAATGTGACGATACCAACACAACATTTATTTTGTTAAAAAAAAATTAAAACATTTTAAGTTCGGTTCGAAATAAACTAAAATTATAGTTTTACATGTTTTATTATTTTCTTTCCAGTCTGTAATATCGATGGAGCAGCAGATAGAACTGTTCAAGGAGTACCAGGGGAAGCTGAGATCCATCGCCGGAGACGAGAGAGCGGCAAACATCGTGTCGAAGGCTCTGTACGTGGTGTGTGTGGGGAGCGACGACGTCGCAAATACGTACTTCGGCACTCCTTTCAGGAAGACGGAATACGATGCCGACTCATATACGGACCTACTGATGAACTCGGCTTCCTCATTTGTGCAGGTCAACCAAATAAACCTCTCCCCAGTACCAAATAAATTGGACTATTTTTCTGCTAGCTTGTGTTTCTTCAAGAGTTTTAACTGCTGATAAACTATGCCACAGTATTTGACCTACTTATTTCGTTGCCACTTGCCATTTAATACTAGGTCGTCTCGTCCCTTCTTGGTCGCTTTGGGCCTCCAAGAATTTCTAGTGCTATTATTTATTGATCTTTCATGTCTAATAAATTCAACAATAATAAATTCTTTTTCTAAGGAATGGATATTGTTATATATTTGTTCAACGAAAAGGACATAGTTGCAGCATGGGGGAGACTGTTCTCTCTTACGCTTGCTTAATTTCCAATGTCTAATTTTTTTGCACATGGAAAATTAATGTTCTTCATGCTGAAAATAATATGATCGACAAAATGGGTGTACAGAAAAAAGTATGTCATTTAGATACCTATATTCGAAAATTAATTTACAATATCCAATTTTACAATAATATCATATTTGCTGGAGTATATTGTGCAGTAAAACTGTCTAATTGTGCAACCCATGTGGTTTGTTCGTCCACAAAAGTGGTTTTGATCTTTAATTTGTTACATGTCAATTTTTTTGTTGGAGGGTAAAAATTTTACCTAGTTTTAGTGGGTGAACAAAAATAGACATTTTTGTTTTCCTTCTAAAGCTATTATATGTACTAGTTAGGTTACCATAAAAACATCTATGATATTAGTAACAAATTATATAAAATTTAAAATTATATTAGAATACCTTAAATATGATTTAAATATATTTTAAGTATGTTTTTTCATAAATATGATTTAGAACTTTAGATATGTGTTTAATTAAATAATATCATATATTTAAATATAATAATATACTTTAGGATTTGTTATATATTTAGGTAGGTAGAAGAATGTTAGATTTTTAATTTTTTTTTCTCTAACTAAGTGAGAAAATAACACATGTCGTAGTTAAACAAAAATTAAAATGTTTTATATTAATATTTGAGAATTTTTTTGAGTCGTTCCTAAAGGGCATTCTAGTAGTAGAGATAGAGATTGTCATGCATTGAAAATTGTTTAAAAGTTGATGCAATTTTACTGTATCGTGTATTTTCTGTAGCGGTAAAAGACTTTATTAAGTTTTTGACAGTGAAAATTCAATTTCTTTCATAACTTTTTATGTAGTTTATCAATAATGTGTCAATCATGTTTTCCATTGACGAGAACATATTCAGTATTGTTAGAATAAACGTAGAAGAAGGAAGAAGAAAGTAGGAGAGAAGATCTTTTATTAGTGTAATCACATAGTAGGAGTCAAAGACCTTATTTATACAACACAATGAAGGTGTAATACTAATCTCTAACCAATGTGGGACTAAAATATAAAGTAAAAATCCAACCCTTTAGTAACCAACGTTATAACCCCCCCCCCCCCCCCCCCCCCCCTTGGATGACCACCATCTCTAAGCCTATTGTCTCGTTAAAACTTTGCCAAAAAAATCCATTATGACAAAATCTGTGCGAAAAAAATAGTACAATCTTTAGGATGACTTAGATAGGTGTTGGACACGCTTAATATTGCCTCATTAAAACCTTGTCAGAAAAAACCCAATGAAAAAAAAAATCATGACTAAGGAAAAAGAGTACAACGCGTTATAGTCCATACAAAATATATTTTCTCCTGAAAACAATCACTCCCCCTGATGATGTTGATCCTGAACAGTCAGCTGATGAATACGTCACATTCCAATTCCATGAACTAGTTTATGAAAAATGACTTTGGCAACGATTTGGTGAACAAGTCTGCAAGATTATCACATGAGCGAACTTGTTGGACGTCAATATCAAAGTTCTTCTGAAGCTCATGAGTATAGAAAAATTTCGATGATATATGCTTTGTCCTGTTTCCTTTAATGAGAATCCACCTTGAATTTGTGCAATACATGCTGCATTATCCTCATGAATAACAGTTGGAGTATCTGTGGTAGAAAAAATGTGACATGAGCTATGAATGTGTTGAATCAACGATCTCAACAAAATACATTCTTTACTTGCTTCATGGAGAGCCAATATTTCTGAGTGATTTGAGGAGGTAGCAACCAATGTCTGTTTTGTTGAACGCCAAAAAATAATTGTATTGTTATTAAGAAACACATATCCAGTTTGTGAACGACCTTTATGGGGATCAGATAAATAACCTGAATCTGCAAAGCCTACTATATTCGCGATATTAGATAAACCACAAGTATAAAATAATCCCATGTCGGTAGTTCTACGAAGATATCTCATCACATGTTTAATGTCATTCCAATGTCTGCGAGTTGGCGCCGAGCTATATCTAGCCAACAGATTGACATAGAATGACACTACCAAAAAAAGTTAAATTAGCGACGCCCAAAAACGTCGCTAAATGACAAAAAAACGTCGCTAAAATAGTTTAGCGACGTCATTAGCGACGTTTTAAAGTAGTCGGAAGAAACCAAGTCGCTGAACCGAAATACATCGCTAAACGTCGCTATACCGACGTTTTTTAGTGACTTCCATGAGTCGCTAAACGTAGCGACGTTTAGCGACGCCGCGTCACTAAATGGCGACGTTCTATAAAGTCGCTAAACGTCGCTAATTAGCGACTTATATAGCGACGTAACAACGACGTATTTAATGACCTGGCAGTACTGCCATGTCACCAATTTGCGACGTACAGCGACATATTTAGCGACGTTTGGCGATGTCGTTAGCGACGTCTAATGACACGTCGCTAAGTAGCAATTTTTTTAGCGACTTATTAAAACGTCGCTAGACGTCGCTAAACGTCGCTAAATACGTCGCGAAATTTATAAAAAAAGTAAAAAAAAAAAACCTTAATTGTTCCAAGCTATTGTTCCTGTAATTTTAAAATTTCTAATTAAAAATAGACCCGGAGCAACCCTCCGTTGAATTCAATGGGTTCGCCGACCCCTTTGGTGGAACACTCAACACCGGATTAACAATATTTAATATGAATAAAAGTATACAGTCATACAATTAATACACACAAATATTATAGACAGACAATAAAAGTATCACAGTCATAAAAGTATCACAGTATCACAGTCACACAAAATGGGCATAAACAACATCACAAAATACATAATATATAAGTATCAGAGTATCACAGTAACACAAAATTCATAATATATAAGTATATGAAACATCATAGTATCAATCTCGAGGATTTCCAAAACGGGGCAGATACCAGTCCCTCAAATACTGCGCATAAACATCGTTTATGTTATCAAGCTCCGCTATGGGTGCTGGGTGACTGGAACTCCCTGTCTGAGATACAGCCGCGATAGGTGCTGGGTGACTGGAACTCCCCGCAGGTGGTATCTCTTCCTCCTTAACAGTAAGAGGCATCACTTCCTCCTTAACAGTAGGTGTCGCTCTCTTGGGTGCCATCTGGTAAGATAGATGAAAACAAAGAATTAGCAAAGAATTAGCTATTGGACCGGAACGGAATAATTAGATGACTCACAAAGAATTAGCTGTTTGTTGCAGTATAATAATGATACCATAATATCTTATTTATATCCTACGTGTCACAAAATAAAATGATCGATACTTTAATCCTCGTATGTACCGTTCTTTCTTTTTCTTTTCTCTCCCTTTTTTATTCTCCCACTACTTCTTTTATATATATCAATAATGCTAAGTTTACTATCAAATGCTTACAACCTTCTTGTAACCCTTTCACCTCCACCTCTCTCCCAATAAACGATCGTCACGTAGCGTTTCGACCATGTTGCGACCACCCTGACAGGCTTTCATCTTTAGATTTTTCAAACATCAAGTTTAGAATAATAGAGTGAATTGCTTTTGTATTACTTAACTCCACCCTTAACATATTTAGAATATAACAATGAGGTTCCAAACTCATATTCATATCATTAACTAGCAGGTTGTGTGCATATCATTAATTAGCAGGTTGCAAGCCAAAATAACACTAACTTCCTCTAAATTCCACGTTGAGTCAAACGAAGGAATATAAGGCACAGTAGGATTGAGAAAGAAAAGGAATGCTACTTTCTGATTCATAACATTAACAATATATTTTTAGAAAATATATGTTCTCTCTTGAGAAAGAAAAGGAATGCTACTCTCTGATTGTGTGTGTGTGTGTGTGTGTGTGTGTGTGTGTGTGTGTGTCTTTAGAAAATATATGTTCTCTCTTGACCAGGTCTAACCCTAACCCCAGGTCAAAAAACCTAACCCTAACCCTAAACCTAACCCTAACCCTAATATGCGTCTATGTGTGTGTGTCTGCGTGTGTGTGTGTGTGTGTGTCGTGTGTGTGTCTGCATCTGTGTGTCTGTGTGTGTGTCGTGTATGTGTGTCGTGTGTCTGCGTCTGTGTGTGTGTGTCGTGTGTCTCGTGTACCACTTGCTTTTGAGAAGATGAATCTGACCCTAACCCTAAACCTAACCCTAACCTTAACCCCAGGTCAAAAAACCTAACCCTAACCCTAACCCTAACCCCAGGTCAAAAAACCTAACCCTAACCCTAAACCTAACCCTAACCCTAATATGCGTCTGTGTGTGTGTGTGTCTGCGTGTGTGTGTGTGTCGTGTGTGTGTCTGCGTCTGTGTGTCTGTGTGTGTGTCGTGTATGTGTGTCGTGTGTCTGCGTCTGTGTGTGTGTGTCGTGTGTCTCGTGTACCACTTGCTTTTGAGAAGATGAATCTGACCCTAACCCTAAACCTAACCCTAACCCTAACCCCAGGTCAAAAAACCTAACCCTAACCCTAACCCTAACCCTAACCCCAGGTCAAAAAACCTAACCCTAACCCTAAACCTAACCCTAACCCTAATATGCGTCTGTGTGTGTGTGTGTCTGCGTGTGTGTGTGTGTCGTGTGTGTGTCTGCGTCTGTGTGTCTGTGTGTGTGTCGTGTATGTGTGTCGTGTGTCTGCGTCTGTGTGTGTGTGTCGTGTGTCTCGTGTACCACTTGCTTTTGAGAAGATGAATCTGACCCTAACCCTAAACCTAACCCTAACCCTAACCCCAGGTCAAAAAACCTAACCCTAACCCTAACCCCAGGTCAAAAAACCTAACCCTAACCCTAAACCTAACCCTAACCCTAATATGCGTCTGTGTGTGTGTGTCTGCGTGTGTGTGTGTGTGTCGTGTGTGTGTCTGCGTCTGTGTGTCTGTGTGTGTGTCGTGTATGTGTGTCGTGTGTGTGTGTCTGCGTCTGTGTGTGTGTGTCGTGTGTCTCGTGTACCACTCCTCAGTGTCTGTGTGCGTGTGTCGTGTCTGTGTGCGTGTGTCTTGTGTCAGTGTCACATGAGAGAGAGAGAGAGAGAGAGAGAGAGAGAGAGAGAGATTACCTAGAGCTCGAGGAGGAGGAGGGAGATGCCGGAGTAGCCGCAGCGGTCGGAGACCCGGTCGCCGGAGAAGGGGGGGGCAGGGGAAATCGAAGCGTTTCGAAATTTTCGACAGATGGAGAAAAAAAACTGAGCCCTAATTAATCAAAATTTAGCGACGTTTAGCGACGTCAAGGTAAAAACGTCGCTAAAATAAAAAAAATAGCGACTCCAAAGTCGTCGCTAAATACGTTGCTAAATATTTTTGAAAGATACGTCGCTAATTACGACGCTAAACGTCGCTAAATAAGATATATTAGCGATGTTTAGCAACCTTAATTGAACTTATAGCGACGATTAATTTAAAATCTTAATAAAAGTCGCTAAACGTCGCTAAATGTCGCCATTTAGCGACGTCTAGCGACGATATTTACGGAGTCGCTAAGTTAGCGACGTTTTTACTTGGAGTCGCTAAAATACGTCGCTAATCCCGCTTATTCTAGTAGTGTGATATGTCTGGCCTTGTACATTGTGATAGATACATTAATGCCCCAATGTCACTAAGGTACGGTACTTCGGGTCCTAGCACCATTTCATTATCATTCGTAGGATGATATGGGTCTTTATTGATAGCTAAAGATCGAACAACCATTAGAGTGCTAAGGGTATGAGCTTTATCCATATTGAACTGTTGTAATATAATTTTTGTGTATTTGGCTTGATGCACTAAAATTTCATTAGTGCAATGCTCAATTTGTAATCCGAGACAATATTTCGTGTCTCCGAGATCTTTCATCTCGAACTCCTTTTTCAGATTGTTTGCAGTCTCATTGACTTCATATCTTGTTCCAATCAAGTTTATGTCATCGACATATAGTGCAACTATAGAGAAACCCTCCTTAGATTTATTTATGAAGACACATGGGCATATAGGATTATTCTTATATCTCCCCCTTTTCATATATTTACTAAGACAGTTGTACACATCCTTTCGGATTATTTCAAACCATATAATGAACGTCTTAGTTTTATGAAATGTATGTTCTTAGCTTTTGAGCTGGGTAGGTTAAAAACATCTGGGATTTTCATATAGATATCGCTATCTAAATCACCATATAGATAGGCTGTTACAACGTCCATAAGTCTCATGTCCAGTTTTTTCTCAACTGTCAGACTTATCAAATAATGGAACGTTGTTGCATCTATTACGGGAGAATACTTCTCTTCGTAATCAATCCCGGGTCTCTGAGAAAATCGTTGTGCCACTAATCGTGCCTTAAATCGAGCGATTTTATTCTTTTTATTTTGCTTTCTTACAAACACCCACTTGTAACCAACCGGTCTGACGTCTTTGGTGTTTGTATTATAGGTCCGAACACTCCACATTTATTAAGAAAATCAAATTTTGCTTGAATAACCTCCTTCTATTTTGGCCAATATTTTTTTTTGTCGACATTCATCGATGCTACGTGGTTCAGCGTCTACAATGCCCTTAGATATTTTAGTAGCTACTGAGAATGAGAATATCTTCTCTATTGTTATATCTTTGTGATCCCCTACTTGTCTTGTACATGTATAAAACATAGATATCTCTTTTCTTTCAGGTACCTGAGTCTCCTCTTGGGCTTGTGTCTTTTCTAAGACAATAACCTCTTCTGGATTTTTAGAGAGTATGGATCTGTCATTCACAACCTCTTCTTGAGAGTTATGTGCAACCTCCTTAAGAGCGTTACTTAAGCATTTTCTCTTTCTTGGGACTGAGTCCTTCGAACCTATAGGTCTACCACACTTCTGGTGTGCAGTAGATTCATTAGCCACTCTGCTATTTTTTTCTAAGGGGATATCAATTCCAGCTGGCGTATTTGCAGCGGGCACATATGATTTAATCACTTTAGTTGCATCAGTAAATACATCTGGTATTTGATTTGCAATCTCCTGTAGATGCAATATCCTTCGTACCTCAGTTTCACATTGATTAGTACGAGGACCTAGATGAGACAGAGTGTGATTATCCCATAAAAATTTATGCCATTTATTTGTGGTGAATGGTTCTGTAAGGACATTCTTTTCTTTCTTATCTTCCCCTAACGACGAAAATTTAGTCTCATCAAAATGGCAGTCTGCGAATCTAGTAGTAAAAATATCACTAGTTAAAGGTTCCAAATATCTAATGATTGAGGGCGAATCAAAACCAATATAAATTTCTAAATGGTGCTGAGGTCCCATTTTATAGCACCGAGGAGGGAGAATATAAACATAAATAGCACAACCAAATTTACGCAAATGAGAGATGTTAAGTTGATGACCTGTCACAAGTTATGATGGTAAAATTCATGATATGCAGTTGGTCTAACAATGATCAATTTAGCAGCATATAATATGGCATGTTCCTAATCTAAAACAGGTAAGTTTGATTGCATGAGTAAAGGCCTTGCTATGTGCTGAAAACGCTTAATCAAGGACTCCGCTAAACCAATTTGGGTATGAATATGAGAGACATAATGTTCAACTTCTATTCCTACAGAAGCACAATAATTATCAAAAGTATGGAAAGTGAACTCAACTGCATTATCAAGTCGAATTGTTCTAACATGTTGGTCAGAAAAATGAGTCTTAAGCTTAATCAACTGAGAAAATAGCTTGGAGAAGGCAAAATTTTTAGATGAGAGTAAGAAAATATTTGACCATCCACTAGAATCATCTGTTAGAACCATAAAATATCTGAAAGGTCCGCTAGCAGGATCAATTGGTCCGCAAATATTATCTTGTATTCTCTGAAGGAATATTGGTGATTCAGAAGCTATTTTGAGAAGTAAAAATCTTGTAATGAGTTTACCCTATGAACAAGCTACACACAAATGTTCAATAGGAAAGGAAAACCTTTGGTATGATAAATTATGCCCATTGGTATTGTTTATGACCTTTCTCAACATAGTCGATCCTGGATGACCCAATCTATCATGCCAAAGGAATAGATTCCTTGGATCCTTTAGCCTTTTGCTAGTGATAGGGTGAGATTCTACCAGAGTAGTTTTATATAGCCCCAAGGAGATTAACTTACAATTTTCTAATGTGAGCTTATTTCTTCCAATATTAGAGGTGATACAAAGATACTCTTTGCTATCATCGTTCATGGTTTCAACATGAAATTCGTTCATTTGAATATCTGTAAATCTGGGTAGATTTCTATTAGATCTACTAGAGAATAATGCATTTCGAATGACTAAGTGTGTTCCATTTGGCAACATAATATCGGCCTTACCATAGCCTTCTATAATCTGCATGGGTCCAGCAATGGTGGTCACCTTGGCATTGTTTGAGGCATATGATGTGAAAAACTTTCTAATTTTTAATATAGTGTGAGTTGTCGCACTATGTATCATATATATGTAATCATCATTGTCCATACCTTTCAAAAACAAAAATTAATAATATATTAATATGCTACTAAATGATTAAACTTGGCATATTGTCAATTATTACAACTTGATCTAAATCTAAATGAAACTGCTTCAAAGAAAATAAACTACCTAGACTATTGATCATATAATGACTGATTTATTCAAAGTGGAAAGTAAATAAACTTAGATAAGCATACAATAACTATTCATTGACTTCGCCTATAATGGCGTTGAACTGGTGGTCCGAAATTATGTTTCCATCCTTATCTGGGAAGAAATCATTAAAATCTATATGTGTTGTACCCTCCATAAGATTAGTCTTCACACCCTTTGAGACTTCATATTGGTCCACTTTCTTTTGTGAGGTGCGACATTTTCGCATCCAATGACCAGCTTTTCCACAATATTTACAAATATCAGTTGGAGCAGCTGGATTAGGAATTTGGACATTGTTTCTTCGAGGATTAAATTTCTTATTTTTAAATTGTGTATCGTTCCTTGGACCCGAATTATAGCCATTTCTTTGGCTTCCACGACGTCCATGTCCTCTACCTCTATGATTTCCTCGACCCCTAGTATTGGTCATAATTTTTCGAGCACTAGTCGTATTCACTTTAGCTGGAATTGGTACAGACCTAGTTGGTCTACTAGTGTGATTTTTGATTAATAACTCATTATTTTTATCAACCACAAGTAAGACAACAATGAGATCGGAATACTTCTTAAGATTTTTCTTCCTATACGTCTGTTGTAGGGTCATATTAGTCGCATAAAATATGGTGAATATTTTCTTAACATAGAATGCTCTGTCACTTCTTCACCACATAACTTTAATTGTGAAGTAATCATGAACATAGTTGAATTATAGGCTGCAACTGTCTTATAATATTAGAAATGTATATTGAGCCATTCATGGAGTGTACCTGGTAGTATGACCATTTTCTGATGATCATATCTCTCAGCTAAAGAATTCCATAGCACCAAGGGGTCCTTGACTGTTATGTAGGACCGTGTATGCCAACTCTTGAGGGGGGGTGAATATAGTTTATGTATGGAGTGGAATAAAATTACCTGTTAAAATATAATTCTATGGCATACAATAGTGATAAACTACTAGTAGTTAGAATATATCTCATGTGTAAGAATACTACTAGCAGTGTTATGAATATTTGCAATAGAGTAAGAGAGAAAGCAAACGCAAACACAAACACCAAGATCTATACTGGTTTTCCTCTGAGAGGACTAGTCCAGGCCCGAGAACTCAAGCTTAAAGTTTTATCCACTATAATTACCAATAGTGAATCACAAGCTTTGATCCGAAGGCTTGCCACTTCTTTACACCACGAGTTTTGATCCGAAGTCTCGCAAATTTATATCTTAAAGAGAGAGAGAGAGAGAGAGAGAGAGAGAGAGAGAGAGTAACTGATCAAATAAACCACTTTACAACTTAGAAGACTTCTAGACCGAGACTACACTTGGCACTAGGAAGGCTAGGGAGTTGCTCTTTGAGATAAGAAAGTTAAGGCTTTAGGGGTTTGCTCATAATATGATAGAAGACTTAAGAATAGTTGAGTTGTTATGGTCTTGTAAGAATGAAGAATTCCAATCCTATTTATAGGTTGTAGGCAAACAGAATTTGGCCAGAATTCAGATGGGATTTAATTCAAATTTCTAACCGTTGGGCCAAGAACATGAGCTATTGAACTGGTTGGTTTCATACCAAAAAGGTAACCGAGTTCGGTCTGAGTTCGGCATGAGTTCGGCCTGAGTTCGATCTCTTAGTATGGTAGACTTTCTAAATGAATGTGACCTAATTTGGTGGATAGGTTCTTTGGTTCATTTGAGTGGACTAAGTATCTGGGTATAGGTACTTGGGATTTGCTAGTGCGACTCAGCTTACATCAGTCCTAGACTCAAATAAATGAAAGATTATATTTGAATATGAAACCAATAGCTATTGCAGATTCTGACTTTGGTACTGACGGAGTTGATATGTTTTGCATCGAGTATCTGCTTCATCTATGTTCTAGATCTGATTCATCTGATGTTTGACGATTATCAGAATCTGGTTGACTGTGACCACTGTGTCAACATGTTAAGTACTATGCCTTGAGATCATCATGAATATGATATCTTAGGAAAATTAAAGTCTTCGCTTTATCTTGTATAGATATTGGCTTATCATCCATAATTACATCATCTAAGCTTTTGGCTTGAAGGTGCAATTCAGCATCCAATCTCCAGTTGAGAAAGTTTTGGCCTTCTAAATTTAGAGGCTTGAAATCATGTTTTGTGAGGCTCGACATATTGCTGTATAAGATCAATAATAACAAGTTAACATAAGAACTTAGTAAATCACCAAACAATTCATGTTCATGGTGTATGCTTCAAACAATGATGTTTCAGAAGTCTATTTATACCAAACAAATCTTGTTCATGGTATGCTTCAAACAATGATGTTCCAGAAGTCGTAGGTAAATACCAAACACTAGATGTTCATGGTATGCTTCGAACAATGATTATGTTCATGAAGTCTTTCAAAAATACCACATATGGTATACTTTGAACAATGATGTTCCAGAAGTCTTATATATTCTTTCAAAAATACCACATATGGTATACTTCGAACAATGATGTTCCAGAAGTCTTATATATCTAGACCAAACAATTCATGTTTATGGTCATCAGATCTCTGATGGTTTTAATCTAAATGTATTAACATATATAAAAGAAAGAAATAAAGAATAACTCCATAGTTCTCTCCGGGAGATCTATATGCGATTAACATCAGAGTGCTATCAGAGTTAACTAAAAGAAGTAAGATGAATGGATAAAAATTATTTTTTTTGCCCTAGCGGTATGCCAAAAGATGTATAAGCATCAATATCAGGATGCGCCTAGGGTATGCATATGCAGAATAAAATAAACATAAATAACCATACCTATTACCGAAGTATAGAATTCACAAATGGTGGCTTCACTGGGATGCTCTCTTTTATTGCCTCCCGTTAGAGCTTCGTGCTGATAACGTGTCAGAATAAACATAGAAAAAGAAGAAGAAAATAGGAGAGAAGATCTCTTATTAGTGTAATCACATAGTGGGAGGCAAAGGCCTTATTTATACAACCCAATGAAGGTGTAATACTAATCTCTAACCAATATGGGACTAAAGTACAAAGTAGGAATCCAATCCTTTAGTAACCCACGTTATAACAAGTACATATATATTCATAATTCTTTATGCCGTACTCCACTAATAAATGGCGGACATTAAAGTTTGCTCTAATATTCTTGCAACGATTTGTTTTGTTTTATAGTTTCTATGAAAATTATTAATATATGTAGTTAGCTGTTTCATCCTGATTGTTAGGGGAAAAACACTCTAGAAGTTGGAAAAAAATCTTTATTTTTTTAGAATTGTATAAAAGTTAATGCAATTTTATTGTATTATGCATATTTTATAATGGTAAAATAATTTATCAAGTTTCTGACAATGTATATTCGAACTCCAACCTTTTTATGTATTAGTCTCGGGGCTTAATCAAAAGATGGATTGAACATAAAAAACAGAGCTTCTGGTAAACTTTACAGTCTACTCTTTGTTGATCCAAAAGTTATAGTCGAGTTTCAGAAGCTTCAGCAAACAAGTTTGCCTTCCAAAATCTCGATTCCAAAGAATCACTATATAGAATTTTTATGATTACAACTTGCACCGAAGAAAATAAAAGAATCAAAAAAATAAACTTCTTGTTCTTCCTTGTAATTGCAATTGCAGACAGACAAAGAAGATTTATAATGAAGAGAAGAGACAAAAAGGAATAAATAACTCTTGCTGGGGTGATGAAGATCACCGTCGCTCAAAGAAAGATTTGCCCCACCACGATCCGCTTTCAGGAACCAGCAAGTTCTCGAAGAACTTCTGGAACGCTCGTGTCACCTCTTCATGACTCGCGAACTCCTGTACTTCCACAATATTGGCGCAGCCACCTCTCTTCAACTCTCTCTCTCTCTCTCTCTCTCTCTCTCTCTCTCTATCTTTCCCTCGAATTAACATCTATCAAATGAGGGATGAGTAGAGAGTATTTATAGAGGAGTCTAGCCACCTAAGTCAGTTACAAAGAGATAATGACGAATTTAATCCAAATTCAATAAAATTATATCTGAATTAAAGACTCTATCTTTCCATAACCGAATTCGAACCGACTTGCTTCTGCTTTCAGCGCAGCAACGCATCAGCATAGCAGCGCAGTGGCACATCAGCCCAGTGGTGCATGCGAGCATAGCCAACGCATCGCCCGCTCCACACCTTGCTCATGTGCCCGCGCATGCACCCGTGCATGCAACCATGCTAGCAATAACGTATTCAACTCGCGCATAAAATGAGCGAATGAGCGCAACTAATGTGCACAAGCAGCGATGCTAAATGAAAAGTATGCCAACAAAGTGCCACTTTGCGCCCTTGAGCCCGAGTCCGAGTCTGAGTCGTAGCTCCTATGGAATCAATTCCAAGAGCATGAAAAAAAGCTTAAAAGCTTCCCTTGAGTTGTTAATCATTTTTTATCCTAATAAAATACCCCCACATGACACCCATGTGTCCCACCACACCCCATGTGCATACCTCAACACAAGCAAAGCATTATATTGAGATACCACACTTGGTGGTATAGCCAATATGGGACTATCTTTCATAGTCCGAAGGCAAAAATACCAACAATCCTCTACATATCTCAATATATGGATTGAGCGTTCCCCACAGTGACTGCCCATCATGCATTAGGATAGATATCGCTTCGACTTGAATCTTTCCACATGGGTCAAATAACAGTATGATTCAAGAATAGACTAAGCCTTAAATTTTGTACCATAGTTGTAATTATTTTCACTCACACAATGACATCAACTGTGCTTCCGGTTGCACATTAAAGGCCCTGTGCACGCCTGGTTTCGGTGTATGTATATTGTGTGTCTACAAACTTATCCTTAAGTGACGGCCTATATCTCTTTCAATACATTCTAGGTGAGTTCTTTTAAAGAGTCTTTGGCATAAAGCCTTGCGCTTCCTTGTAGTGCTACTCCGCTATGACATGGCCCAAAGCTGAGGTCCTACCTCATTGTGGTGTCATCAATTGTAGCATGAGGTCCCAGTCTCTTTGTAGTGCCAAACTATCCATCATGAAGCCTTGCACTTTTTTGCGGTATTACACAGCTTTTATATGGCTCCCGTAGCCGAGGCTTTACCCTCTCTAGGTACCTTTGGTGGTATCACACCACTGTAATATGAGGTCACCGGCCTCTTTGTAGTGCTGTCTACCACTCTTCATTTTACAACATTAGGCTACCTGCCTATATGCGGTGCTACGCCGCTATGATATGGCTTTCAAAGTCGAGGAATTGCCCTATCGAGGAACCTCATGGTGATGTCACCCACTGTAGCATGAAGTCCTCTGCTCCTTTGTAGTGTTGTGCTACCGTGCTTCCTATAAAGCACGCCGGATATTCCAAATGCCCTAGAACTCATTAAGATGTCTAAGCCATCCTCCCACAGGACTTTGTTATACTCAGAGAACAAATAGCAGACAACAGTGGTTCTGGGTCCGTAACCCCTCAATGTCTTAAATGACTACCCATTATTCCTAATATTCTCCCAGTAAATGATCCTTCTTTGAACCAAAAGCTAGATGCCTAGTAGATTTCCTTTTGAACTAATAACATAAAACTTTATGGTAGAATTATAAAGACAAAATATCATAATGTCTTCAAGCCCATTTTAATTGTTGTGTCCTCGACCATCTAGCGCTTGAGACCTTTTGTGAATGGATTGGCCAGATTCTCCTGGCTTCGAACATCAATTATGAAAATAACTCCAGTTTTGATAAAATTATTCACTATAATGTGCCTCAGGCGCACATCCCTCTTATTACTAATGAAGAGGTCATTTGATGCCATTGCTGCAGTCGCCTGGTTGTCACAGTCTATCAGTACTGCCAGAATTTGCACAACATCCAATGGAAGATCATACATGAGCTCCCAAAGACACTCATCTTCATCGCTGCAATCTCCAGTGCATAGAACTCATATTCCATTGAGGAATGAGAGAGTGCATTGTCTGCTTCTTCGACTTCCACTATATAGCAGCTCCACCCATGGATAATACGTATCCTCCTGTGGACCTTTCACTCTCTACTTCTGAACATTAGCTTGCATCACTGAATCCTTCTACTACTGTCGGATATCCGCTGTTGTACAGTGTATAATTCTGAGTCCTCTAGAGTCTTATCACTCTCTTCACAGCTTTTTAGTGCTTAATATCTGGATTGCTCGTGAACTGACTCAGTGTCCCTACGTGAAAAGCTATGTCAGGCCTTGTGGCCGTTGTTTCATACATCAAACTCTCGATAACGCTTAAATACTCCAGCTGCCAAGTACTTTTCCTCATATTTGGCTTCAGCTTCTTGTCACACCTGTACAGAGTATCGATCCCTGGAAGATCCTGATATCCATAGCGTGTGAGCATCTTCTCAATATAATGAGACTATGACAACGTCACTCCAGTATCCTTCCGGATAATCTTTATCCCTAGGATAACATCAGCATTCCCTAAGTCCTTCATACTGAACTTAGATGAGAGAAACTTCTTTGTCTCAATGACACGTACTAGATTCGTACCTAGAATCAGCATGTCATCCATGTATAGACAAACGATGACTCATCTCCCGTCAGTAAATTTTGTGTAAATACACTTGTCCGTTTCACTGACCCTATATCCGTTTGATCTTATAACTTTATCAAACTTCTCATGCTACATCTTGGAAGCTTGCTTCAGACCGTATAATAATTTTACCAACTTGCAAACTTTGTCTTCAAGGCCTTTGATGATGAATCTTTCTGGCTGTTGTATGTAAATCTCTTCGGTTAATTCACCATTCAGGAATGCTATTTTTATATCCATCTGATATATAACTAGCTTATGAATTACACTTGTAGTAATCAACATCCTGATGGTCGTCATCTGCGCTACTGGAGCATATGTGTCGAAGTAGTCAATCTCCTACTTCTGAGAAAACCCCTTGGCTACCAGCCTTGCCTTGAACTTGTCAACAATTCCATCGGCCTTTATCTTTTTCTTGATGATCCACTTGCATCTGATTGGTTTAGATCCTTCAGGTAGATCGACCAAGACCTAAGTATTGTTGGAGGTTATTCAGTCTTACTCATCATTAATAGCCTCCCTCTAGAAAATAACATCTCTATTCTTCATCGTCTCATCATAAATAAGCGGATTTGCTTTTACATAATATGTGACAAAATTATCTTCGAAGTCCTTCTATCTCCTCACTCGCTTAGTTCTTGGTTCTTCGAGTTCTGGTTTGAACATTGTCTAAGGAATGGCTTATTCTTCTTGGATCACATCTTTATTGGAAGTGTTACCCTCCGTTGCACTCATATTATTCTCTAAAATATCTGCGATAATAACGTTCTTGTGTCTTGCAAATTTATCTTCATAGAATTCTGGGTCGCGGGATTTAATAATATAGTTAGACTCGATATCAAGGAACCTCCGAGCATCACTCTTTTCAGCATATCCTAAGAATATAGCTTTTGTAGTCCTTGTCCCCAGCTTCTGAATCTTCAAGTCCGGAAGCTTCACATATACCAGACACCCCCACACTTGAATGACATTCAAGTTGGGTGTGACCTTGAACCAGAGTTTATGAGGAGTGACATCAAAAGTTGCATACGTCATTCTATTCAGAAAAATAAAGCCGTTAGCGCAGCTTCAATCTAAAAGAAGTTTGGAAGACCCGTAGTTAATAGCATAGAGTTCATCATCTCTATCAATACCCTATTCTTCCTTTCTGCTACTCCATTTGATTGAGAAAAATATAGAGCAGTTATCTCATTGATGATTTTATGTTCTTTATAGAACGATGTGAATTCAATAGACCTATACTCTCCGCCTCGATTACTTCTGAGTCTCTTAAGTTATTGTGCAGTTTAACGTTCATCTTGAACCCTGAACTCATTAAACTTCCCGAATGCTTAATCTTTAGACTTGAGCAGATAGATGAACACATACTTTGAGTAGTCATCGATGAAAGCAATGAAATACTTTATCCCGGCCTTTGTGGAGAACTATTTGAAGTCACAGATATATGAGTGCACAAACTCCAGAAGATTTGTACTTTAGTTTACCCGTTTGAATGATTTTGTTGTAATCTTTGTCTGCGCACAGACCTCACACTTCTTCACCTCCTTACCCCTATATTTAGAGATAAGCCTTAGACTAGATATTTTGTTTATTCTTTTACAATGAACATGTCCTAGTCTATTATGCCATAACCCAAGAGAATAACCAGAAGAAGAGACTGCATTTATAATTTTATGCAGAGTTACAAGTTAAAGTTTAAACATCCCTTACGAAGGTAAACAGATTTTCCAAAGTATATTCCTTTGTAGGACATCACCATCTGCCCAGCATTGATCTCTATCCTCAAGCCCGCGTTGCAGGAAAGACTTCCTGAGACCAGATTCTTGACTATCATTGGTACGTGCTTCACATTCTGAGCGTCAGCGACTTCCCCGAAGTCCGGTTCCTTTTCAATCCTAAGTACTTCAGCTTATGCCTGGTTCGCCACCATAACCGTCTCAGATGTCGGCTTGTAGGTGGTGAAGATCTCCCTTTTGAGCAAATATGGCAGGATGCGCCAGTATCCATCCACCAGTCAGTGTCGACACCAGCCGAGATAACCTATACAATCATAACAACCTTGTTAGGCTCACATTGTTATTCTGTTTGGGCTTTGATTTGAAGTCTCTGTTAAAGTGGCATTTTTTGTCGCAGTTGAAACATGTCCCATCGTTCTTAGGCTTTGGTTTGAACGATGTCGACTTCACCCTCAGATGGTTGAAGTCCTTCTTCTTGTTATAAGAAGCCTTTTGCTTGCATTGGAGTCACCAGAATGCACCAAGTTGGCCTTTGCCAACTGTTTGGATAGCGTGTCCAATTTGTTTTGATCCCTCAACTCATCTTTAACATGGATATTGTGCAGTAGTTGATCAAGGTTGACCTCTATCTTCATTTGGTGCACATCTGAGATAAATTTGCTCCAACCAGGCGGGAGCTTGGTAACAATTCCTGCAATGACGAAAGAGTCGACCATGGGCTTGCTATAATCCTTAAGTTTTTGACGCAACTTGAGAAAATCCTTGACTTGAGGCAACATCGTCTTGTCGTCCTCAAATTGTATCTTTCAGACTTTTTTTGTCACGTGGATCTTGTTATGGTTCTCATCCTCCTTGTAATATTTTTCCAAAGCCTCCCAGACGACCTTAGTATGGTCCTTCTTGTTGTATGACTCCGCCAGAGTATCCTCCATGGACTTAAGGATCAGCAACTTGCAGAGATTGTTGTCTCTCCTCTACTTGTTTTGCTTAGCAGTTGCAGAAGCAATTGCCTGAATAGTAACATTATCACGCTCAGAAAAAATAGGGTCAGGATTTGTCAATACGTAGTCCACATTTACGAATTAAAGATTCAGATTGACCTTTCTTTTACATATGTTGTAATGTTCCTCGTAAAGGTTTAAGCGGTTGTTCTCCATCTTTTATTCGAATCTTTCTTTGATATTGTTGGTCTCGGGGCTTAATCAAAAGATGGATTGAACACGGTCAACAGAGCTTCTGATAAACTTTGCATTCTACCCTTTATTGATCCAAAATTTGTAGTCGAGTTTCAGAAACTTCAGCAAACAAGTTTTTTTCCAAAACCTCGATTCCAACAAATCACTATATATAATTTTTCTGATTATAACTTGCACCGAAGAAAATAAAAGAATCAAAAAAATAAACTTCTTGTTCTTTCTTGCAATCGCAGTTGCAAACGGACATAACAGATTTACAATGAAGAGAAGAGACAAAAAGGAAGAAACAACTCTTGCTGGGGTGATGAAGATCACCATTGCAAAAAGAAAATTTTGTCCCCCTCCCCCCGATCAGCTTCCAGGAACCAGCAAGTTCTCGAAGAACTTCTGGAACACTCGTGCTACCTCTTCACGACTCGCGAACTCCTGGACTTCTACAATGGCGACGCACCCACCTCACTTCAACACTTTCTCTTTCTCTCGAATTAACCTCTATCGAATGAGGGCTTAGTAGAGAGTATTTATATAGGAGCCTAGCCACCTAAGTCGATTACAAAGATATAATGATGAATTTAATTCAAATACCATAAAATCAGATCTAAATTAAGGACTCTATCTTTATATAACCAAATCTGAACCGACTTGCTTCTGCATGTTATTGTTGTTGTTGGGTGTGTTGTGTTATGTTATGATTTCTTTTTTTTGTTTTTTTCTTTCTTTTATATTACTACTATCATTATTATTAATATTATCATGATAATTACTATTTTAAAATTTTAACATCTAATACATTTATTTATCTACTATCCAACTACCCTCATGTACTGCCATGAGTACAAAACCTAGTATTTATATTTTAATTATTAATTAGAAATTCTATGGTGGTTACATTCTACCCCACTTAAAAAAATTTTGTTCTCAAAATTAAAGCTAAGACACGTTTTAAGGAAGGGATAATGCAATACAGTAGAGAAGAACAAAGTAAAACTTACACCTTGATCTTCGAATAGATATGGAAAACGTTTGCGCATGTCATCCTCGCACTCCCAAGTGGACTCTCCTGGATAGTGATGTCTCTATGCCACGTAAACCAAGGAAACAAACTGATTCCTTAACACCTTCTGTCGACGGTCACGGATCTCTACAGGCTGCTCTTGGTATGACAAGCTCGGACCAATGGTAATCTCGGAGTGATCGAGAATATGACTGATATCTGCCACATATCGCCTTAGTTCTGACATATAAAATTTATCATGTACTCCCTCGAGTGAAGGTGGTAGTGCCAGTCGATACGCGACTTCTCCAACTCGCTCCAGCACGTCAAATGGTCCAATGTACCTTAGACTCAACTTGTCGCGTCCCCTAAATTTAATAGTGCCTCTAGTTGGCGATATCCTCAAGAAGACATGGTCGCCTTCTTCGAACTCCAAAGTACGGCAATAAAGATCTTCCCACTGCTTCTGTCTGTCTTGCGCCGCTCGCAAGTGCCCCTGTATCCTCTTTACTTTCTCCACAGTGCTGACAACCAACTCTGGCCCAGAGATCTGACGTTCTCTCATGTCGCTCCAACACATGGGGGACCTACACTTCCTTCCATATAAATCTTTAAATGTAGCTATTTTGATTCTTGTTTGATAGCTATTGTTGTAGGAAAACTCCACAAGATGCAGGTGGTTCTCCCATGATCCTCCCAAGTCCAGCATGTATGCTCTTAGTATAACCTTCAGCGTCTGAATAATATGCTTCGACTGCCCATCTATCTACGAATGATAGGATATATTGAACTTCAGACGAGTCCCAAGACTCTCCTACATGCTCCTCCAAAAGTAAGATGTGAACCGCGAGTCCCTGTCTGACATAATGCTAATCGAAACACCGTGTAATCTCATGATCTGCCTCATGTATAAGTCAGCCAAAGCTTCTGTAGACTGGCCAACTCAAAAAGGCAAGAAATGAGCGGGCTTGGTAAGTCGATCCACAATCACCCAAACAACATCTCTCCCACTTGGACTCTTCGGAAAGCCTGTGACAAAGTCCACAGTGATGAGCTCCAACTTTCACTCAGGAATCGAAAGTGGTTGCAATAACACTAAACATTAAACATTTGGCTATAAAGCAAGCTATCTACCTCTTCATCCCATGCCACCAAAAATATTATCTTAAGTAGGGGTACATCTTGGTGCCTCCAGGATGAGTGGAATATATCAAACTATGAACCTCTGTTATTAGTTCCTGTCGAATCTCTTCATTGGAAACATATAGGCGATCACCACATCTCAATGTCCTATCAGCATGAATGTGCAATTCCGTCTGCTCTTCTGTCTCGGTCCTCTCTCTCAACCTCCTAAATCTAGCATCCTTAGGCAAAGCTTCCCTGATCCTCTCTACTAGCGATGACTGTACTTGCAAATTGACTTGTGTCCCATCTGATTCGGGTAATACAACCTCTATACCAAGCTCCTTCAAGTCCTCCAGTAACTCCCTCTGAGTCGTTAAAAATAATGTCATAGGCTTGCGGCTTAACGCATATGTTACTACGTTAGCCTGTCCACGCAGCTCTATCTGGAAGTCCTTCATCAATTCAAGCCACTAGCATTGACTCATATTTAGCACCTTCTACGTGAAGATATACTTGAGGCTTTTATGGTCGGTATAGATCTCCATTCGTTCCTCATATAAGTAATGTCTCCATAGCTTCAAGACAAAATAATGGCTGCAAGCTCCAAGTCATGAGTTGGATAATTTCTCTCATGTACTCTCAACTGTCTAGATGCATATGCAATCAACTTGCCATACTACATTAATACACATCATAATCCTTTCCTTGATGCGTCATTGTAGATCACGTAGCCTTCTGATCCTGATGGAATGGTCAACACTGGTGTTGTGGACAGATGCTTCTTCAACTCCTAAAAAGTGGCTTGACACTCATCCGTCTATATGAACTCTCAGTCCTTGCAAGTCAACCGAGTCATAGGCTCTGCTATCCTCGAGAAGTTTTCCATGAACCGTCGATAATATTTCGCAAGTCCAAGAAAACTTCTCACCTCCGACGCTGATGTAGGAACGGGCCATGTCTCAACTGTTGCAATTATCTTTGTATCTACTAAAATACCATCTCTAGTGATGACATGCCCAAGAAATAATACCTTATCCAAGAAGAACTCACACTTGTGAGTTTTGCATACAACTTCTCTCTCCTAAATGTCTCTAAGATAATCTACAAGTTCTTCTCATGCTCCTCGTGGCTCTTCGAATAGACAAGGATGTCATCTATGAAGACAACCATGAACTGGTCCAAATACTGAGGGAAGACTCGATTCATCAAGTCCATAAAGGCAGCTGGAGCATTGGCCAATCCGAATGGCATGACCATATACTCGTAGTATACGTATCTCGTCCTGAATGTAGTCTTCGGAATGTCCTACTTTCGCACCTTCACCTGGTGATATCCCTATCTCTAGTCTATCTTCGAGAATACCTTGGATCCACTAAGCTAATCAAATAAGTCATCAATGTGTGGTAGATGGTACTTATTCTTCACAGTAACAGCATTCAAGGCTCTGTAGTCAATGCACATACGCACTGACCCATCCTTCTTGGGTACAAACAATATTGGAGCTCCCCAGGGTGATGCACTCGGTCAAATGAAGCCTTTCTCCTCTAATACATTCAACTGAGCTTTCAGCTTATCCATCTCCTTCTTCGCCAATCTATAAACATGCGACGCTATGAGTGCTGCTCCTAGGATTAACTCAATCGAGAATTCTATATCTCTGTCTGGAGGTAGCCTTGAGAAATCTTCTGGAAAGACGTCTTGGAACTCTGAAATGATAGGGTGACAAATAATGTCGTCCAATGCCATCTGAGCACCATCATGCATCTCCGTGAATCCTCGTGCAAACTCGAGCTCTAGCTGGCCTGGTACTCTAAAGAGAATGCTTCCTCTGGAGCAGTCAAAAAAATTATGGTATTTGCTTAGCCAGTCCATCCTAAGGACAAAATCAAAGTTTGGCATGGAAAATACTAAGAGTCGAGCTTTCATCTCCCTGCCGTGAATCACTATTGAACAAGTTCTACAAACACGGCTAACGAGTACAACTCCTCCCCCGGTGAGAATTCTTACACAACTAGACAAGGGTGTAGTGGCAATGTTGTGCATGACAACAAAACTAGAAGATATGAACGAGTGTATGACTCCCGTATCAAATAATGTCATAACAGAAAAAGTAGAAACAAGGGTAATACCTGCTATAACATCAATCTCCTGCTCTATGTCATCCATCTCCATAGCAAAAGCCTGTCCCATCCCCTGTAGAGGTCCCTGTCGTCTGGCCCTCGCAAACTGATCCTCCTGAGTAGGTAGCGGTGGTCTTCACTGAAATCCTCCACCTGCTGGAGGTCGAGGTGCTCCCGCTCCTGGCGCTCATGGCCTCGTCATCTGCTGAGCCAGTCGTGGTACTGGAAGTGCTGGCCTCTATATTGGTTGAGGAAGTGCCAAGGCCTGCTGCACTGTACAGTCTCTGGCCATATGATGCCCAGAACCACATCTCATACACTATCCTAAGTGAAGCCGACAATCTCATAATGTGTTCGCGCTTCCCATAATAATTGTAAATGGTCTTCTCCTGAGTCTGGTATGGTCTCTCTCTCTACTGCTATTGGGATTGCTGATGTGCCAAAGAGAGTTTGATGGGTCCTCCTAGAGGTACTGTAACTGGTGCTGCTGGTGTAGGGCGGCTCTGCATCTGATGTATCTCCTTCAGAAGGAGCTCCTGACTTCTTGCTTCTTCCAAAACTGCTGCCTGGGATATCCTCGACTGTGTAGTAGTGAATCTCCTAATATCCGGTGATAACCCATTATGGAATCTCTTGGCTCTCTCCAGCTCTGTAGGAATTAATATCTCGCTAAAGCGACTCAGTATGCTGAACTCTGTGTCATGCTGATCTACTGTCATACTCCCCTGTTTGAGATGAAGGAATTGGTTGTAGAGATCATCTCGAACCTTGGTAGGAAAAATCTCTCGTTGAAGAGTTTACAGAAATCCTCCCACGTCTGGTCGGTGCCATATTGCCTTTGCTCGACCTTCCACCAGTGGTGGGCGTTGTCCTCAAGTAAAAGATCTACTGCTGTCATCTATAGGTCCACTGGTAATTACGATGCCTTCAGTAACTTCTTGGTGCTGATGAGCCACTCGGAGACCTCCAGCAGAGTCTCCGTACCTCTGAAGTACTTTAGGTTCATATGAGTGAAACCTTGACATTTTTCTCATAAGGTTATGGCACCGGGGTTGGTTCTGCTATAGGGGCTGGTGGTCTGTTCATTGCACCTATAAGAGCTTGTCTCAGCAGCTCATTCAACTACCACTGAGCCTGCAACATAGCCTGCATGAACTAGGTCGAGGTAACATTCCCGTCAAGCTACGAAAACTATGGAGGTGGCACGAAGGGTATCTGCGAGGCAAACTGAGGCAAAAATAGGGGTGGCGGTGGTGGCATACTCCCACCTTAGGGATTTACAGTCTGCTGTGGCTGTTACCCCACCTGAGGTGCTGGAGTCTGAGGGTCCATCTGAACTTACGGGGGTGTCTGGCCTGTCTGGACTGCTGTGGCTGATATTCATCTTGAGTTGCTGAGTCGCCTACTATGATGGCAAGGGGAGCAACACGTCCGTTAGAAGGATTCATCTTGCTGGACACGAAGATAAGGAAAATGTTATAACAAGTTCAAGATGGATGCAATTCAAGCAGTCAAGGAGAGTAAAAAATTAGAATTCAAAGGAAGGTGATTAAATAAGTGGATGAGATCCTTTACTCTAATCATATTTGTAGGCTTGTTCGATACAATAACGTAATCGAGATAATATATTCTTGACCTGCATGGGCCACCATAAAAATATGTCACGCCCCAGTCCCAAAATACGTAGGACTAGGAATACGTAGCATGCCAGCCGTATGTATATAACACTCCAATATGTTAAAAAATTATAACACACACGTACGTTGTAATATGAATAAATAATTAACAAGTGGTACATATATTGTCAACACAAGTCACAAGCATCTATATCTCATCCACACACATACACAAGTAAAGAAGTAACAAAATAAATAACTAAAAAGTCTCAAGTACGAAATAGTAAAAGAATAATAGCCGAGTGGAGACAAATCCACTACCAATCGACTATATCAACTAAAATGTTAGAGGAGGTCAGAACTCCAATATGAAGTAAAATATCAATAAAGAGAATAACAACTAAAGATCCATCAGCTATGAAGTAGTCATGAGTACTCAGAGGGTAAGATCTCATCGACAGAGAATGATGCGTCAGGTCCCAGTCCGTACTCCTGTGGATAATCCTGATCGTCTATACCTGAAAAGGGATCAGGTCCTCAGAGAGACGTAACAAGATACATAGAAGTATGTCAATAATGTACTAAAAGTAAATATCCAACATGGTCGCCTAACCAATCTATGTGATATACAATTTAAGAACAACTGTTCCGGCGTATGGACTATCATGCTAAATAATTTGATTGGCATAATTTCCCCTGGAAATTAGTGGCCTACAAACCATAACGTCTTTCGATTGTCAGAGGCCGCCTGTAAATAATATATAAGGGTCATATGACCACGCATCTCCGACGGGGCGTACGAGTCACAAAAGAAAAAAGTGTAAGGGAGCCACATACGCTTACTCATTCTCCCCACCCAATACTAGTAACGTGTCACATCCATCACACGTAAACACCTCTAGTAGCTGCCAAGTCTGCTAAATATGGTATTTCTACATACATGTGGCCAGCATAATATGCAAGTCCGTATCCTACATGAGAGTCACAACTCGTGTAACAAATGTGTCACGGCCAAATAAAATATAATGATGCCACAAATCATGGGATTGTCTACTGAAACTAGGTCAACATGCATAATATATATAAAAGACAAAAGATGACGCAATCGTCGTTGCACCCAAGTCATTCTTGGATACACAGTTTATATAGCAAAATAAATAAAAATAAACAACAGAAAATAAATTTGTAACAAATAAATGTAACTAAGCAGTACTGTGGCAAGGTATACTTGCCTGACAAGCAATCTGTGGAGTTTGGATGTCCAAACGACAAGCACAAGGAATCAGAAGATTGGGGTTCTGAATGAACATCTCCGGATGCTGAAATAAATAACACCAACGTCTTAGAAATTATCGAGATAGTCATAAAACTCTACCCTTTCGTCCAATTTGGACACAAGGGCAAAACGGTAATTTTAGGTCAAAGCGGGGTCTATCTGTGGTCCACCTTGCATCAAAATACATGCCAGGGATAAAGGTCTCTAAATAAGATAAATTATAGGTCAAACAAATTCTAAACGATGATACGAACTTAACAAAATGTCCAATTTTTGATTTCGGTAAGCCGATCACAAAATCGCTTGTCAAGTCAAACCGTAGCCCGCAAAACGACGGTTATGTCAACTATCTCGGAATTGTGTGAACCTTGAGTCACAGAACCAGCGTGATACCACGGATCCGTTGGCGCAAGTTTGGTCACGTTCCGACGAGCGTGCACCAATTAAAGGAGAAATTTGCAAAATATCGATACATGAGACTTTTTACGGATACGGGTTAATTTAGGCATGCACACACGTTCGAATCAACTTTCGTGAAAGCTCACACGTCAAAAATACCATATGCGCCTTTCGTGCAACTGGTACGTAACGTGGTGGTCCGGTTTATCGGAAAGCACTCTGTATCACAAGTTTTCTTTATTTTTTAAAATAAGTTTTTCGTGTTTTTTAATGAATGATTTAGCCCATAATTTGTCAGTCACTATGCACAAATAGTAGGTCGTTTTGATCCTGGTTATATTGACTTTGTGCCCGAAAAAGAAAATTAAATTTTTGTTAAACCGATTGGGAGAAAATCGTCTTCCAAAAGGAGTATTTTAACATCTAAACTGTCATATTGTTATATTGTATTCGGTCAGTTTTTTTTCGTGTTTTTCTAAGGAATTCATCATGTTGGTTCTAACCATATTTACCTATTGAATTACAGAAGTATAAACTAGATCAAACAGGCTCTATATATATAAAACTAATTAGCTCAGACATTGATCGAACATATGGAAAGAAATCAGGGTCGGAAGACGGGTACCAGGGGTTTGGTTTTTGCCGAGGTTGGCACGCGCATGTGTCAGGCCAGTGGCGGCGGTTCAACGGTGGTGCTCCGGCATTTGCGGCGGTCGTGCGACAACGACGGATGATGGAGAGGTCTGGGGGTCACCGTTCGTTGGTTCTGGTTAGGGTTTTGTTTGTTCCGTACACACACACACACACACACACACACACACACACATATATATATATATATATATATATATATATATATATAGGGGGTGGGAGTATTGGTTCGGGTCGAATAAGGGGGTGTACGGTTGTTGGTATTTGCTGCTGCTACTGCATGTTATTGTTGTTGTTGGATGTGTTGTGTTATGTTATGTTTTCTTTTTCTTTTTGTTTCTTTTATATTACTACTACTACTATTATTATTACTATCATGATAGGTACTATTATTTTATTATTATATATATATCTTTATTATTTCATAAAAGCTATTATTTTATTTGTTTTAAAATTTTAACATCTAATATATTTATTTATCTACTATCCAACTACCCTGATGTATTGCCATGTGTACAAAACCTAGTATTTATATTTTAATTATAAATTAGAAATTCTAGGGTGGTTACACCTTTTGGGACTTAACTCTTATGGAATAAATTTCAAGAACATGACATAAAGTTTAAAATCTTCCCTTGAGGAGTTAATCCTTTTTAATTCTACTAAAATACCCCCACATGGCACCCATTTGCTCCCACCACACCCCATGTGTACACCTCAACACAAACAAAGTATTTATATTGAGATACCCACTTGGTGGTGTAGCCAATGTGGGACTATCTTTCATAGTCTAAAGACAAAAACACCAACATTATATAGTTTCTCAATAATGTGTCAATCATGTTTTCCATTGACGAGAAAATTTTCAATACAAATATATTCAGAATTCTTTATGCCATAGTCCACCAATAAATGGAGGACAGATTAAAGTTTGCTCTAATATTCTTAATAAGTATTTGTTGATACCAATTTATAATAGGAATATTTTAGCAAATGCTCCTATTTTAAATATAGAAAATAGCATATACCTTCACTTGAAAAAAAAAAAAAATAGCGAAGATTTCGGTTAAAATAGTGAAGGTATATTTTAAATTTTTTACAATTCCATACAAAGAATAAAAACATTTGCTAATTTAAAAAAATTGAAAATATATATTACTTTTTACATTTAGAAAGAGGATATTTGCTATAATATCTCTTTATTATATAATCATACTAAACCTTTGTAGTGGGGGTGGCCTATAAATTATCATTAAGAAATGCTTCATTAATTTAACCGCGAGCACAATATAAATATATAGCCCTCGCCTCGGGTTTCGAGTTCCCGGTAGAGTGACAATGACTCGCCTACCATTGAGGAAGGGATAGGTGGTCTGCAAGCCATTACAATGATTTGAAAAGAAGCTTAGGTAGGAGAGAGCAACATTCAATATTTGAATTCAATGTCACTCAAAACTTTGATGACACAAGGGAAATCTAGGTGAAAGCATGGTAGGTCCTGGTAGTTATGTTTGCACCGGCCCCAGCTTAATTATGTTTACTTAATGCCTTCTCCCCCACTCCATCTGACCACGCATGCACCAGAAGCATTGCTGCTGCTGCTGCTGCCCATGCTTAAACTTTGTACGGAGATATGCCATGCATGACATGGACGCCTGCTTTCATTAAGTTCACTCCCAACTTCCCCTTTGGCGAGTGCTGAAAGAATTCCACAGTGTGGTGGCCAATGTGATCCATACAAGAGGTTCTTAAGAAATAGCTAGCTCTTAAAATTATACCAGTTTGGTTCATGGAAATGGAAACATATATATAGAACTTTACATATAGGAGGGCATCTACAAATGTATGGGAGACAAGATTCTGAACTTGATGTCTCATACTTGAACTAACTAAATAGGGGAGTCTGAAGAGAAAAAAGAATAAAAATTTGGGTTCTGGCTTTTTCCATCCAAGTGAAGATGGACCATTATGCTTGCACTATTATATATGAGTGTACCAACTTTTATGCTTATAATAGAAGAATTAAATTTGATATATATCTATACTACTGTATAATGAAAAAAAATACAGCTTTATCGTAATTTTTTTTTTTTTCAAATATAACTTTGCATATTTACTAATTAAAAGTAGTCATTAAAGTTAATATGGACGGCTAGGTAATTTCAAAATTTATCTTTTGGTCAATCTAAATAGTGTCAAGTTATCTATTCTACTATAGAATGTCAAAACTAGGCTTCACCGTGAAAATTTTTCGTTCCAAAAATATCCTTCATTACATTTCAATATGTATTAACGTTGATAAGGATATCTAAGTAATTAAAAACAGTAATTAAATACGTATTAAATGTATGTATGCATGCATGAGGCAACTTGGGGAATGATAGTTAATAAAAAAAAGATATGCATGTATGCAAAGTAGGTAGTTTGGAGAATAAAACAAAAGTTAATAAAGATTGCATGCAAAGTAGGCGCATGAACCCAAGAGATAAGAGAAACCTTTCCTATTTCCGTCATTTAATTTCTTCCAACTTTCATGCTCCTGCCTATTATATTTTCACCTATAATAAAATTAAGAAATTGTCGTTTGCTCTTTTAATAAACTATTTTTTTTAAGTAATATGAAATACGTGCAACGCACGTGCGTATATACTAGTAAAATAAAATAATAATACTTATATAATAAAATATTTAGAATAATTAATGTTGTTATATATATTTTTTTAATTATTCTTAAGTAGTCTTAATAAAGATTAGAAAAATTACAATTTGTGTTTTAGTCTTTCTAATAATAATGTAATAATTTATACTACTATTATTTGTTCTTTTCTTTCAAGTAGTATGAAATACTTTCTCGTGCACATGCATATATACTAGTGCTGTTAGTTAATCATGAAACACTAGACAAAAACCAAAAAAAAAAAAAAAAGTTTGAAAGAAAAAGATGATAAATGACAAATATTCCAATCTTTAGAATTATGGTTTGCTCCAATATCATTCCCAATGTAGGTGTGAATTTTGACATGCATGATTCGCTAACATTTTTAATTGTATTACTTTTTCTTCTACTAGAATCTCGTCAACTTAGGTGCAAGGAAGATAGCCGTGACCGGAATTCCGCCAATTGGATGCGTACCGGCACAAAGAACGCTCGGAGGAGGAATTATAAGAGATTGTGCTCTAGCCCAGAACGCAATGGCAGAGTTGTTCAATTCAAAGTTAAAAGAAGGGCTGCAAAGAATTACCAGCAGCAATCCAGGATCACTGATGATCTATTTCGACGTCTATACGCCCTTACTAGACATTATGCTACATCCTCGTAAATATGGTAAGAAAAATTCTCTATGATGCTCGACTTCATGGTAATTTCAAGTAAGTAATTAGGTGCATGGTGCATACAGTACATTTACGTTCAACTGTTCAAAGTCCCAAGAAATATATATATATACATTCGGTATCAACTATTCAAAAAATTTTAGTTAATATCGTACTAATCACTACCCTCCTGTATTGAGTATTTTCAAGTGGATACCATCTGTCAGAGTTGAAATTTAGTCCTTTTTTTTTCCTTAAGAAATTGTTGTATATATATTGTTCTCTCTCACTGTTTTAAAATAATAAGATTGTAATGTAATATTCTCTCGAAATATTTGACATATTTTTCGTTATTTTCTTGAAGGCTTCCAGACATCGGCAAGGGGCTGCTGTGGTAGCGGAAAATTGGAGGTCTCAGTGCTGTGCAATAGCTTGACATCAGCAATATGCGCGAATGTCTCTAACTACGTGTTCTGGGACAGCTACCACCCAACTCAGAAGGCTTACGAAATTCTTGTGAACTATCTCTATGATTCGAACGTTCAACTTCTAGTCTAAGTCTAGTCCAGTCTAGTCTAGTCTAGTATAGAGCAGGAATGAGACTCGGACGAGCCACTTATATCTGTGTCCAAGAATTAATGTCCTATATTGCTATTGTTATTTGTTGTCTTGTAGGAGCATTTTGAAAGTAATTTAAATTGCAAGATCATCAGTGAAACGCAATATCATACCCTACCTTAACTTGTGACGTCATTAATTTCACAGTCTTGTTGGACTACCCTTGTTCTACAACAAGAACAAGAACAATAAATGAAGCAGCTTTTATTCCAAAATTTTGCAGTCGGGTGTTTGAATCCCCTCTTCTTCTATTCAGCTGTTCTAAGGCTCATGTTCTATTAAACACTAACAAGATATATATCCTTCTTTGACAATTTTGGTATAGGCCTACCTATAGTCATAGTAGTTCCATTAACTACTATATTATCGTTTCTCTTTATCGCATACACTCACTTCTTCTTGTATCATGTAATCTATTACAATATATTCATCCATTTTAGCATTGTCATTTCAACTGCATTAACTTTCTGGACGATTTCTTAATTGTTGAATACTCAGATGATTCATTATAAAGTAGGGCTGATCTTATGGAGTTTTATAGAATTCTTTTTTCTAACTTCAAATTTATCTTTCGATTTCAAAGTTCCAAAAGTACTTCTCAATTTCGACTATCTTATTTTAATTTTATGCAAGATATTTTTCTCAATATCTCCTTCATAATAAATGATCGATCCAAACTTCCAAAAGCTAATACTCGTAGGTAACTCTTGTCTATCTATATGGACTCCCCCCCCTCCCCTCATTTTCTTTAACTTCGGATGAAAATAACATTTCATATACTCTATTTTTGTTCTACCAATTAATCATCTCTCTTATATTCCAAATTCTTTATCCACACTTCTATTTTAGCATAGAACTCTTCTCTTCGCATCATCCAACACAAAATCAACAACAAACATTATACTTCATTTAACCTCCTCTTGGCTATGCCTAGTAATTTCATCCATAACTATCACAAAAAAAAGTATAATGACTCATATTTAAAGGTTAATGTAAGAAAATGGTAATAGAGAATTGTTAGTATCTCCTCCACTAGTTCGTATTGGCATGTCATAGATCTTCTCTATCATATACATATTAACTCGAGGAGCTCCAAGAGGATATTGCATCAGCCTCCTACCTTGAGACAAAGCACATAGAAATCTATTGACATTTAATACAAGAGAAGATTTAAAGAGGGATAGTGAAGACAACCTATTACCTATATTCGAACTATAAGTCAGTCATCCAACTTGTTTACCAAACCATTGAGTTTGACACAATTTAAAGTATTGTTTAGCAAGTTTGGTGTCATTAATATGCACTCTAACATGAGGGGGGAGTGTCAAAGGAAAGAATCCAAATAGATAAGTTATTGAATATTATAGCTGATATTTAGTTATTTGTTTCCTATCTCTATAGTCATCTATACTAATCCTATCTATGTAACTGTCTATACTTATATTTAGTTATTTGAATATTATAACTGATACTTAGGATTATTGTTTAGCCATAAGAAGTTATAATGGATTAAGTTTAAAATGAAAGGCTTTGACTCATGGAAATTAACATGTTGGCTAAAAAAAGAGTTAGGATTCAGGATAGATATTTATGTTTGCCATTGGTCAAAAAGAAGTTGATACTAAACTCTCTTTTATATAACAAACTAAAAAAGGTACAAAGAATCATAAACAGAAAATCTAAGCATAATTGATTCTGGGGAAAGTGTGATGCTGGAGATATAGTACTACAGCTGACTCCTTTACTCTGTTGAGGGTCGACCGATGAAGGGGTTTGCAAGATCTCTGGCTCACTGGCACGAAAGACAATAACTGGGCTCTTGGGTATATTTTTTTTCTCTGTTTGTGTGTGTGTGTTTGGAGAAACACATGTTCCCGCTATTTATAGCCATCTGCACTGAGACAGCCATGCGCGCGCATGTGCTGAAAATTACAGTTTTTAGTCTATGCGCACATAATTTTGAGCTATTGTATGGTATTCTCAACAGAATGCAGTTACAACTGTGCACACATATCGCAGTCCAGCTACCACGTGGTATTAGTTAGGATGGGTGATTGCTGAGATCTTGGATCGTACCCATGTAATCTAGACCGTTTACACCCGCTGCATGCATGAATCAGTCAACTTGACATGTGGTCTGTACTGGTTGTTAAGGATCTCTCGTCGGTTGCAAAAGAATGATCCGATCGTGTGGAGACCATTGGGAACACTGTCGCATGAGGTATCCGTCGCATAGGGACTACGCCGCATGAAGGCTACCCCGCATGACGGCTAAGTCGCATGAAGGCTTATCGTGTCACAACGCGTGGCACTGCACAACTATATCTGGCAAGAATAATGATGTTGTTGACGTAAGCACTGACGTTTGTCACTACATTAAATACGAGGCACTCAGAGTAATAAATGTTGTCAGTGCCATTAATGTTGTGAATAACAGAAGCGATACCATGCGACAAGCTTGTATGCGCCAAAGCTCCCTACCGCATGAATTTAGGCCTGCTGCCTATGTCGCATAAATGCAGACTTGATTTGGTGTCGCATGAGTCTTCATGTTGCATAAATACCTTGAACTTTTTGTATGCATACAGCTTGTAGTACGAGCGCATGGATTTGAATTATTTTATCCTTCTATAAGACCCTCTTCAAAGTTTTCAAACTTGGATAAGTTTGGAATACTTTAAAAAAGAAGCATGGACGAAAGAGATTTATGCCGCATAAATCCTCCTGCTGCATAAACTTCTTATTGCATCGACTCGATGTCGCATAGGCGACGCTGCCAGGCTGTCAAATCTTCAATAATGAGAGATCTATCTCGATCATCGAGAATATCTCTTAGGATTGTGAGTCATAGTTTAACACATGATTTGAGGCGGCATGTTGACAAGGATAAAAGTGAATCGAAGACCGAGGCATCGCCGTAATCCCCAACCGTTTCACGAGGATAAAGACAGACCGGAGATCGAGGAGCCGTCGCTATCCCCAGCCGCATACTCCTACCTATAAATTGGGCAGGCGTAGGAGAGAGAAAATTATATATTTTCGTGCATACTCTTCTTCTTCGTTCCCGAGCTCTCTTCTCCATTGTTGCCATGGCTCCCAAGGCTTCCTCCTTCGTCGCCGCTACCAAGAAGGCTCGCAAGGGCAACAACCTCACCGTCGATGTCGTTCCCCCCAAGTTCCCCTCCGACATCCAGCCACCGGTCAAGGGTAGGACCTTTGGAGATGATAACGTCTTGAGAACATAGAGACACATCCTGCACAGTCTATCGCATAGATGGGAAATTATCTGGAACATGCGTAGACTTTTCACATAGCTTTTTCGTATGGATGAGAGATCATCTAGAATATGTGTAGGCTTCTCCCATGGTTCTGCTGCATGTATTAGAGCTCATCTAGAATATGCGCAGGCTATGGTTCTGTCGCATGGATGAGTGTTCATCTAGAACATGCACAAACCATGACTCTGCCGCATGAAAGAGTGTTCATCTAGAACATGCGCAGACTATGACTCTGCCGCATGATGCGCATAGCCGTTGCTGCAATGTGCTGATGGCTAGTACCAAGATGTAGCAAATACGAGTACCGTCTCGATGGTTCTGACCATGTATCTTTCTTGGTTTGTAGTAACTCTTCCTGTGTCCCCCTCTGGTGAGATGATTCTAGGGCATGCTCAGATTATTCTGGGTACAAACTTTAGAGACGTAGCGACTGCTATTCAAGTACAGATTGATAGGGGTCTCCCATCTGATAGACAAAAGATGATTGCTAACCAGACTAGTTCCTATTTGCTGATCCATATGAACTCAGGGAAGATCCCTGCTGGGAAAGGCCAGTCCCTCATGAAGCAATATTTTTTGTTCGTGGATGTGCTGACTACTTCACCTCATGAGATAGAAAAGACCAGGGAGAACTGGTTCTTCACTTACCGCAGGACAAAGATGTCCATCCCCACCATCGAGTGCCACTTGCCTTTGTTGAATTTGAAGGTAGTAAGGGATTCGAGGAAAATGAGCAGGAACATGATGCCAGAGCAATAGGGGGCCCTTATTGGTAAGATTCAATTCTGTAAACCCGCTCAATTTATTCCATAGATAGTTAAGGTGGATTTGGAAAAATTTGGTTTTGGTAGCAGATGTTGAGGTTTAGAGTGGAGATAGGATTGTTTGGTATTTAATTCATTTAATTAAACCCTTGACGCGTCCTATCATTGCTAAATTATTCGGAGCCCTATATCAGCCCGTAAATTCCATCGAATTATTGTACTTCTGACTTGACTCACCAAATTAGGTACTGGACTTTTCCGTCACTTAAAAATCAGTTTTCGTTGTGCTCTAAATTAATTGCGCAACTTTCCGAAAATCGTAACCCATATTTAATTTCGTGTCGGACACTTGTGTCGTTACCCTAAATTTTGGGATACCAACTTAACCCGTTGAGCCGGACCAACTAAAGGGTCCAAGACTGACTCCAAGCCCCCACCATTTTTGACCTTTACGTCATCTCCGGATTTTGACCCCAAGTGCCCCCATTTAATTTAAATTTGCGGGACACTTTATTTCTATTTAAATCGGGGATACCAATTTTGTCAATCCTATTTTTAATCCTTAATTAATCCCAATGCCATTTTAATTAAACCCGTGCCTAACGCACAACATCCTCTCACCATGAAAATTACTAAACACAATTTTTTCCACAATTTTTTGCGTTATTTTATGTGTTCATGTAATTTTCCAAATTTAAGGGGCTAAGTTACAATTAATGAATTTATGTGTCATCACCCTATTGGCCATGAACAATGGAGAGTTCACAAAATGGGGTCCTAGTTTCACCCATCCACTCACCACCCTTCATGAAGAAATCAATTCCTTCATGACAAATCTTCACCCTCTATTTTGAATGACAACATCACCACCCACCATCCAATTCCCAATCCCCTATAAAACATCACCTCACCCCACCCTCATAACACACCACCGGCCCTAATCCCAAGGAAAACTCCCCCCCTCTTTCTCTCTCCTCCTCCATATTTTCTTCATGCAAACTTCTTCTTCCTCCATTCTTATTTTTCTTCTTTCTTTACTTCTTCCCTCTTCTTCTCACTGAAGAAAACTCCCCACTCCGGCTGACTTCACTGACCCCCGCCCGCTCCGGTGCACAGTCGATCGCTGTGCTATCCGACCACCCGACCGACGCAGTTCCCCCGCTGGGCGTTCACTCCGGCCACTGTGCAGCAGCCGACCGCCGGCACTGTGCAGCACCCGACTCGCCACAGTGCACCCCGACCCCGCGGCTGTGCGTCTCTCCCAGCGGAGCACCTCACACGACCGGCCAGTACGACCCCGACCGACCGGACCGAGCAGCCTTCACTACCACCCCGCGGCCGACTTCAGCGCCGCTCCGGCCTCCTCCCTGTCCGACCTCTCCCGGCCATCTCCCCTCGTCCAGTTTCCACCACTACCACCAGCTTACACTACCACCACCACCAGTTTACACTACCACCACCATCACCACCACCATCACCACCACTACCACAACCATCACCACCCTACTCCGGCCACGCTCCGGCCAGCCAGCAACCTCGCCGCGTAGATGTCGACTCTTTCCCTCCCCCTCTCTTTGTATTGGTTTATTATATGTTTTAGTTAGGGATATATATATTTGCTATGGTAGTTAGGGTTAGTGTATTATATGAAGTGTGAGCATAACTAGAGTCATGTTGGTACATGATGTTGTGGATGAGAATGGGGCAAGAGCAGGAGAAATAAGTTTTTGTTGTGATTGTTAGGATTTACATTGGATAGTATGGTTTAGTACTTGAACATTACTGATTAAATCGAATGATAATAATATGACTTGAGGTTAAGGTTAATGGTGAACTTGGAGGTTTAAATCGTCATCGGTATATCAATATAGATTTGAGTGAGAAAACATTGAGCTTAAGGGTTAAACACATTTATGGATGTGCGTGGTGATCTGTAGGGATGAGCAGTGTTTGCGGATGAAATGATCCGAGGGTTGAGGAAGACCTAATATCTAATGAGTAAATATGGTCAGAGAGTGAGCATACCTGAACTACTGAACCACGTGAAGAATATGGTAAGAATGAGGATTGGTTGAGGAGAGTGTACAGATGACTAGTTGATGGACTATCGTACCGTTAGTCAGTTGTAGTCAGCCCTCTAGTATCTTGCCCTTGTGAGTCGTAGAATAGATTATTAATTCTGGTTTGTATCTCTTCTCTAGGTACTGCGGGACCTGAGGACTTGGACGCGGTACCAGATTCCCATCATCAGCAGCCGCGCGCAGGCAAGTGTACCTTGCCACCCTGTATTTCAGATTATAAATATTTGTTGTTCTTTATGTACATTGTGCACGTACTTATGTTGACGCTCGATACTTCACGTCCGGATCACAACCGGGTGCTGACATTCGTCGTAACGTATTAGAAAAATTGTTAGATGCTTAGTAGCACCTCGATGTACGTACTTGAGTATATCGACACCCCAGGACACACTCATACACTGTGATCGTGCCAGATTCCTGTATCCTGATACTGATATCATGACCAGAGACTGGGATGACCTTAGGGTCGCGTCTGTTGAGTTATCTTCCGTGTGTCGAGACTGTTAGATAGAGGTTCAGGTTCAGCGCACAATCGTTGACCGCTTGGGAAGGGAAAGACAGTTACTAGACGTTTGGGCTACTCTGCACGCGCTTATATATATATATATATATATATATATATATATATATATATATATATATATATATATTGTTTCTGTAGTGATCCTGTATCTAGTGTAGCTATTTCACCCGTGTGACTCCTTGCCCGGAGCTGCGATACGTGCCGTGTGTTTCCGTGTCCGGAGCTATGGTTTTATTTTGGATGGCCCACGCGTCAAACATTATCTTTAAACTGTGTCACACTTGTTTGGTTATGTTAGATTACCCTGTCGTTGCACTTGTACTATCTGTTTACCTAGTATGTTATATTTCTGTACCTTGTTACGTCCTTCTGAGGACCTGGTTCCCTTCCAGGTGTAGGCTACGAGGATTACCCAGAGGAGTACGGACCGGGCATCTATCCAGCAGCTGTACTCACTGTCGAGGACGAGGTCATTCCTGAGGACTTTGCCTGATCGCTGGTAGTGACTCTTTCCTTGGGATGGTATCATTATCTAGTTACCTGCTGCCGTCCCAAGTTATCTTATTGCTTACTTTCATTCCAGTATATTTGTACTAGCGGGTTTGTTCCCATGTGACTACTCTAGTATTTGTACTTGATACTTATTTGGATATTTCCTTCCTGCACATTAGCCATTGTATTTACTTCTATTGTGCTCTTATATTGCTGCCTGTGGATGAGATTTAGATTTAGTATACTTGTGTTATGTGATGGGTTATTCATTGTACTTTACAGCTTAAGTGTACTCCGACGGGCCCATTAGATTGGAAAGCCTGCCGAAGTACACTGCTGGCCATTGCCACGGGTCTCGGTTCCTTATCCATGGAACCGGGGCATGACAAGGTTTTTGTGGTGGCTCATGCAAGTCCGATTTAAATCATCTTGGTCACCTGACTGTGCCAAGCGAGCCTGCAAATTAGGAATAGAGTTAGAAATCTCATGTGCAAAGTTTGAAACCTTCACATGACACCTCTATCTCGATATCGTTTACCAAATTGTATCTTGTTTATTTTCCTCAAACGCTGATCGCAGTCATGACTTCTTTTCAGAGTTATGAATCTCCGCAGTGGACGTGTCGCGCAGCCTGGCGACGTTCCCCGAGACGCGGGATCATCCGGAGAACCGGATCTAGAGCAGGTCCTTCTACTGACTCCAGCTCCCATGGGGTAGTCATCAGGACATCCCGAGGTGCCTTCAGACGGACACCAAACTCCACATCAGGCAAGACCTGAGGATCGGAGGATCCCAAGTCAGGAGGAGCAGCAGCTACCACCTCCTCCACCATTCCCGCCCCAGATGCCCTTTATGCCATTCCCCACAGGGCAACCGATGGATGGAACCCAGATGTTCCAAATAATGTATGCGATGATGCAGGCCCAGAAGCAGGCCCAGCAGCAGGCTCAGCAGCAGGCCCAGCAGCACCAGGCTGAGATCCTGAGAGAGAGCATCGTGACGACCTTGGGGCAGGCGTCACCACCAGCATACGAGCCGACGAGAGGGTCTGTCATAGACTTTCGTCGTTTGATGCCGCAACCTTTTGCGGGCACGGAGGAGCCAACAGAGGTCCACGCTTGGCTCACCGGCATTCAGCACCAGCTGGAGGCTACTGACCTCCCCCGACACCGATGGATGACGGCTGTCAGGATGCAGCTCACCGGCAACGCGCATCACTGCTGGCTTTCCGAGGAGCACCGTTTGGGACCGAATCGTGCCACCTGGGAAGAGTTCTCTAGACTCTTCCAGGAGATGTACATACCCTCTACCGCCGGAGCAGAGCTTCGGGACAGATTCCAGAACCTCAGGCACGGGAGTATGACTGTAGAGGAATACAATTCTGAGTTCCTCCGCCTGAGTAGATTTGCACCATACCTGATCCCCAATGAGGAAGCGAAGGCCGAGAAGTTTTATGAGGGCCTGAGTTATGAGACCCAGAGGCTTATCGGGTCCACAGCCCCTCCTCTTACTCCGGGGTACTGCTTGCAGCGCGACGCCAAGACCGCATCAACAAGATGGAGGCCAACCAAAAGAGCTCCTATGCGTCATCATCAGCAGTCCGAGCCCCGCAGGAAGGACCTGCGAAGCGTCCTCTGGTATAGCAGCAACACCAAAGGACAGCACCACAGCAGGGAGCAGTCATTCCCACTTGCCATTTCTGCGTTAAGAAGGGATATATATTGAGGGACTGTCGACGGAGACTGGGCGCTTGCTTGAGATGCGGATCGAACCAGCATGCAGTTCGAGATTGCCCAGATCAGAGGGCTCCAGCACAGATGGTTCACCGGCCAGCCCTGCCAGCGCCGAGACCTTATCAGCAGCCTCCTGGACTGAGGCCGCCTTACGCAAGAGCTGGAGCACAGCGACCACCAGCACCAGGGGGAAACCAGAGGAGGCCACCCTTGGCCCCACAGGGAGATCGATACCAACAGGTTCAACAGCAGCAGCCGAGGGCACCGGCACCGAGACAGGGACAAGCCTACGCTATTACCATAGAGGAGGCTGAGACAGCCAAAGAAGTGATCGCAGGTACAATCTTAGTAGCTTCATTACCAGCATTAGTCCTATTTGATTCTGGTGCCACACACTCTTTTATAGCTGCTAGTTTCGTGGCTACCCATAGAATAGCCACCGTACCCCTTCCGAAGGTCAAGAGGATCCTTACGGGAGGTGAAATAGTACCTGTTAGCGACACTTGTAGATCATGTTCAGTAGTTGTCTGCGGGCGAGAGATGCGTGCCCGATTTTTGGTTTTCTCCATGCCGGACTATGACATTGTCCTAGGCATGGATTGGTTGAGCCAATACCATGCAACGCTAGATTGCCATCGTGGTTGTGCCATCTTTAGACCCCCAGATCACCCAGAGTTTGAGTTTCTTCGGGGAGCCCGAGAGCATGGTGTCCAACCTACCCAAGCGACACACATTGCAGAAGGTGAACCAATGTACCCTCACTTTATAGCATAGTTTGAGGATGTATTTCCAGAGGATCTCCCAAGACTGCCACCTGACAGAGAGATTGAGTTCACTATAGAGTTGACTCCAGGAGCCGAGCCAGTTACTTTTCCCATTTACAGACTAGCACAGAAGGAGTTGGTTGAGCTGAAGGTCCAAGTAGATGATCTCTTAGATAAGGGTTTCATACGGGCTAGTGTATCTCCATGGGGAGCACCCATTCTGTTTGTACCGAAGAAGGACGGGACGGTACGCTTGTGTATCGATTACAGGGCGCTAAATGCTGTAACGATAAAGAACAAGTATCCACTGCCGCGCATCGATGATTTGTTTGATCAACTTAGCAGTGCATGTGTATTCTCGAAGATCGATCTCAGATCCGGTTATCATCAGATCAAGGTACGGAAAGAGGACATCCAGAAGACGCCCTTTCGGACGAAGTATGGCTACTATGAGTTTTTAGTCATGCCGTTTGGTTTAACCAACGCGCTAGCAGTATTTATGTGTTTGATGAACAATGTCTTCCACCAGTACTTGGATAAGTTCGTGGTGGTATTTATAGACGACATTTTGATATATTCCAAAATCCAGGAGGAGCATGAGAGGCATCTCAGGATCGTGTTGGAGACGCTGAGACATGAGAGGCTGTACGCCAAACTCAGCAAATGTGAGTTCTGCTTGGATAGAGTAACATTTCTGGGACACATAATCACCGGAGATGGACTATCAGTTAACCCGGAGAAGATAGCTGTAGTAGAGACCTGGCCTACCCCTACAACAGTTACGGAGGTTAGGAGCTTCCTCGGACTTGCCGGATATTATCGGAGGTTCGTGGAAAACTTTTCGAGGATAGCTGCGCCTATGACGCGACTAACGCGTAAAGGCGAAGAGTTTATCTAGACCGACGAGTGTCAGGCGACTTTTGATGAGCTGAAGAAGCGTCTGACATCAGCACCGATCTTGACACTACCTTCAGGATCAGGAGGATTCGTAGTGTACAGTGATGCGTCAGGGAGCGGATTGGGATGTGTACTGATGCAATACGGCAAGGTGATAGACTACGCATCGAGACAGCTGAGAGTTCATGAGAAGAACTATCCGACGCACGACTAGCTGCAGTGATATTTGTACTAAAGCTATGGAGACATTACCTTTATGGTGAGCGTGTTGAGATTTACACAGATCATAAAAGCCTGAAGTATGTCTACACGCAGAAGGAGCTCAACATGAGGCAGAGACGCTGGCTAGAGTTGATGACAGATTATGATATTGAGTTACAGTACCACCCTGGCAAGGCGAATGTCGTAGCAGATGCCTTAAGCAGGAAGCCCATGGCATACTTTTTGACGACGCAGCGACAGTTGCTAGAGGATCTCCAGGAGCTTGGGATAGAGATTGTATTGCCAGGCATGGATGTAAAGATGGCCAGTCTTGAGGTTCAGTCTACTTTGATTGAGAGGATCAAGAGAGCTTTGCCTACAGATGCGAGATTTCGACGTCTATGAGAGAGGACAGAAGCCGGCATGCAGACGAGACTCAGAATTCATGAAGATGGAACATTGAGGTGCGGAGATCGCCTATATGTTTCGAGTGGCGAGCTACGCCAAGAGTTGATGACCGAGGCACATAGCTCGATTTATTCCATTCATTCTGGAGGTACGAAGATGTACCGAGACTTGAGGCAGCATTTCTGGTGGCATGGGATGAAGAGAGAAATTGTAAGATTTGTGGCGAAGTGTTTAGTTTGTCAACAAGTCAAGGCTGAACATCAGAGAACTACAGGATTATTGCAGCCACTTCCCATTCCCGAGTGGAAGTGGGAACACATTACCATGGACTTTGTCACAGGATTTCCGCGGAGCCCTAGCGGGAAGGATGCAGTTTGGGTTGTCGTAGACAGACTCACCAAGTCTGCACATTTCTTGCCCTTTAGAGTTGGGCAATCCACAGAGATACTAGCTGACATGTATATGAGGCAGATAGTACGATTACATGGAGTGCCTGTCAGCATCGTATCGGATCATGATTCCAGATTCACGTCATATTTTTGGCGGAGTATGTAGGAGAGCCTAGGAACTCGACTCAAGTTCAGCACTGCATATCATCCACAGACTGATGGACAGTCAGAGCGTACGATACAGATATTAGAGGATATCTTGAGAGCGTGCATGATTGATTTTGGAGGATCTTGGGAGGACCACCTACACTTGGTAAATTCTCCTACAATAACAGTTACCAGACCAGCATACAGATGGCACCTTATGAGGCACTATACGGCAGGAAGTGTAGGTTGCCAGTTTGTTGGAGTAACGTGGGAGAGCGTCATATACTTGGTCCAGAGTTGGTGACACAGACAGTGGAGAAGGTCAAGCAGATTCAGAGCCACCTGTGCGCAGCTCAGGACAGACAAACACTGGACAGATACGCACCGCAGACCATTGGAGTTCAAGGAGGGTGACCACGTATTTTTGAGGATATCGCCCACCCGCGGTACCATCAGATTCGGAGGCAGAGGCAAGCTGAGTCCGAGGTACATCGGACCTTTTGACATATTGGAACGAGTTAGAGAAGTGGCTTACCGTCTTGCATTACCTCCATCATTAGAGGGAGTACATAACGTATTTCATGTATCGCAGCTGAGAAGATATGTCGCAGACCCTAGCCACGTGCTTGATCATTCGGAGATTACAGTCGGGCCCAGTCTGTCTTACGTAGAGCAGGCAGTTGAGATCCTCGATCGCAGCGAGAAGACTTTGAGAGGGCAGACGATTCGACTAGTCAGAGTGGCATGGAAGCACCATTCACCAGGCGAGTCTACTTGGGAGTGCGAGGATTCTATTCGACAGCAATTCCCGTACTGATTTGAGGAGCAAGGTACGAATTTACGTACGACATTTGATTACTAGTTGTTTTAAAATTCTTTTAGCTATTATCGTGCTTTACTTTTAATTTCGGGGACGGAATTTTTCTAAGTTGGGAATAATGTAAACCCCCTCGATTTATTCCATAGATAGTTAAGGTGGATTTGGAAAATTTTGGTTTTGGTAGCAGATGTTGAGGTTTAGAGTGGAGATAGGATTGTCTGGTATTTAATTCATTTAATTAAACCCTTGGCGCGTCCTATTATTGCTAAATTATTCGGAGCCCTATATCAACCCGTAAATTCTATCGGATTATTGTACTTCTGACTTTACTCGCCAAATTAGGCACTGGACTTTTCCGTCACTTAAAAATCAGTTTTCGTTGTGCTCTAAATTAATCATAACTTTCCGAAAATCGTAACCCATATTTAATTCCGTGTCGGACACTTGTGTCGTTACCCTAAATTTTGGGATACCAACTTAACCCGTTGAGCCGGACCAACTAAAGGGTCCAAGACTGACTCCAAGCCCCCATTTAATTTAAATTCGCGGGACACTTTATTTCTATTTAAATCGGGGATACCAATTTTGTCAATCCTATTTTTAATCCTTAATTAATCCCAATGCCATTTTAATTAAACCCGTGCCTAACGCACAACACTCTCTCACCATAAAAATTACTAAACATAATTTTCTTCACAATTTTTGCGTCATTTTATGTGTTTATGCAATTTCCCAAATTTAAGGGGCTAAGTTACAATTAATGAATTTATGTGTCATCACCCTATTGGCCATGAACAATGGAGAGGTCACAAAATGGGGTCCTAATTTCACCCATCCACTCACCACCCTTCATGAAGAAATCAATTCCTTCATGACAAATCTCCACCCTATATTTTGAATGACAACATCACCACCCTCCATCCAATTCCCAATCCCCTATAAAATATCACCTCACCCCACCCTCATAACACACCACCGGCCCTAATCCCAAGGAAAACTCCCCCCCTCTTTCTGTCTCCTCCTCCATATTTCCTTCATGCAAACTTCTTCTTCCTCCAGTCTTATTTTTCTTCTTCCTTTACTTCTTCCCTCTTCTTCTCACTGAAGAAAACTCCCCACTCCGGCCGACTTCACTGACCCCCGCCCGCTCCGGTGCACAGCCGACCACTGTGCTATCCGAACACCCGACCGGCGCAGTTCCCCCGCTGGGCGTTCACTCCGGCCACTGTGCAGCAGCCGACCGCCGGTACTGTGCAGCACCCGACTCGCCACAGTACGCCCCGACTCCGCGGCTGTGCGTCTCTCCCAGCGGAGCACCTCACCCGACCGACCAGTGCGACCCCGACCGACCGGACCGAGCAGCCTTCACTACCACCCCGCGGCCGACTTCAGCGCCGCTCCGGACTCCTCCCTGTCCGACCTCTCCCGGCCATCTCCCCTCGTCCAGTTTCCACCACTACCACCAGCTTACACTACCACCACCACCAGTTTACACTACCACTACCACCAGCTTACACTACCACCACCATCACCACCACTACGACCACCATCACCACCCTACTCTGGCCACGCTCCGGCCAGCCAGTAACCTCGCCGCATAGAGGTTGACTCTTTCCCTCCCCCTCTCTTTGTATTGGTTTATTATATGTTTTAGTTAGGGATATATATATTTGCTATGGTAGTTAGGGTTAGTGTATTATATGAAGTGTGAGCATAACTAGAGTCATGTTGGTACATGATGTTGTGGATGAGAATGGGGTAAGAGCAGGAGAAATAAGTTCTTGTTATGATTGTTAGGATTTACATTGGATAGTGTGGTTTAGTACTTGAACATTACTGATTAAATCGAATGATAATAATATGACTTGAGGTTAAGGTTAATGGTGAACTTGGAGGTTTAAATCGTCATCGGTATATCAATATAGATTTGAGTGAGAGAACATTGAGCTTAAGGGTTAAACACATTTATGGATGTGCGTCGTGATCTGTAGGGATGAGCAGTATTTGCGGATGAAATGATCTGAGGGTTGAGGAAGACCTAATATCTAATGAGTAAATACGGTCAGAGAGTGAGCATACCTGAATTACTGAACCACGTAAAGAATATGGTAAGACTGAGGATTGGTCGAGGAGAGTGTACAGATGACTAGTTGATGGACTATCGTACCGTTAGTCAGTTGTAGTCAGCCCTCTAGTATCTTGCCCTTGTGAGTCGTAGAATAGATTATTAATTCTGGTTTGTATCTCTTCTCTAGGTACTGCGGGACCTGAGGACTTGGACGCGGTACCAGATCCCCGTCATCAGCAGCCGCGCGCAGGCAAGTGTACCTTGCCACCCTATATTTCATATTACAGATATTTGTTGTTCTTTATGTACATTGTGCATGTACTTATGTTGACGCTCGATACTTCACGTCCGGATCACAACCGGGTGCTGACATTCGTCATAACGTATTAGAAAAATTGTTAGATGCTTAGTAGCACCTCGATGTACGTACCTGAGTATATCGACACCCCAGGACACACTCATACACTATGATCGTGCCAGATTCCTGTATCCTGATACTAACATCATGACCAGAGACTGGGACGACCTTAGGGTCGCGTCTGTTGAGTTATCTTTCGTGTGTCGAGACTGTTAGATAGAGGTTCAGGTTCAGCGCACAATCGTTGACCGCTTGGGAAGGGGAAGACAGTTACTAGACGTTTGGGCTACTCTGCACGCGCTTATATATATATATATATATATATGTATTGTTTCTGTAGTGATCCTGTATCTAGTGTAGCGGTTTCACCCGTGTGACTCCTTGCCCGGAGCTGCGGTACGTGCCGTGTATTTCCGTGTCCGGAGCTACGGTTTTATTTTGGACGGCCCACGCATCGAACATTGTCTTTAAACTGTGTCATACTTGTTTGGTTATGTTAGATTACCCTGTCGTTGCACTTGTACTATCTGTTTACCTGACATGTTGTATTTCTGTACCTTGTTATGTCCCTCTGAGGACCTGTTCCCTTCCAGGTGTAGTCTACGAGGATTACCCGGAGGAGTACGGACCGGACATCTATCCAGCAGCTGTACTCACTGCCGAGGACGAGGTCATTCCTGAGGACTTCGCCTGATCGCTGGTAGTGACTCTTTCCTTGGGACGGTATCATTACCTAGTTACCTGCTGCCGTCCCAAGTTATCTTATTGCTTACTTTCATTCCAGTATATTTGTACTAGCGGGTTTGTTCCCGTGTGACTACTCTAGTATTTGTACTTGATACTTATTTGGATATTTCCTTCCTGCACATTAGCCATTGTATTTACTTCTATTGTGCTCTTATATTGCTGCCTGTGGATGAGATTTAGATTGAGTATACTTGTGTTATGTGATAGATTATTCATTGTACTTCACAGCTTAAGTGTACTCCGACGGGCCCATTAGATTGGAAAGGCCGCCAAAGTACACTGTTGGCCATTGCCACGGGTCTCGGTTCCTTATCCATGGAACCGAGGCGTGACAAATTCAGGGTCGAAAAGAACAAGACGGAGATTTTTTGCCAAAAATTTTTGCTCTCTTCTTCCCTATTCGGACTGAAATCCGGTGTTAGTAAAAGTAAACTGGGACTGAACCTCAGTATTTATGCTGCAGACTCTTTCCTCCATCAAGTTGCTAAGAAGGGGACTTACCCGACTAGGCAAATACGAACCATCAGTTGGGCTCATTACACTCCCTCGTGGTGTCGCCTGATCCTGTGGGTATTGAGGAAGTACAAGCAAGATCTCAGAGCTGCTGGCTTATTTTTTGTTGTAAGAGGCACATGCTACGGAATAGAGACAAACTGCTCCATGTTCATTGCTCTAATGGAGATGTAAATTTTTTGCACGGGGACCTTCTTTACGCTTGGCGATAAAATAAGATTGGCTTTGCACGAGATGCACGTTATTTTGAGACTCCCCTGGGGTGTGGAGCCCTATGAAGAGCATACCCTGAGTAATGATAAACTCGGAGAGCTTGAAAAAGAGAAGCCGGAGCTTTTGGCGGTGTACCAAGAGTTGCTGTGTCATCACAGTATTTCTCAGAAGATGCCGAAGAAGGAGAATTCCTCTGAAGGGGCTTCTCCCTATATCACGACCTGGACTCACTACCTCTTCCTGGAGGAGAAAGAGTCGAACAAGGTTCATATCTGGGCACTACGATCCCAGAAAGAAGTTACGAGTTTGATTCATAAGTACCAAAAGTCGGTTGTTGAAGGCGAGAAGGTCGATGACTTCGCTGACGAGCTTGGCTACTTCAACATGGAAACATACAAGTTGTCCGAATAGGGCATTGTTAGCAGGGTTCTTAATGATCTGGTTAAGAAGATGCGTAGTCCTTGGAGGGTCAGGTGCGATAGAGAGGATTAGTTATAGCATTATCCTCCCAACCGTGAGGTTGGCCTTCAGCCACCATCTTGCGTTATTACAGGCGATGGTTTGCAGTATCCATTGCGGTCTTCGGAGTTTAGATTTAAAGGTGGAGCTTCACTCTGGCGACAAGAATTTTAACAGGGTAGAGCTACCCTAACATTACTTAATAGGTTGGCTCATACTGCATCACCGGTCCCTGATGCGCCCTGGACGAAGGACGACATGTTGGAGGAAGACGCTCTCATTCGTCGGTATCGTGGGATGAAGTGGCTCCATGACGAGGTTCCTTCCTGTAGAAAGGATCTTGCCTTCTTGCCAGGCTGGACCTTCTTCACATCTGTTCCTCAGTTCTCAGAGGATGAGAGGAACGTTGTTCATCAGGATGACGGGGTGGGTATCTACAACCTGTCGGAGAAGATTCTCCGCTGGCTCCTTGCCATCCACCCCTCTCACTTGGTATACCAGAATTGGGTCACCATCTTCTTGGAGCCCTATCTACCAAGCTGGTTTATCCATCAGTTTGGGTATAGAAAATTCTTGCTGAGTAACCTGAGCGCTTCCTTTGGATACTACGATAATCTACTTGATGGGGTCCGAGCATGGCACTACTATGCTGCTACTTGTACCCGAGCTTAGTTTCGGCTGCTAGTAGCCGGTGCTGTGCCGAATATATTATTTATAACGGTGAGCTACTATTGTGTCATGACCCACACCCGGATATTCGGACACGAGTACATGGGTATGTCCAGCCTATGCCGTAGAATCGACGGTAGAACGTTGTCTAGGTCATCTATAATTAATATATGTCTAACTAATAACAATAGTACTCAATCACAATAACTAAAGAAAGATATGCATGAAGAAACATAATCCAACAATAATCTAACAAAAATAAAACTAATAAATGGCACTAAGATAGAGAAATACTAGCCTAGATCTCACCAGGGGTCACTTCTAGGTCCACAATGCAAAGGTACTTAGGAACGTGGAGCACAATAAGACTTGAAAAATATTATCCAGTCAGAATGGAAAGAGTACAAACGAATAACAGTTCCAAATTAATTGATAATGACTATAAACAGTAATAGTGAATATTATACAATATGAGAAAAGCAATAAAAAGATATCATAGTATGGCAGAAACGAATAATCTATAACAATATAGCATAATATATACAATAAAATAGAATAAAGAGAGAAACTAATACTACACCAAGTATTTGAAATACTAGTTAGATATGTGATCGGCTTGGGTTTATCATAGTCTACTATCAAGGATATAACACAATCATATGTACAGTATGATTGACTGTTGTCTACAAGATAACACAATCATATATGATTGGTTGTTGTCTACGAAGTAACACAATCATACGTGAGGTGTATGATTGGCTGTTGTCTACATGATGTAATACAATATTTAAGATTTTTGATCACATATCTATCTAGCACTTTCTTTGCCCCGGACTAGTACAATGGATCCAAATTATGGCACGTCATGACACGATAATCATTATGCATGGTCTATAATACAAACACGATGATCACGGTCTATATAATCACGGAGAATATCAAGATAATCACTGGAGTTATATCTCTTGACGAGGATCCAAGTATACTAATCCATGTAACATCGTGTCAAGAATCACGTAAAATATTACTAAATACTTGTATTATAGTAATTATCAAATAATAGAAACTATCAAAGAATGTACTCGCCTGAGGTCCAGAACAAATGGTATATCTCGGTGTCCGAACTGATGTCATACAGACCTATATATGAAATTTTATGTCATTTGGTGTATTGGAGTAAGAACAAGCTTAAAAGATCTAGAATATGGTTTTCTAGGTCAAGACTAAGTCAAACTAGGTCATTACCTTGATTCTAGGTCCAAATCTAGCTCTTAGGTTGGTTACAAGTCTAAACTAGTTCATACTAGGTTATACTTAGGTTTCTAGGTCCATGCTAGTTAATACTAGTCAAATTGGGTCAATACCTTACTAATCTAGGTCTTCTAAGTCATACTGAGGTATACTAGTCAATACTAGTCTTATGCTAGTTGATATTGGTCATACTAAGTTACAAACACTATTGTATACTCATAATACCCCTAAACTTGCTGTTACCTTAACTCCCATACGGCAGTAGAACATTATTCTCTAGGCTAATACTAATATCTTAATTACCTTAGCTATTACCTGGACTTCATATAGACAATAGACATATAGACAATAGACTAATATACCTTAACATGAACTATGACCCAATACCCTAACATACTCTGATACCTTGGTATCAGTCACTTATACCTTCAACACTCTTGTGCACACTTGTGCACAAGTCACACTGCAAGCATCTCCTCCTCCTACTATTATAGTTTGCACTGACCAGAACAACTCAGTGTCAAACTCTCTAGGTTATAGTATCAGATACACTCCCTAATGCTAATAACTTACAACTTATCCATCATAGCCATCTCACTGATACCCATCCTATCATTCACCCTCAGGTCTGAAACCTGAGCACTGCATTCACCAAAAAGTGTACTGAATGCCAAGTAGTACACCCTCAGTCTGAACACCCCCCTTCCCTCACTGCACCTCCAACCAGTGCATACTACCACCCTTACTTGTCCTCTCCTCAACCAACACACAGGTTCATTATACTTAACCATCTCTATGCCCTTATCCTAGCACCCAAGTACATACACCATGTGGATACACACAACCCAACTTGTGCACAACTCCAAACTCTCCACCTAACTGCTCACATTTATTCTAGGCAAATCCTGAGCTTCTGGGCTACACTGCATTGCAGTGTTGCAGACCCAACTCCAAAGCTACCTCACCCTTGCGCAGACATATGTGTGCACTGCTCTCACAAACCAAACCTGCACATATGAACACATACACTCTCTTATGACAATAAATACGCTCATAAACATGTAAATATAAGCTTAGAACTGAATACCCTTGCTCAACTTGCAGCAATTGCTCCCTCAATCCTCTTACTGTACTACATTCCTTTTTATAACTCCCTTCAAGAACTATACTGCAGTTCTCTCTATCCTCCAACTTACTAACACCACTTTCAAGTATCATGAATCCCCACACCCAAAATACCCTTCTGCTAATCTCTCCACACCCTCAAATCATTACCTCTTATACGTTAAGTGCACAGGCCCCCAACCACTGCATATACCCGAATAAAACAATATCTCAACCAGTCACCTAAGACTTCAGGTGAACTGCAACTTAAGTTACTCAGCAGGCAATCCTGCTCCTTCTCAAGTTTTTCCCCCTCTTATCCACAACACATCTGTTGTCACAACCATTCCCAAGCCCCATTTCTTACCCTGCTATTATGCACTATATTACTGTACTTCACACCCAACTCGATCACTGACACCCACATGGATACTCTTTCTTTACACTGCTACATTATAGCAACAACCCTACTATTTTTGCTACTACCCTATTCTTCCTCCTGCAGCACTTGAAATCCTTCTTCTTGTTGTTGCACTTGTCTAATACACCCTGAAACAAGAACTTCTCCTACTGTCAATGCACACTCCAATAACTCATACTACATCAATACATTGTCAACACACATGAAACCACTATAAACTAATATACACTAACACAACACACTCACAGGCACACACACACTAGTGTACACTCAACTATACAATACACTAACACCTCATATAAACCAAATATCAAACACTAGGTGTGCACTACACTATGACACACACAAGATACACATGACACTCATGATACACCCCTCCAACGATATTGTATCACGATGTATCACGATACTCACTTTTCGTATCCAATTGTGGATACACCCATACTAGTAAATCATGAATCACAACATAAAATTACCTATGAGACATTCCTACAAACACCTAGTTGTCCAAATTCAAATTTTTTCCAATATGGCCACAAAAGTCAATATAACTATGAAAATAAAGCCTATTGGGATATAATTTCTCTTCCTATTGATAGTCTTTAGCCATAGAAGGGTCCCTATAGGTTTATTACTCTATTTAGAATAAAAATGACTAAGAAAATATGGATTTTACCTATTGGGAGATGGATTTCCAATATATTTCTCAAGTGGACACGAAATAAAAATAATCCTTAAGCCAATGCTTTCCTCCTCAAGTACTCCTTGCAATCCAAGCCCTTAGCCTCCTTTGAAATAGAAATTGAGAGAAATTGGGATTGATTTGGAAATAAAGAAAATTGGGGTTTGCTTCCAATTTGGGGATAGACTAATTAGGGAAGAAAAGAGGCTAATAATGAAATAAAAGAGTCTATTATATATATATATATATATATATATATATATATATATATATATATATATATATATATATATATATATATATATATATATGGCCAGCCCTTAGGGTTAGGTTTTGGACCATTTGATTTGACTTAAAGGACCCTCTCTAATCTCTCATGAATATGATCCACTAAACCATAGGGAGGAATATTATATTCTCCTTAGCCTAATTAACCAAGTCATGACTAATCTAATTAGTTGAACCAATGGGTCATGTCAAGTTTAGTTGGGTTCACTTGGGCTAACTAGCACCTAGTCCAATCAAATAGGGTAACTCACTAATCATAAAGTCCATTCTAATTAGCTAGTTCAAAACCAATACATATAATAATAAAAATTATTATCACTAAAAAAATTATCAAATAATTATTGAAATGACAAAAATATCCCTCTCCCAGAATTAGGTAGTTACAATCCTTTCCCCCTTAGAAATATTTCGTCCTCAAATTTAAATATGGTCGTACCTCCTCTAGGTCAACCCCCAATCCGATATAAAATCATACAAGTATGTAAATTAAAAACATTACTAGTTATTGTCATATGCATGGTTATGGTCTCTATCTGTCATGATATTGCAATCTCTGTCAGGGGTATACTACTAATTATACTAACTATATATCACAAGCAACTATAAGGTACCAGGGAATCAATCAAACCTGTAACTTCCGTATCCTGAAATTTTTGCGTAAATATTATTATTAGGTTAATTTGGGACTATTGGAATTTTTTCACAATTTTTAGTTAATTAAAAACTAGTAACCCTAATTTTCTAGGACTTTCAAGAATTTATTTTAGTGTCAAACTTAATTAAAAATATTCCAAACTTTTATTTTAGGTTCTAAATAATAAAATATATTTTCTAGAATTTTTGGAAATTTTTTGAGTATTTTTAGTATTTATTGGGAGTTATTTAGGCTAATAACTAATTTTTAGGACTTGTAGAATTTATTGTGCAATCCCAAGAATATATAATAGACTCACGTTATTTTTTAGGATTTATAATATTATTATATATTTTCTGGAATTATTTCAGAATTTTTTGAGTAATTTTAGTATTTATTTTTAGTTATATGGGTAAAACTAATGTTTAGAGCTTCTCCTAATTATAGTAGAAAATCTATGAATAAAAAATTATTCCAAGTATTTTTATAGGGTTTTTGGGTTCAAAATATATTTTCTGTAATTTTTTCAGATTTTTATGATTAATTTTAATATTAATTTTGAGTTATTTAGATTTAAAATGACTTAAATAATATTTTGATAAAGGCAAATCAAAAATAAATAATATAACCAAAACCATCCAATCAAATCATGACACGTGTCATCCTATCAATTTTCATTCAGCCGCTCAACATCTCTCTATATATATATATTATAATAACCCTAATTATCCCATTATTTTAGAGAGAGAGATTTTGGAGAATTGTCATCTAGGGTTCCTTCATCTTCCAGAAGCCATTGCGCATAGCTCCGGACTCCAAACGATGTCCAGTTTCTTGCGTTAGAATGATATTGAGGTTAGATTTCTGATTATATAAAATTTTTTACGAAATTTTGAGTATTAAATTTTAGAAAATTCGTAGAGTACAACATGTCCGAAAATAGAAGTGTTTGGTTGTTTTTGCGATTCCGGGAGAACCAGGAATCAGAATCATGAACCGTTTGAATTTTCAGAAAGTTAATGTCGAGATAATTAACATATGTTTTTACCAGAATTTAATTCGAAGTATTTACATACTGTTAATTCTGTAGAACTTCTAGGTTAGAATTTAACCATCGGTGCACAATACGAAATTTGTATGTGCCATAATTCCCAAACGAATTTAAATTCGGATGAGCCATAAATTCCAGAATATTTTTGATGCTGAAATCTACAGGAAATCATGCATGAAAGTCGAGTTTGTATTGGTTGACTTTTCGGTCAACAGATTGCCTCGATTTGCGTGCCATGAGTCTCGAGTTGATAAAATTCAGTTCCTTTGGACAAAATTTAGAAATTAACCTAAAAATCAGAATAATAAGATTAAAATTGGATTTTAGAGTAATTATTCCAGAATTAAATAAATTAAAATAAATTATCTTTTGACATGGTAAATTTGTAATACATAGGCTATTTGGACTGTGACTTGGACTCTGATTCATACCAGCAGCAGGACCCCAGGCGAGTACATTTTGACAGTTTCTATTATATTGATTATTTCTATAACTCTTGTTGTATAGCGTACATGACTCTGACACTATTGTTTACACAAGTTAGCATCATTGAGACCTGTCACGAGGAGTCGTGATTGGAATCCATCGTGCTAGCTGGGGATAAATGAGAAAATATTAGTAGCTTATGTGATCATACCCAACTTTACATGCATCATAGCTCACCCACACCTCACGTCGGTGCAGCCTTACCCTTACATGCCTCATCGCTGTTACATATGGTTAGCCTGACCTGTTAGGGATGATCGCTAATCAATGTAATGAGTCATATAGTCCCAAGCCGATCACATGATATGCTGATGTTTCACACACTTAGTTAGATGTTCTTGACATGTATCTCTAGTATATTGATCTAGCATCTCTACATGTTCTAGTTATTGTTCTTGTACACACTTATATATCAGTTCATTGTTCTAGCGTGTACTTGTATTTCTATTTCATTGCTAGATGTACATTGATGATGACATATGCTCCCGTATTCCATTTATTTCAGTATTTCTATTTTCAGTATATCCATGCTCGTCAGTATTTTTTATTGCCAGTATTCATAACTGTCTTATATTTTTTACACTGTGTTATAGTTTTGTCAATATATGTGGAACTGCTGTTAGAGGTGTATTTCGTTCCAATCCTGACTGGATATTTTTTCCAGACTGTGACATAGGGGACTTGTTTTCGGCATACTTGGAGACTTGGATGTTATTGATTGCAGGTTAGATTATTTATTGTTGTTTAGACTTGTCTTGTACTTCATTTGTTTGCTTCGATATCTCATCGTGCTTTAGTTTATGTGATTGAGTATATTCCATATTATATTGTGATATCTGTGTCTTCTTATGGAGTTGGATATTCATGTGAGAGTGATTAGCTAGTATTGTGACCTAGACAGCATTCTACCGCCGATGCTGCGGTGTAGGCTGGACGTACCCACGCACTCGTGTCCAAAGTCTGGGTGCGGGTCGTGACACATTTTTAGTGGTGGCCCATGTAGGTCAGACTTGGCAAGTTGTGCGATGTCATGGTAGTGCAACGTCTTAGTTGTACTACTGCGTGCCTGCTATAGAATATAGGACATAGGATACTAGGATGAGAGAGGATACTCAATCATAAATTCTTGAGAGATTCCTGAGACGACCCCTTGAGAATCTTGTTATAATTTCTAATTTAAATCTTTTTCCTTGTTTTTGTCCGCTCTTGCTTGTTGTTATTGAACTTGATTCTTGTTGATCAGTTATTAAATTAAAATCTTGGTATCATTGTTGAGTTTGATTCTTGTTGACCAGTTGTTAAATTTAACTCTTGGTGTCGTTGTTGAGTTGATTTCATATCGAGATGAATTTTATGGGCTAAAATTTACGGTATCATCTGATGATATATATTGATGAGGACAGTGAGAAAGGTAAAACATCTACTTTGGTTATGGAGCCTAGAGTTTATCGCAGCCACATTAGCTATCACGCCGAAAACGTAGGAACCTAACTTCGGATGTACATATCTTAGTTATGAATTTAGAGTTTCTCGCAGCCATACCGGTTGGCGTGGCGAGGATTCTAGATGACGTGATTATAGAGTTACATACCTTAGTTACGGAACATGTCGTTTATCGCAGCTATGCTTACTGGCGTGGCGAGGATTCTGAGTGTCATGATTTCAAATAGATGTGTATGATTATCAGGTTGTATCTTAAAATGGTTCTTAAAGTCTTATCTCAATACTTATCTATTTTGTTATTACATGACTTTGTTCCATCGCTTTTTTTCGTTACTAACAGTAGCAATACCTTCAGTCCTTAATCTCGTTCCTTTTTGAGCTTCTTTTCCTTGAGGATTCCTTGTTAGTATGATAATTAGTGACTTGAAATTATGTCTGTGTCTTGTATTAGTGTTGACTGAGTGTGACTTATTAGTTTGTAAGTGTTTCTTAGTTGGACATGTGAGCAGTAGGCATTAATCTAGAGATATCCATAGCATAGTACCTTGTAGCAATAGTTCTATGATAGGTGTTATTATAGTTAGTATTGTACTATAGGTAGTAGAGGAGAGTATAGAGTATCAGTGATAGTTCCAAGAGTTAGTATCAGAGTCAGCATACCCGTCTTGGATAGTCATAAAATTATGTAATTGGATAATCTATGTAAACAATTAAGTATCAAGGAATTGTGTTAAAGATTAATGGGGCATGATGTTCAATTTGATGATTGATACCGGGTGTGTTAAGAGTAAAGGTATATATATGCATAAAGGGTTTAATGAGATGTCATAAGTAGAGAAATATCAGGATTAGTAATGAAAGTTATGAAGTGTATCACAGATTAGTTTAACAGGCTATAAAAGGATTAAGAGATATGCTTATACATCAATCGAGATATGGAACCATATGCCTGCCATTGAGAGTGAAGTGAAACATGGGTGTTATAACTGGTGCGAATAATCGGGAGTTCTAATAAGCTTGATGAGGTGATCTAATGATGGAGCTAGTATTACCATACCAATAGTGCTGGTAATTTTATATCAAGGATTTGTTGAGCAATGTGCTAATAACAGTAAGTACTTCATAATTAGATTGGTGTATTAAGTAATATAGATAGAAAATTATTGGAGAAAATATGTGTGATGATAACTTTGATTATTGGAAGTAATATTGCAAGTACTCCGGCAGTACAAATTTCAGAACACAGCTGAGAATTATAGACAATTGGTGTATTGTGTGCACCTTGAGTATTAGAGACTGTGAGTATTATATGTATACTTGTGGATTTAAATTTATAATTTGAAGAGTGGGAATGAATTTTAATTTTTAAAGAATTTTTGAGGAGTTAAGATTTTATGTTATTAAAATTTTGAGGATTAAAATTCAATTCAATAAACATAGTCAAAGCTATAAAGACTTTGGAAGTGATTAAAATCTTGTTTCAATATTTGAATATTTGACTTTTGAGGAAAGTATATACATCTTATTTTAAATTATTCGAGAAGTAAATTTTGATGATTTTATTTTGAGGATAAAATTTTATGGTGGGTAAGAAATGTACATTAGTATATGAGTAGATGATATACATGTATAAGGATCTATTGACTTGAGCATGATTGAGATGACACTGCAAACTGACTTGGGTGTCCATCTAGAGTTGTATTAGAGAGAACAGTACTTAGTATGGTGTGTTGCACTTGGTATGCACTTAAGTGATAAGAAGAACAACTAGTATAAATAATTATAGTAGGTAAGAAAGCTAGCAGTGGATGTACTTGTAGTAGAAACAGTAGTACCTAAAAGGATAAGGGTATCAAACTTTGGATGCATCATTAAACCTATGTTGTATTAGTAGGTTCTGTTATGTTCTGTTCTTTCCTCATGTTTCTTTTTTCGTCTTTTGATTGATTGATTGATCCCTTAGTACCGTAGCTTGTATCCATAATTTTCTTGTTAGAATGTAGTTATTAGTACACCCTGACAGAGACTATAATACCATGACAAAAGAGACCATAACCATGCATGTTTCATCCAGATTGCATATTTTATAAAGATCGCGTGTTGTATTGCGTGTTGTATGACTATAGGTAGGGTTCTCTTAGACTTTGATTGTTGAGAGTTGACCGAAGTGACAGAATTAATGAAAAGGTTATGACTTGACAAAGAGAGACAATGTACCTTAAATTTCAAGGATAAATATTTATTTAAATGAAGAGAGTTGAGAATTTAATATGACAGAATTGACGATTTGTTAAATCATAAATTTTTATCAAGATTGTGGTATGATTGAATGTCACTAACATTTGAGGAAATTAAGAAGATTATCATTATATTTATTGGACTGCAAGTTATGAACTTATATTTTGAATGTTATATTTGAAGATTTTGCGAGTATTATATTATTTGATTATTGTGTGAAAGAAAAAAAAAAGAGAACGAGGATTAAGATCACTAATGGATTAAAAGTTTGAATTCAAATTTTTGGGATGAGGATTTAAATTTTATAAACATGCATCAATTGGATTTAAATTAGAGGAGTAAGATGATTTATGGATTAGTGTTGAATTTAAATTTTGGGATAAGATTTTTAAATTTTATAAATATGCATTGACTGGATTTCAATTAAAGGATTGGATAGTAAATTTTGTATTTAGTGATTTACTCAAAATTTGAGGAGTAAGATGATTAATGGGTTAGTGTTTGAATACAAACTTTTTGGATGAATTTAAATTTTATAAATGTGCATTGAGTGGATTTAAAATTAGAAGATTGGATATTAAGTTTTGTATTTAGTGATTAGCATAAAAGTTTTTTGAGGAGATTGTGATAAGAATAAAATTTGATTTTATATTTAAAGATTTTCAGGAATGTAATATTTATAGAATTTTGAGAAATATTGTGAAATAACAATATGGATTAGTTCATGATTATATGATTTGATGAATTTAATTTTGATGGTAAATAAATAAAATAATTGAGGATTTTAAATTTTAAGAACGAAATTTTTTTTAAGGTGGGTAGACTTGTAACCTCCGTATCATGAAATTCTTGCTTAAATATTATTATTAGGTTAATTTGGGACTATTGGATTTTTTCACAATTTTTTGTTAATTAAAAACTAGTAACCCTAATTTCCTAGGACTTTCAAGAATTTATTTTAGGGTCAAAATTAATTAAAAATATCCCAAACTTTTATTTTAGGTTCTAAAGAACAAAATATATTTTCTAGAATTTTTGAAAATTTTCTGAGTATTTTTAGTATTTATTGGGAGTTATTTAGGCTAATAACTAATTTTTAGAACTTGTAGAATTTATTGTGCAATCCCAGGAATATAGAATGGAACCACGTTATTTTCTAGGGTTTATAATATTATTATATATTTTTTGGAATTATTTTAGAATTTTTGGAATAATTTTAGTATTTATTTTTAGTTATATGGGTAAAACTAATGTTTAGAGCTTCTCCTAATTATAGTAAAAAAACCTATGAATATAAAATTGTACCAAGTATTTTTATAGGGTTTTTGGTTTCAAAATATATTTTCTGTAATTTTTTCAGATTTTTATGATTAATTTTAATATTTATTTTGAGTTATTTAGATTTAAAATGACTTAAATAATATTTTGATAAAGGCAAATCAAAAACAAATAATATAACCAAAACTATCCAATCAAATCATGACACGTGTCACCCTATCAATTTTCATTTAGCCGCTCAACATCTCTCTATATATATATTATAATAACCCTAATTATCCCATTATTTTAGAGAGAGAGATTTAGGAGAATTGCTATCTAGGGTTCATTCATCTTCCAGAAGCCATTGCGCATAGCTCCAGACTCCAAACGAGGCCCAGTTTCTTGCGTTAGAACGATATTGAGGTTAGATTTCTGATTATATAAATTTTTTTATGAAATTATGAGTATTAAATTCTGGAAAATTCGTGGAGTACAGCATATCCGAAAATAGACGTGTTTCGATGTTTTCGCGATTCCGGGAGAACCAGGAATCAGAATCATGAACCGTTTGAAGTTTCGGAAACTAATGTCGAGAGAATTGACATATGTTTTTCCCAGAATTTAATTCGAAGTATTTATATACTATTAATTCTATAGAACTTCTAGGTTAGAATTTAACCATCGGTGCACAATACAAAATTTGTATGTGCCATAATTCTCAAACGAATTTGAATTCGGACGAGCCATAAATTCCAGCATGTTTTTTATGCTGAAATCTACAGGAAATCATGCATGAAAGTTGAGTTTGTGTCGGTTGACTTTTTGGTCAACAGATTGTCTCGATTTGCGTGCTATGAGTCTCGAGTTGATAAAATTCAGTTCCTTTGGACAAAATTTAGAAATTAACCTAAAAATCAGAATAATAAGATTAAAATAGGATTTTAGAGTAATTATTCCAGAATTAAATAAATTAAAATAAATTATCTTTTGACATGGTAAATTTGTAATACATAGGCTATTTGGACTGTGACTTGAACTCTGATTCATACCAGCAGCAGGACCCCAGACGAGTACATTCTCTGAAAGTTTCTATTATGTTGATTATCTCTATAACTCTTGTTGTATAGCGTACATGACTCTGACACTATTGTTTACACGAGTTGGCATCATTGAGACCTGTCACGAGGAGTCGTGATTGGAATCCATCGTGCTAGCTGGGGATAAATAGGAAAATATTAGTAGCTTATGTGATCATACCCAACTTTACATGCATCATAGCTCACCCACACCTCACGTTGGTGCAGTCTTACCCTTAAATGCCTCATCACTGTTACATATGGTTAGCCTGACCTGTTAGGGATGATCGCTAATCAATGTAATGAGTCATATAGTCCCAAGCCGATCACATGATATGCTGATGTTTCACACACATAGTTAGATGTTCTTAACATGCATCTCTAGTATATTGATCTAGCATCTCTACATGTTCTAGTTATTATTCTTGTACATACTTATATATCAGTTCATTGTTCTAGCGTGTACTTGTATTTCTATTTCATTGCTAGATGTACATTGATCATGACATATGCTCCCGTATTCCATTATTACAGTATTTCTATTTTCAGTATATCCATGCTCGTCAGTATTTCTTATTGCCAGTATTCATATATGTCTTGTATTTCTTTACACTGTGTTATAATTTTTGTCAATATATGTGGAACTGCTGTTAGAGGTGTATTTCGTTCCAATCCTGACTGGATATTTTTTTCAGAATGTGACATAGGGGACTTATTTTCGGCATACTTGGAGACTTGGATGTTATTGATTGCAGGTTAGATTATTTATTGTTGTTTAGACTTGTCTTGTACTTCATTTGTTTGCTTCGATATCTCATCATGCTTTAGTTTATGTGATTGAGTATATTCCATATTATATTGTGATATCTGTGTCTCCTTATGGAGTTGGATATTCATGTGAGAGTGATTAGCTAGTATTGTGACCTAGACAGCGTTCTACCGCCGATGCTGCGGCGTAGGCTGAACGTGCCCACGCACTCGTGCCCAAATTCTGGGTGCGGGTCGTAACAAACCACTAGTTGAAAAGGACAGGAAGAAAGAGTAGAATAGAACATGCTAACCCATCACCTGTAGCATCAATCCCCTCGACAGTCATCACAAAAGCTCTGCATTGCTGGGGTGTCTCCCTCTGCTGGTATGGAACAATTTGCTGTGCCACAAGTAGCCTAGCTAGACCCTCTATTCTTACTATCTGAAATACCTGTACTCCTACTCTCTATGATACTTACTTATATATACTATACTCATACTACACTGATACTAAACTGATACATTACTCATATCACTTATTACTCATCCTAGTGTTGATACACTCTGTTCATTGGCTTACTCTAGGCATCCTTTTACTCTAGGCATCCTTTGTACACAGAAACTTACTCCATAACTACACATGCTTAGTACTATAGGATACCATTTGCTAATTATACTCTGACACCTACCTTAGAACTATTGCTACAAGGATACTACACTATGTGTTATTTCTAGGCTTGTACACTGATACCTATTGCTCACATACCCTACCAGGAACCACTCACAGACCCATAAGCTACACTTCTAACAATCAACACTAACATTTAACTTGACACAACCTATCTGCAAGTTACCAAGCTACTGCACTACCCAAGGAGCTACTTCGGGAACTAATAAAGGTGAAGCTCTATAAGGAACTAAATGGAGCAACTAAAGATATCTCTATCCTGAGCTAGTAAGGTAATAGAATAAAACTCAATGTTAACAAGGTTGAATGATAGAGATGATATGTTAAGAACCAATTTAAGATACAATCTGATAATCATACACGTCTATCTGAAATTATGTTACCCAGAATTCTCGCTACGCCAGTAAGCATAGCTGTAATAAACTATAGAGTCCGTAACTAAGATATATACCTCTAGAATCATGTTATCTAAATATTTTTGCCTTGTCACATGCTTGGCTGCAAAAATAATAAATTCCATAACTAAGAGAAATATATCCAAAATCAGGTTGTATGTCTTCGTTATGCTAGCTAATATGGCTAAGATAAACTCTAGACTCCATAACTAAGGCAGACGATTATCTTTCCCACTGTTCTTATCCATTTATGTTATCAGAATATACCTCAACTTAGTCCATAAGATTCATCTCGATACAAGAATCAAATTTAACTATGGATAAGTACAAACGCTAAGGTGAAACGAAGCAAGTGGAAATAGATTCAGAATAAGATTCTCAATGGTCATCCCAAGAATCTCTCAAGAAACCCTAATTTGTGATTGAGTATTCTCTCATCCTAGTAACCTATATCCTATATCATATACCCTATATCATATATCATATATCCTATATCCTATATCCTATCGCAAGATCGCAGTAGTACAACTAAGTTATTGCACTACCATGACATCATCCAAATTGTGAAGCCAAACCTACATGGGCCACCACAAAAATGTGTCATGACCCACACTCGGATATTCGGTAACGAGTACGTGGATACGTCTAGCCTATACCATAGCATCGACAGTATAACGCTGTCTAGGTCATCTATAATCAATACAAGTCTAACTAATAACAATAGTACTCAATCGCAATAACTAAAGGAAGATGTGAATGAAGAAAGATAATCCAACAACAATCTAACAGAAATAAAACTAATACATGCACTAAAATAGAGAAATACTAGCCTAGATCTCACCAGGGGTCACTTCTAGGTCAAAGGTACTCAGGAATGTAGAGCACAACAAAGCCTGAAAAATATTATACAGTCAGTATGAAACAAGTACAACCGAATAGCAGTTCCAAATTAAATTATAATAACTATAAACAGTAATAGTGAAGGCAATACAAGATGATAAAAGCAATGAACATATATCATTGTATGTCAGAAAAGAAAGACAAGTAATCTATAACAATATGGCATAATCTGTAGACAATAAAATAGAATAAAGAGAGAAACTGATACTACACTAAGTGTTTGAAATACTAGTTAGATATGTCATCAACTTGGGTTTATCATGGTCTACTATCAATGCTATAACACAATCATATGTATAGTATGATTGGCTGTTGTTTACAAGGTAACATAATCATATATGATTGGCTATTATCTACTGAGTAACACAATCATACGCGAGATGTATGATTGGCTATTATCTATAAGATATAATACAATGTTTAAGGTTTTTGATAACATATCTATCTAGCAATTCTTCTGCCCCCGACTAGTACAATGGATCTAAATTATGACACATCATAACACGGTAATCCCTATGCATGGTATATAATACAAGTACGATGACCACGGTTTATATAATTATGGAAAATATGAAGATAATCACTGAGAAGTAACATCTCATGACAAGAATCCAACTATTCTAATTCGTGTACCATGGTGTCAAGAATCAGTTAAAATATTACTAAATACTTGTATTATAGTAATTATCAAATAATAAAAACTATCAGAGAATATACTCGCCAGAGATCCAGAGCAAATGGTACAACTCGGTGTCCGAACTGATATCACACAGACCTATATATAAAATTCTATGTCATTTGGTGTATTGGAGTAAGAACAAACTTAAAAGAGCTAGAATATGATTTTCGAGGTCGAGACTAGGTCAAACTAGGTTATTACCTTGATTCTAGGTACAAATTTAGCTTCTAGGTTAGTTACAAGTCTAATATAGTTCATACTAGGTTATACTTAGGTTTCTAGGTCTATGCTAGTTAATACTAGTCAAATTGGATCAATAACTTACTACTATAGGTCTTCTAAGTCATATAGTGGTATACTAGTCAATACTAGTCTTATACTAACTGATATTGGTCATACTAAGTTACAAACACTAGTGTATACTCATAACACCCCTATACTTAATAATCTAGGTGTTACCTTAACTCCCAACACCTATAACTTAGTTCAACTCTAGACTAATACTAATATCTTAATTACCTTACCGATTATTTGGACTTCGTATAGACAATAGACTAACATACCTTAACATGAACTATGACCCAATGCCCTAACATACTCTGATACCTTGGTATCAGTCACTTATACCTTCAACACTCTTATGCACAATTTTGTATAAGTCACAATGCAAGCATCTCCTCCTCCCACTGTTCTATTTTGCACTGACCAGAATAACTCAGTATCAAACTCCCTAGGGTTTGGTATCAGATACACTCCCCAATACTAATAACTTACACCTTATCCCTCATAGCCATCTCACTGATACCCATCCTCTCATTCACCCTCAGGTCTGAAACCTGAGCACTGAATTCATGAACCAGTGCACTGAATGCCAAGTAGTACACCCTCAGTCTGAACACCTCCCTTGCCTCACAACACCTCCAAGTAGTGCATACTGCCACCCGTACTGGTCCTCTCCTCAACCTACACACAGGTTCATTCCACTTAACAATCTCTATACCCTTATCCTAGCACCCAGGTACCTACACCATATCACTACCAGAATAAGTCAAATTAGCGACGTCTGGAAACGTCGCTAAATGGCACAAAAATGTCACTTAAAAATTTAGTGACGTAATTAGCAACATTTTAATGAAGTCACGTTTAAGCTAGTCGCTATCAGAAAAAATGTCGCAAAATATCGCTATAGCGATATTTTCTAGCGACGTATTCGCGTCGCTAGTATTTTTTATATTAGCGACGTTTAGCGACGCAACGTAGCTAAATTAGCGATGTATTGTATGTCGCTAAACATCGCTAATATTTTTCTATTTAGCGATATTTTGTAACACATTTAGCGACGTTTTGTTGACCTGAAAAATACTGCCATGTCAGCAATTTAGCAACATATTCAGCGACAAATTTAACGTCAAATTTAATAATGTATATAAATGTCGCTAAACGTCGCTAATAGTCTCTAAATGTCGCTAAATTTGCAGTAAAAAAATATAAAATAGAATATAAAATGGTTTCCAAACCAATCTTCCTGCTATTTATGAATTCATAATTTGTATAAATAGACCCGGTGCAACCCTCCGTTGAATTTTCTGGGGTCGTTGACCCCTTCGATGGAACACTCAATATCGGTAAATTAACATACATTTAATATGAATAATAAAGTAAAATTTGAAGAAAATAAAATATTGAAATTATAAACCAAGTCTGAAGAAAATCTCGTCGTAAAGAATGCAATAAATATCCACAAAACTGAGTGCAAGAAATAAAGTTTAAAATCCTCAAAAATGTATAATATTCATAAATGACCTAATATTATGGGTCAAAACACAAACAACTACTAAACTGTCCTAACTAGGACTACTGTGGATCGGCAGAAGGATGACCATCGACGCACATCAGGGATAAGAACAAATCATACTGCTCCCGTGAAATGGACACCGATGTCGATGAAGAAGGCAGTGACGTCGGTGGAGTCTGTGTCGATGAAGGCACACCAGGAGGACGTATCTGCTCCAATGCTACTAGTCGATGGTTGTATGAATCCATGGTAGATAACAGCCTCGTACTGCTATGAACCATTGAATCCTGGATCATCGTCAGCCTCTCACCCATGGATAACTATGATGCCTGCAGCTCTGTTATGCTGGGCTTTGTCGATACTCTAAGATCAACTGTCATATCCCTGAGCTCCATGATGCTATGCTCGACCGTATCAAATTGTACGATGAGTGTCGCATCTTTCGCCTGTGGCTGGGATAGGGGCTGCTCATCTATCCTTCGCTGTAACTCATCACAGAGAGACGCAATCTGACGGTCAACGGTCTTCTGGACTCGGGCCGACGCCTGCGAGGGCTGTGGAAAATACACACTTACAGTGGAGGCTCTAGGATCCCGTACCATAGTACGTACCCCTCTGGAGACCACCAGCGTCGGTCACCCATAACTCGTTCGCTGATAGAGCTAGAGAGGGCTGCGAGGAAGTACCAGCCTCTCCCGCTGTAGGTGCACTAGCAGTTGTCCGCTCACGCAGCCTAAGATACTCAGCCTAAAAAAGTATGAATACTCGATAATTGCTGATGTCTAAGGTACTTATTACTAACTACATGGATATTTATTTGCATATTTCCTAAGTTATATTAAAATTAACACAAAGTAAAGTAATACTTACATAGGTCTGTGAGGTCCTCTCATCTATAAGATTTTCGTCCTTTCGATGGGTGGCCAGGAAGACGGTCACCATGTTGGCATCCTCACCCCTCTATACCCGTTAAAAATATATTATTTAGTACTAAAATTAAAAATTTTATCCTACTACCATTTTATTGTACTTGCATTAAAATAATATATCTAAAATAAAAAATATACCAAACGACGGAAATGTTTCGTCATCGAAATTGAGCCACCACACCACTTTGCTGCCTTCTTCCTAGCCGCCTTGGCCTTCTCAGACCTTTCCTTGTACCTTGGATTGTAGAATCTAGCCCTTATCGATGTCCACTACTCAGGCATGATCCAACCTTGGATCATTTTTCCTTCACGATCATGAGCCTTCTGGTCATATAGAGCATCACGGATCAGCTTGGCGGCAACGACATAAAATATCTGCTCGATCAACTCTGCCCGGTGCGGTGGATAAAAATACGTTTGCTACAAGAAGTAATTTAGTAAGTTATATAATATACATAAATTAGATGATTAATATTGAAACCAAATATACTTTTACCTTGAAGTGCACAAACCAAAACCTATTTCTCTCATCCGGAGCATCAGAGTAGTTGATCCAAAGGCCACCATAGTTGTACCTCAGAAAGTGGCCCAGGCATTTCTGTACCTACGAGGGATGATATTTATACAAAGATAATTATTTTTATCAAAAAAGTTAATATATGATGAATAAAGAAATACAGGATATATATGATGATAAACCAACTAATTGACTTACTTTGTACCGTCGGCCCAAATCTCCGTCCTCGGCTCGTCTGAAGGTGCGCATGGAGGATCTCGCTGATGCTGGGACGACGTTGGCTCAACCTCCTCCATATGCTCATCTAACTTCATGGTTCCGTCAGCAGGAAGAACACTGGACTAGGAGTAGTCTCAGGCCTAAAATTACTTATCCCAGGAGTGCTCTCACGTAACGTCGTCGCAGTCGAAGATGTGTCAGGTTGATATACCGGAGTACTTGGAGCCGAGGATCCAGAACCAACAGTAGGCAGTACCGGAGGAGCACTCCGTCTACCTCGGGACCTGCCGAACGCTCTGCGTCGTCCTGTCATACCTGATAACAACATATGATGCTAGAACAAATAAACAGATATATAGTACACTCTACAGTCAAAATATTATGCATATCTCACAGTATTAATAGAATTGTACAGTAAATAACTAGTAGTGTCACAAGTATAAATGGATAGTAAATTTTATAGTCAAAATATAATACATGTCACAAGTCTAAATAGATTTATTTTATTTTTAATCATCTTCAGAAAATTCATCTTGTTCGTATTCCACGTCGCATCTTCCTCTTCCTCTTCCTCTTCCTCTTCCTCTTCATCTTCACTTTTATTTACTTCGTCTTCGTCTTTCTCTTTGGATAATTCTACCTTTTCTACATTATTAGTCGTGTAATGAGTAACTTTTGTTCAGTCCACATCTACAATATTTATTACAAGAGGTAGCTCGTCCTCCTGATAAGCTATTTCGTCAACTTTAAAGGTATTTCTAGCTTTAGTCTTGCATACTGCCCACCAATTCGTCATCGCTGTCCCCCGTCTAGGATAATTTGTGAAATACACGAGATGATCCTAACTTGATTGGGCAAATGGATCGTAGCCTTGATATCTACGCTTGTAGTTTATATCCACAATACCATGCTTGTCAATTTTCCAACCTTGATCTTGAATCAGATCGAACCATTCACACTTAAATATCATGATCTTAGCAGGTTTTGTGCCATAATTATATGTCAACTCCATAATTCTCGTAAGATGCCAAAAAAATAATTGCCTGGATCAACGTCTTTGTAGTTCAAAGATTTGATACACAAACAACTGTTTTTCGTTGAATCAAGATCCAGAAAGCTTTATCTAAATAGAGCATTTGTTGACTTGAATCTAAACCCATTCACACAGTAACTTGGCCATATTTTGACTGCAGTAATTGGTCCCTTGGCTAGAGTTCTAATAGATTCAGTCTCGGATTTTATTAGACGATCGACCTAAATACCAAAGTACGATAGTAAGTTATTTATTGTGCAAGTGCATACAAAAAAATTAATTACCGAGCTCCTTACATATGCGCTCAACCAAGAAGGAAAATGATGTCTTATTTCTTGTTCTACTTTTTCGTCTGTTATGCAGGGTCTACCGACCTCAGCTCATCATTGTATGTGGTGAAAAACAATGAAGCAACCGCTGATTAATAGCATAATATTAGCTTATACTATTATATTGAGATGACATAAACGTGGACATATTAATTACTTACCCCTCTAGCTTCTCTACTTCATCCTCATCACAATTGAGTAATATATACAACTAAGTAGCCCTTAGCTCGTCGTTATTCAAATATCTCTTCTTTATTTTCCCCGAAGGCTTTTCGGATGCATTGAATACTTTCAGTATTGCATCATTAGTTTCCTGATATTCGTCATCATTTTTCGGAGCTCTCGTTCTATTAGTAGCAACATGAGGTTTGAAATACGTCGAGCAAAAGTTTGTAATCTCCTCGAGAACATAAGCTTCACAAATAGAGCCCTCAATCCGTGCCTTATTTTTTACCTTTCTCTTTAGGTGATTCAGATGCCACTCAATTGGATACATCCATCGATAACCGACAGGACCACCAATACGTACCTCATAGAAAAATAAATTGGCAAATACTCCATAGAGTCAAAAAATAAGGAGAAAACACCTTCTCGAGCTTGCACATTATTACCGCAATATCCTTCTCTTGCTTTTCTAGACGATTGACGAGCAACTTAGTAGAACAAAGATCTCTAAAGAATATGCTGAGCTCTGTCAATGGATCTCAAATGACTTGCACTAAAAATTCCCAAAATACAATCAGAATTAGCCTCTCCATAAATACGTGACATATAGACATCGTTCAAGTATATACTCATATGAATATTTGGTAGTATATATTATCCAAATGACACTCACTCCAGATATGCAAATATGAATAGACATCATTCAAGAAAATAGTTTAAATTATACTACATGTCACAAGTCTAAATGGATTTCATATTGATATTTTTAATCATCTTCTAAAAATTCATCTTCTTTATTTAAATATAGTACATGCACTGATACTCCTAATGCATTGTATCAATATATCAGTGAGTGTCAACTCTGTATCCTGGATATCCACACTTGATATTTGTTTAGGCCATGACTTTCTAATTGAAAAGTCAAGTCATGGATATCCAGTGTCAAATTTTTTTTTTGTCCAGGATACAGAGTTGACACTCACTGATACGCTATTGGATATCCACACATGACATTTACACCGATAGATATATAGTTTCAACCCTATATAGATTATGAAACAAAAAATAAAGAGAGTTTAGGCCCAGTAGATATTATTTATATTAATATTGTAAATGTCAAGTATGGGCCTAAATACAATATTTTGACAAAAACACATACTCAATGATATATGTAAAGTTTAACCCTTCCCTAATTTTCCCTAATTTTAAAGGCTAGTTCCGCCACCGCATGAAGCACAATTAAGTTCTCCTAAGAGTTTAAAAATTATAGACAAAAATGGTTATAAGTCGATATAATTTCGCGTTCGAATTATTAATTAATCCATTTTTGTTAACACGTTAAGCCAAATAATGGATAGGAATGCCATAGCCATAAGCTTATTGATATGGTAAGCTTAACATTGTTTAAAATAAAAGAATATAGCCTCTATCTTCTCCTGTATAAGGTCCAGCATCCTCAGAAGTAGAGATTACGTGAGTAATAATGCTCTACTGGTCAGTGGGCAATGGAACTAATATCAATTTATGGCATGATCCATGGTTCCTCTAGACCCCCAATTTAGAGTTGTGGGTATGCAATGTGCTTATCAACATGCTCTATTGGTTAGTAATCTTATTGATAATGCTACTTGTTCTTGGAAGTATGATATTATTTATCACCTCCCCTTCCCCCTACGAGGCCTCTGCCATCACTCAACTGCCTTTTGATCCAACTTGTAGGGATGACAAACTGGTATGGATACGTACAAGCAATGGAATCAATCCTTAACTCCAAATCTGCTTATAGACTCATTCACGAAAACATAGATCCCAATCTAAACCAGTATTTACAATCAAAGTTTAGAAGTTGGAAGAAGCTATGGATGTTAAATCATATTTGCCTGAGAGTACTTGTGTTTGTATAGCGGTATCTCACAAATTTTATTCCAACGGAAGAGAATATCCATAGACGGATACAGAGTTTTGATCCAACATATTCTTTATGTCAGGTATAATTCGAAATGATAGATCATCTTATTTAACATTATTAAACTTTTGTCTGTGTCAGTGTGTGTGTCGTGTCTGTCTCAGTGTGTGTGTCTGTGATAGTATGTCGTGTCAGTGTCATTGTATGTGTGTGTCATGTCTGTGTTAGTATGTGTGTGTCGTATCTGTGTCAGGGTTTGTCTGTGAAAGTTTGTGTGTCATGTCTATATTAGTGTGTGTGTGTCATTTTGTGTCAGTGGCATATTGTATCTGTATCTGTGAAAGAGAGAGAGATAGGTTTAGGGTTTACCTAGAGGAGGAAGAGAAGCCCGAGGTCGTCAGAGGGGAGGAGCTGCACCGGAGGGGAGAAGCTGCGCCAGAAGGGAGGAGCCATATGGGAGGGGGCGCTTGGGGCGTGGGGAGCCGGAGGAGGGTCTGGGGGGGAGCCGATGGTGGGGGGTAGGGACGGGGGGAGGAGGAGGATGCCGGAGGGGGGTAAACTTCGCCGGAGGGGGGAAAAGAGGGAGGGTTTCAAAAATTTTTGAAGGGGATCGACATAATGGAGGAAAATAAAATCTTGAACCCTATATTAAAAAATTTAACGACGTTATCAATGGACGTCGCTAAACATTACTAATTAAAAAAAGTAGCAACATCAATAATAGACGTCGCTAAACGTCGCTAATTAAAAAGTTTGCGACGTTAGCGACGTCGCTAAAAATAAAAAAAAGAAACGTCGGTAAATATATCTCTAAACATCGCTATTTCGAAAAACTCAGCGATATTTAGCGACGTTATAGAAGCTTATAGCTACTATTCTTTAAAAAATTGAAGTACAGTCGCTAAACGTCGCTATGTGTCGCCAACAGCGACGTATAGTGACGTTTATTTTGAGAGTCGCTCAAGTATTTAATATTAGCGACGTTTTATTATGACGTCGCTAAAAATGTCGCTATTTTATTATATTTTGGTAGTGTATGGATACACAAAACCCAACTTGTGCACAGCTCCAAACTCTTCACCTAACTTCTCATATTCATTCCAGGAAAATCTTGATCTTCTGGGCTACACTAAATTACAATGTTGCAGACCCAACTCCAAAGCTACCTCACCCTTGCACAAACATATATGTGCACTGCTCTCACTAACCAAACATGCACATATGAACACACACACTATCTTATGACACTAAATACACTCATTAACATGAAAATATGAACCCAGACCAGAATATACCCATGCTCAACTTGCACCAACTGCTCCACAAGCCTCTTACTGTACTGTGGTCCTATTTAAAACTCCCTTCAAGAACTACACTGCAGTTCTCTTCATCCTCCAACTTACTAACACCCCTTTCAAGTATCATGAATCCCCATACCCAAAATACTCTTATGCTAATCACTCCATAACCTTAAATCATTACCTCGCACATGTTAAGTGCACAAGCCCCCAACTATTGCCCATATCCGAGCAACACAACATCTCAACTAGTCACCTAAGGCTGCAGGTGAACTGCAACTTAAGTTACTCAGCAGGCAACCCTACTCTTCCTCAAGTTTTTCCTTCTCTCATCCACAACACATCTGCTGTCACAGTCATTCCCGAGCACCATTGCTTACCCTACTATTGTGAACTCCATTACTGCACTGCAAACCCAACCTGATCACTGACTCCCACATGGATACTCTTCCCTTACACTGCTACATCATAGCAACAAGCCTACTGTTGTTTCAACTACCCTATTCTTCCTCATACAACACTTAAATCCTTCTTCTTGTTGCTGCACTTATCCAATACACCCTAAAACCAGAACTTCTCCTACTGTCAATGCACACTCCAATACCTCACACTACATCAATACACCATCAACATACATGACATCACTATACACTAATATATACTAACACAACACATTCAAAGGCACACACACACTAGTTTACACTCAACTATGCAACATACTAACACCTCATATAAACCAAATATCAAATACAAGGTGTGCACAACACTATGACAAACACACGATACCCTTGACACTCATGATACACCCCTCCAACGATACCATATAATGACGTATTGCGATACAAACTCAAAATATCCAATTATTAATACGCCCACACTAGTAAATCATGAATCATAACCTAAAATCATCTATGAGATATTCCTAGAAACAACTAGTGGTCCAAATTTGGATTTCTCCAATTTGGCCATAAAAGTCAATGTAACTATCAAAATAAAGCCTATTGGGACCTAATTCCTCTTCCTATTGGTAGTCCTTAGTCATGAGAGGGTACCTATAGGTTTATTACACTATTTAGAATAGAAATAACTATTAAAATAGGAGTTTTACCTATTGGAAAATGGATTCCGAATGTATTCCTCAAGTGGACATAAAATGGACACAAGCCTCAAGCCAATGCTTCCCTCCTCAAGTGCTCCTTGCAATCCAAGCTTCTAGCCTCCTTTGATATAGAAATTGAGAGGAATGAAGATTGTTTTGGGAATGAATAAAATTGGGGTTTGCTTCCAATTTGGGGATAGACTTATTATGGAAGAAAAGAAGCTACTAATAAAATAAAAAAGGCTATATATATATATATGGCTTGTCCCTCCTCTCTACGATTATGGTTATGTTTTGGACAAATTGATTTGACTTAAAGGCCCCTCTTTAATCCCTCATGAATAGGATCTACTAAACCATAGGGAAGAATATTCTATTCTCCTTAGCCTAATTAACCAAGTCATGAATAATCTAATTAGTTGAACCAATAGGTCATTTCAAGTCTATTTGGGTCTACTTGGGCTCACTAGCACCTAGTCCAATCCAATAGTCTAACTCACTAATCATAGAGTCTATTCTAATTAGCTAGCTTACAACCAATCCATATAATAATAAAAATTATTATCACTAAAAAATTCTCAAACAATTATTGAAATGACAAAAATACTCCCACTTCCGGAATTAGGTAGTTACATATTGCACGCCGAATACCCCACCATCTGGCTTCGATCTCGAGAGAAGTTTTATTGAGGGCACAAAACTGACGCCTAGAACTCCTAAGAAGGGTAAAGCATTGCCCGGGTTTTGGTAGTTAAACCGGATTGGGCGACTGAGGAGGAGACTCCTTTCGATGATCCTCCGGCCTCGAAGCGCAAGTCTTCCGTAGCCCACAATCCTCGTCATTCCAAGAGGGCGAATGTTGACACGGTCCCAGAGGCGAGGCCCCAAAATAGGCCTAAGTCCTCTGCGATGGACATTTTAAAAGAAGAGGTAGTACCCCTTGCGCTGGTTGTTTCTGTACCAGACCCCACATTGGATGCTATGGGGGTATCCGTAAAACCTCTTAGCTTGATTACTATGTCACCCTTGTATGAAACTTTTTCGTATGGTTTGTCTAAAATTTTGCAGACACCGACAAAAAGGGCTCGACCCCGACGATCTACGGCCCTGGTAATCTCATATGCGGAAGAGGATAAGGAGACGATATCTCCAGGGTCTGATGTCATCACTGAAGAGCCTGCAAAGGAGGGTTCTAGTGGGTATGGCACGAACGAGGAATTGGTGGAGCCTGATACTCCTTTGGTAAACATTTATATAGATGACTTGGATGCCATATGGATATCTCTAACTACGCTGAATGAGCCATATGCCTCGCCACCTTTTTTGGGTATGTTGTTCTACAACTTCACAAGAGACAAAATTTTCCAGCTTCATTTTCTATTCTCTTGGTGCGATTAATCATGGGTTGCTTTGATTCCATAGGCCCTTCTCCCCCTATGAAGATATTCAATATAGCAACCGAAGAAGGCGTAGAGGAAGAGGAAGAAGGGGGGCTCGTTATAAAGAGGTCTGAGTACGTCCCTCACTCTTTCGAAGCTGAGGGACCTCCCCCGGTGACTGATATGGAGCAGACCCCTGTTGTGGGTCCATCTAGTGTGGTGGCTGCTCCGTTGTCTTCCTAGACTGATGTTGGAGAATGTGGGGTCGGGATTTCTTTGGGTACCGGGGTCATAAAGCTTCCCGAGGATCCCGTGCTTGGTCTTGATGCTGCGACAGCCGATATACCAAGTTTCCTAGCATCAAGATACTATATTAGACTATGACTTGGTCGTAACCAAAGCAACCAGTCGTTCTACAACTATAGTTCTGCCTCATGGACTATCAGGCACTGTTGTGTCAGTTGCCCCGCCCATCACAGCCTCTTTTTCCCAAACTCCTTTAACCACGTCCACTTTTGCGGAGATTGATGACACCATGAAGATCCTCGTACAAAGCTTTTATATGCTAATGAAGCAAGGGGTTCATAATTTCTTCTAACAAAACAAGTCTTTTGCCTGAGCTAAGCATTGTGCTATGGGACAAGTCAGTATTTTGAGAAAGCTTCCCGGCTTTGAGCAGACATCTGACTTGTTGCTCCAGAAGTTGATCGAAGTAGAACATCATTTGGACGAACTGCAGTGGTCACGGCGGATCGACATGGCTGTCATGATGGTTAAGGAGTATAAACTTCTCCTAGGCTTTGTGGAACAAGAGAAGGACATCTATGCGATAAATAAGGCGTCCCTGAAGCACGACCTTAAGTAGTTGGAAGTTAAGCACAATGAACTGGCTGAGCTTGTAGTGGCCTGCTTTCTCGTCAGGACTTTATAACTCACGAGATAGCGGTCGTCACCAAACAACTCAAGCAGCTTCAGACCAAGCACAAGACGTTAGAGGCCGATCTTCAGGCGGCTCATCAGGAACGAGAGGCTATTTGTGAAAAGACTAGCCAAATAGCTAAGTCTTCTGCTGTCATGCCCCGATTCCGTGGAATCGATAGTCGTCCCCCGGGCGTGACCGCCGTACGGGCCTAGGTTGCGCTCCGCACAAGGCTAAGTATTTTATTTTCGCATAGCGAGCACATATTCAGAGTACGCAGATTAAATGAACACAGATTTGAAGCATGAAAAAGTTCTATTTTTATTGATAATATGAACATCTATTACAAACTCCTTTAACTGAGTCATAAGGATTGCCTCTATGGGCTTATAAAAGTGTTGACACAAAATGAGATAGCAGTCCTGTATATTACATCCTTTACTAAACTCAAAATATAAGACCTTGGGTCAGAACGACGGCCTTTCCACGAAGCTGCATATTTGCTTGGCTGCTAGCTTCTATCTTCAAAATACTTTAAAAGGTTGGCACGGTCGAGGCGTGCCTACAGCTGGACTGGATTGGGGAATTTGTCTTCTGCTCCTCACTTGGTTCTCCTTAGCGCGGGGAACCTGTTTCAACGAGGGTCAGTACATCGAAACGTACTAGTGAAGGCAAGCTAACCCAACTATACCAATCACCACGTTATTTTAATGAAGCATGCACATTTATTGTGGTCTTTCTATCTTGCCTTAGTTCATTTTACAACAAGCAATAGATATAGAAATCAATGAAATAACCTGCCACCGCTCGGTGACATTTACCTGTCCGTCTGAACCACCTGTATAATACTTACCCTGTCTTCCCTGCCAAGAAGACATAAGTTAGTTGCAACAGGTTTAAATATACGAGGGGATCACTGGCTTGATGCCATAATGGATGTTATAGTCTATGGACAAGGATGGTATGCAACGAAGTAGTGGAGGCGCTGCATAATCCTGCCCGGGACATGAGACTATCATGAAGTTCCGTCTGGATCGGATCGGTGCCAGTGCCCCAGCAACCGTCCGTAGGAACCCGAAGGCCTTGTGCACAAGTTGTCCGTGATCAACGGCGTTTGTGTTAAGTTTACCATTTATGTAACTGAGGCAATGAAATTAGGAGATATGTAGCATTGTATGGTTTATTTTGCATAGTCTCCCTGATCAATTGTTGCATGGCAAAGAGTGTTCTACATATAGCATGTTTATAGAAGAAGTAAGCATTCTAACTTGTATTTATGCATATGATGAACAAATCAAATGAGCAAGCATGTAAGTAAGTAACCGTTCACAAGTTTCATTAACAAGCTTGTTGAACCAAGTCTATTCCCTTATTATCTTGATATCCTTTAGTTATTACTTGGTATCATTTGATCGGGGCAAGCATGAATACAAGATTCAGATGTGAAGACTAGCAAGAAGGGCTAGCTAATCGGGATGGTAGCCACTCACTTAGTAGTTGGAAGAAAGAAGGAAAGAAGTGCTTTAGGAGTCCGTTCGAGCGACGCCTACTGCTGGATCACCTGCATTGCCACGAACAGCTGATCAATACCTCTTTCTCTCTTTCCATTATCGGAATTAAAGTGCAGTTCGAAGAACGAAAACAATAAAATCCATCAAAATCGTTCAAGAAATCTCAAGCAAATTCGAAAACCAACTCAAAGCACGAAAGCAACAAGCGACAGCGAAAACTAGGCAACAAAAGAATGCAGCGGAGAGGTCCCTCTTGACTCTGCCGCTAAGTCGATCCTGGGGGCACGGTCCACTGAATATGGGAATCGATTCCGAAGAATCAAATCCATAAAGAGGATGGTTTTTTGTTTCAATCTATCCCGATCGAACGATACTGTCTTGTATTTCTTAGCCGCACTCCCCGAATAGGGGGAACGTGGCACCACATCCTACCCAACTAATTGGAAGTTTCGTCCCGAAACTTAAGAAATAGAACCTACCACTAGGAAATAATGAGGGGAACCTTTCCCTCATCTCTGATTCAAGCTCCCAAGTAGATTCTTCGACAGAGTGATTCCCCCAAAGCACGCGCACTAGAGGAACCGAAAGAGTCCGAAGCAGCTTTTCTTTTCTATCCAAAATTTGTACATGTTGTTCAACATACGTCAAGTCGGGCTGAAGGTTCAGTTGTTCTAGGTCTACCACGTGGCTTGGATCATACACATATTTTCTAAGTTGAGAAACATGGAATATATCATGTACGTCGTATAGGGATGGTGGTAGTGAAATCTGATAAGCAACTGAGGCAACCAGCTTTAGTATTTCGAACGGTCCGACAAATCTTGGACTTAGCTTTCCCTTTGCTCCGAACCTGCTGACTCCTCGCATGGGCGAAACCTTGAGGAATACCCAGTCGCCTACTAGGAACTCTAGCGGTCTTCGATGTATATCTGCGTAGCTCTTTTGACGGCTTTGAGCTACCTTTAATCTTTCCCGAATCAACCGAACTTTCTGGACAGTCTGCTCCACGAGCTCAGGGCCAAGTATCTGCCGTTCACCAACTTCATCCCAGCAGATCGGAGATTGACACTTCGGCCCATATAATGTCTCATATGGTGCCATTTGAATGCTTGATTGATAACTATTGTTGTAAGCAAATTCGGCTAACGGTAGATGAAGGTTCCAACTAGTTTTCAAATCCAAGGCGCAGAGTCGCAGCATGTCTTCGAGGATCTGGTTGACACGTTCTGTTTGGCCGTCGGTCTGTGGATGGTAGGCGGAGCTGAACTTCAACTTCGTTCCCATTGCTGACTGCAGGCTTCCCCAGAAATACGATATGAATCGACCATCTCGGTCGGAGATTATGGATACGGACACGCCATGGAGCCGAACGATTTGTTGAGATATATCTGAGCCAGGCGGTCGGCACTCCAAGTAGATTTGATAGGCAGAAAGTGAGGTGACTTGGTGAGTCGATCGACGATAACCCAGACTGCATCATGTCCCCGTTGTATCCTTGGGAAGCCAACAATAAAATCCATCGTTATATGATCCCATTTCCACTCCGGAATAACAAGGCTCTGAAGCTCTCCTCCTGGTTTCTGGTGTTCGGCCTTTACTCTCTGACAAGCCATGCAATGCGACATGAACTGCGCCATATTCCGTTTCAAGCTGTGCCACCAAAACATCGTACGAAGATCCCGATACATCTTTGTGCTACCCGGATGAGAAGTATAACTAGCAAATGGGCCTCCGTGAGTATCTTTTTTTTGAGGGCCGCGTCGTTCGGAACGCACAGTCTTCCCTTCACTCGAAGCATCCCGTCCGTGCCTACCGCAAAGTCGGACGCCTTTCCTGCTAAGATAAGGGCATGAATCTTTTGCAGGAATGGGTCGTCCTTCTGAGCGGCCTTCACTTTATGTAACAAGTCAGGTTCGAGGCGCAGTTGTGCTACTTGCGCCCACTTTTTGTATCTAATTTTCAGTGTAATGTTCAGTGATTCAAGATCTTGGCGCAGCCTATCATCAATAATCAAACCCCCTACGAACACTCGACTCAATGCGTCAGCTACTACATTTTCCTTTCCAAGCGTATATCTGATCGTGAGATCGAAGTCGCTTAGGAGTTCAAGCCATCACCGCTTTCGAAGATTCAAATCCTTTTGAGTGTACAAGTATTTCAAGCTCTTATGGTCCGTGTAGATTTCATACGGCACGCCATAAAGGTAGTGGTGCCACAGCTTCAGCACAAACACTACTGCAGCCAATTCTAAATCATGAGTCAGATAGTTCTTCTCGTGAGGCTTTAACTGCCTCGACTCGAAGGCTATCACCTTATCTCTCTGCATCAGGACACATCCCAGTCCTTTACCTGATGCATCACTGTATATTTTAAAATCATCCGGTCCGTTCGGCAGAGTGAGGATTGGGGCAGAGACGAGGCGCTGCTTTAACTCTGCAAACGAAGCTTCACAGTCGTCCGTCCAAGTAAACTTTGCGCCCTTCCGTATGAGCTGATTCAAGGGCGAAGCAATTCTAACAAAATTCTGTATAAACCTGCGGTAGTTGCCTGCCAGTCCAAGAAAACTTCAGATATCGCTAGCTGATTCTGATCGTTTCCACTGCATAATGGCTTCTACCTTCTTCGGATCAACTGAAATACCTTCCGAAAGGATGACATGCCCCAAAAAGGATATACTGTCTAGCCAAAATTCAGATTTACTTAATTTGGCATACAACTTATGGTCTCGAAGGATTTGCAGTACCATCCGCAGGTGTCCTGCATGCTCATCCCTAGTCTTCGAGTATACCAAGATGTCATCGATAAAAACCACCACAAATTTATCGATGAAAGGCCGAAATACACGGTTCATCAAATCCATGAATGCAGTAGGCGCATTCATCAGTCCAAACGGCATTACTGTGAATTCGTAATGTCCGTAGCGGGTTCGAAAGGCAGTCTTTGGCGTGTCCTCAGGCTTAATCTTCAACTGGTGGTAACCTGAGCGAAGATCAATTTTTGAAAACACTGCTGTCCCCTATAGCTGATCAAACAAGTCGTCTATCCGTGGCAGAGGATATTTATTTCTGATTGTGACTTTATTCAATTCTCGATAGTCTATGCAGAGGCGTAGCGTTTCGTCCTTCTTCTTCACAAAGAGCACAGGCGCACCCCAAGGAGACACGCTCGGACGGATGAACCCACGATCAAGTAATTCTTGAAGTTGACATTTCAATTCCTTCAGTTCTACAGGAGCCATTCTGTACGGAGGCATGGAAATCGGCTGTGTATTTGGAAATGTGTCGATAGTGAATTCAATCTCTCGGTTGGGCGGCATGCCGGGTAGTTCGCTCAGAAACACATCGGGAAACTTTGCCTCAACGAAAGTAGACTCGACATTTGCGTAGTCCTGCCGTGTGTCCCCAACCGACGCTAAAAATCCCTCGCAGCCCGAGTGGAGCATTCGCCGAGCAGATGTTGAAGATATCACCATACAGGCCTTGGTCGCATCTGTCGCTTGACTACTAGTGTAACAGAACTCGACTTCTCCAGGCAGATAGAAAAGGATGCGTTTCTCTGCACACTCTATAGTTGCCGTGCAAGCACCAAGCCAGTCCATTCCCAAAATGATGTCGTAGTCCCGAACATCTAGAACTAAACATCAAGCGATAGTTTTCTTCCTCCAATACAGACGTGACCACCTTGGCAGACTGAACGGACAGGTATTTTCGTACTAGATGGGGTGCTAACACTTAAATCTAAATGCAACGGAGTCATTTCTATATTGTTCTCCGTGGCAAAGTTTGCAGATATAAAGCTATGTGTTGCACCAGAATCAAATAGAACACGAGCATGTATGTTATTAAAAAGCAAAGTACCTGACACCACGGTGTCCGATGTAACACCCCGTTCTGTTCTAGCGGACTGCCGTCTCAAACGACAAAAGTGCAACTGTCCCGACCCGCTTTGCCTCAACAAGAAGCAAAGGATATCCAGACTTGCCCCTACAGGAATCCGGCTTGGACTTTCAGAGGCTTGCTCAGGCGTATCGCTCTACCGAGGCGAATCATCGCTAAGGTGGGTGGCTACGGTGAACTTGTCTTTGCTTAGCCAGCACACATAAAATCTGGAATATTCATGCTAGTCGCTAGGTGAATCACCCCCCTGCATGCTAATAAATCCAACGCACCTAGCTAAGGGAATAATCCCAATTTGTATTGCTATCCTAGAACATGGAAAATGAAATACTGCTTATATATGTTCAGACCCCCGCATGCTAAGTCCCTAACGGTTTCATCTCTCGGCTTACCTTCGGGTCCGAGCAAACGTGCCTGCTTATGTTCCTTAGAAACGCATGCTTGTCTGCTTGAATGTTACCATGTTTTTATCCAAACCCCGGGAGACTACTACGTAGTCGTTCCGTGCCTGAATGAACCTGCAAGTATCCGGGACCGTTAGGTCACCAAGGCATATCCCCGAACCAGGGGAATGCATTAAGCAAGAATGAATACTGAACGTGAATCACACTTGAATGATAATCATGCTAAGTATGCATCTGAACGAGGATCGTGTTATGTACTGAGGGAATCCCAGCTCGTGGAGCAATATGCTCGTTCAGATTAAGTTTAAGTTTCATGATTATCATGTCAAGCTATAGAATATGGATAAGACCCTGACCTGCATTATCGCGGACAACTTGTGTGCATAAGGTATGTTATGTTGAGTTTCGCGAACGGTCACCGGGGCACTGGGACCGATCCGATCCAGACGGGATGTATGTTAGTCGTATGTTACCCTGCAAGTGTTATGCGACGGGGCTCGCCACCCACGTTGTACGTCACTTCGCCCTGAGACTAAACTGTCCTTTATGGCTATGCCAGCGACATTATGTTCATATAGATAAGTCATCTTCGCTTAGCGGCTATCCACATGCGAGTCACTGCATCACATTAATGTACAACTGAACACTTGAACGATCATGTTAAAACGACCCTCGTGTTTGCATATGCAATGCCTCCTGAATGTTATACTTGCCCGTGTGTGAATTAACATGTTTGCCTCAATGTTTGCCTTGGACAGGGAAGGAGATGGTAAGTTGGTAAGTCTCACCGTATTTTCTCTCATGTTGCACGGTGCACCGCCACACGAGTTAGGCTATTCAATATTTGCATAAAACTGATCCTAAGGCAATTAGAAAGACAACTTAATAGTTGTGCACGAAACCTATATTACGTGTTTGGATTTGTCGAGCGGGCGAGTAGCTTCCCCACCAGTGCATTCAATGTACTGATAATCCACCAGTTTGTATACAGGGTGCGGGAGAACCTCGTTCGGTGCGGATGCCTCCAACGTGTGTGCTTAGGCATGAAGATCACTCCGAAGCAACGGTGTGTCCGGGACTGAAGCACATATACAAGACATAATATTGGAGCGTCGCCTGACCATCGCCAGTACAATCATTCCACAATTGTAGCCACTTGGCACACTTTTACTGTTTCAGAGAGAGAGGCTTGAGCGACTTGTAATCTCGGCTATACACCGCTGGTAACACATGTTCATATCAATAAAAGAGCTTGCTTTACTTCAACTTGTGTTTCAATGCTTCCGCTATATTGTCGACTCAGTGAACCTGTTACCAAATCATTATGCGTTCATGACCCCGCTGTACTCGGACAATCTGTGCGACCCTGTGGCTTAGAACTATTGCCGCCGGCCAATGAACCATGGCCTTGCACGGGCGTGGATCACGCTCGTGCGGCATCACGCCCGGATGGGTCAAGCGAGTTCCGCGGGAGCGCTGGCGAGGGTGATTCCCGCCTAGCGGGAATGGCCGAAATAGCCTGCGGGAGATCGGGACGTGACATGTTGGTATCAGAGCCTGGCTTCAACGCCTTTGGAATTCAATTCGATATCTCTGTTTCGAAAGCTCGTTCGTGGGTTATGTGCACTCTCTCTCTCTCAATGCCTCGATGGGATGTTCCAACAATAAGTCTAAATACTTTCAAAATGCGTTTTGATTGATATGATTGCTTGTCTGGTTGTATGCTGCGAGTGGCCTTTGTGCCAACCTGTGTGAACCCTTGAGAGTATCGCTAGTAGCTTATCCGATTTTTACTAACCCTAAGTTTGGTTGAATGCATCTATTCAAGGGACGCCTTGAACTAGTGCACCATCCAAGACTGAAGAATAGGTGAAACTCGAGTGCTGAGACTTCGCTATCACTAAGCTGGTTGACGTGTTCACGCTAGAGGGGCTCTTCGAAAGTGCGCACGATCCAGTCTAAGCGATATGCTGATTTCGACGCTTGTGCAAGTGAATATCCAAATGAACAAGTGCAACGACTTGTCTAGGATTGCCTCAACCCTAGATCACTGCTTGTCCTTAGTAAGTCTCGAGGACGAGACTTTTTCTAAGTTGGGTAGGATGTAACACCCCGTTCCGTTCTAGCGGACTTCCGTCTCAAACGGCAAAAGTGCAACTGTCCCGACCCGCTTTGCCTCAACAAGAAGCAAAGGATATCCAGACTTGCCCCTACAGGAATCCGGCTTGGACTTTCAGAGGCTCGCTCAGGCGTATCGCTCTACCGAGGAAAATCATCGCTAAGGTGGGTGGCTACGGTGAACTTGTCTTTGCTTAGCCAGCACACATAAAATCTAAAATATTCATGCTAGTCGCTAGGTGAATCACCCCCTGCATGCTAATAAATCCAACGCACCTAGCTAAGAAAATAATTCTAATTTATATTGCTATGCTAGAACATGGAAAATGAAATACTGCTTATATATGTTCAGACCCCCGCATGCTAAGTCCCTAACGGTTTCATCTCTCGGCTTACCTTCGGGTTCGAGCAAACATGCTTGCTTATGTTCCTTAGAAACGCATGCTTGTCTGCTTGAATGTTACCATGTTTTTATCCAAACCCCGGGAGACTACTACGTAGTCGTTCCGTGCCTGAATGAACCTGCAAGTATCCGGGACCGTTAGGTCACCAAGGCATATCCCCGAACCAGAGGAATGCATTAAGCAAGAATGAATACTGAACGTGAATCACACTTGAATGATAATCATGCTAAGTATACATCTGAACGAGGATCGTGTTATGTATTGAGGGAATCCTAGCTCGTGGAGCAATATGCTCGTTCAGATTAAGTTTAAGTTTCATGATTATCATGTCAAGCTATGGAATATGGACAAGACCCTGACCTGCATTGTCGCGGACAACTTGTGTGCACAAGGTATGTTATGTTGAGTTCCGCGGACGGTCACCGGGGCACTGGGACCGATCCGATCCGGACGGGACGTATGTTAGTCGTATGTTACCCGGCAAGTGTTATGCGACGGGGCTCGCCACCCGCGTTGTACGTCACTTCGCCCTGAGACTAAACTATCCTTTATGGCTATGCCAGCGACATTATGTTCATATAGATAAGTCATCCTCGCTTAGCGGCTATCCGCGTGTGAGTCACTGCATCGCATTAATGTACAACTGAACACTTGAACGATCATGTTAAAATGACCCTCGTGTTTGCATATGCAATGCCTCCTGAATGTTATACTTGCCCGTGCGTGAATTAACATGTTTGACTCAATATTTGCCTTGGACAGGGAAGGAGATGGTAAGTTGGTAAGTCTTGCCGTGTTTCCTCTTATGTTGCATGACGTACCGCCACACGAGTTAGGCTATTCAATATTTGCATAAAACTGATCCTAAGGCAATTAGAAAGACAACTTAATAGTTGTGCACGGAACCTGTATTACGTGTTTGGATTTGTCGAGCGGGCGAGTAGCTTCTCCACCAGTGCATTCAATGTACTGATAATCCACCAGTTTGTATGCAGGGTACGGGAGAACCTTGTTCGGTGCGGATATCTCCAACATGCGTGCTTAGGCGTGAAGATCACTCCGAAGCAACGGTGCATCCAGGACTGAAGCACATATATAAGACATAATGTTGGAGCGTCGCCTGACCATCGCCTGTACAATCATTCCATAATTGTAGCCACTTGGCACGCTTTTACTGTTTCAGAGAGAGAGGCTTGAGCGACTTGTAATCTCAGCTATACGCCGCTTGTAACACATGTTCATATCAATAAAAGAGCTTGCTTTACTTCAACTTGTGTTTCAATGCTTTCGCTATATTGTCGACTCAGTGAACCTGTTACCAATTCGCTATGCGTTCATGACTCCGCTGCACTCGGACAATCTGTACGACCCTGTGGCTTAGAACTATTGCCTCCGGCCAATGAACCATGGCCTTGTACGGGCGTGGATCACGCTTGTGCGGCATCACGCCCAGATGGGTCAAGCGATCGTTCCGCGGGAGCGCTGGCGAGGGTGATTCCCGCCTAGCGGAAACGACCGAAATAGCCTGCGGGAGATTGGGGCGTGACATCCGAGGCCAAAGCTTCTTCCCGTGTCATGGTATAGACCCGGCCTTGAGCCTGATTACGCCCTTGCTGAGGTGCAGCTCGGTTGGTCTGGTTTGTCGCAGTCTGATTTGGTTGTTGAGTACGACGATTATGGCGGCTCTGAGGACAATCACTAATCCCGTGGTTCGCATCTCCATAAATGAGGCATAAGCCTAGTTTCTAATGACATTTATCGGCCGTATGGTAGAGCTTTCCGTAGAAGGAACATGGTGGCCCTAGATTTCCCTTTTTTGAACCGTCATTGTTAGGGCACTTTGCAGCGGTGTTTCCTCTATCGTTGCCTTGGCGTTTGTGATTGGGGGTTTGCACAGCCCCGGCAGCAATGTAAGGATACTGCGGTTCGAGGGAGAGGGCATGGTTTAAAACTTTCCTCATCGTCTGATACTGTAGAACGACTATGTGCACATGGATGCCAGGACGTAGCCCTCCTTCAAATCGTCTGGCACGACTCGCTGCATCCGGTAGATAAAAACTAGCAAATTTGGCTAGTTTGTTGAATTCTGCAGAGTATTGCTTAACCGTCATGCTGCCCTGTCGTAGTTGTAAAAACTTGTTTTCTCGCTGACGGCGTACAGGCGGGGGTATAAACTCCTCCTCAAACGCGGCACGAAAAGTCATCCACGCGATCTCCTCCTCTCCATGGCCAAGTTGAAAAGATCGTCGATGCATGTCCCACCAGTTGTGCGCATTGAGGCGAAGCTGTAGTTGGGCACAGGCGACGCGCTTGTCTTCCGGCACTTCTAGGAGAGAAAAATGGTCTTCAAGCTCGGCGAGCCAATCTAGGGCCACGATTGGGTCCTCAGTCCCTTTAAATGGCGTATTGCAGACCTTATTGAAGTTACCAAAGGTGAAGGCAGTCACTTCCCTCGTCCTTGGCGCTAGTGGTGTCTCAACTTCAAGCATTGGTTGTTCCACCGGATTCGCTGCTGTCGCTGCGGACTGGTTGGAGGCCATAGTCTGAACAAGCTGCTGCAGGTTATCTACCTGCTTTTGTTGGACTGATAGTCGGGCCTCTAGATTGCTCTCGAACTTGGCTTGGTGGGCATCATCTCTCTGTCGTTATGCTTCCAACATTTGCATCACTTGTTGAAGCGGATCGGCTCGAGAAATGCCCCGTTGGCTCCGAGAGCTGGCTGATGTGCCGGAGCTGCTCTCCTGAGCCTGTGTCTCGCCTGGTGCTAGCGCTGATGGTTGCGCTTGCATCATTCCTTCAAAAGAAGGTAAATTACACCAGGATGATAAGGTATTATGGACTTATTGCATGAACGTATCTCATTTGGCCTTAACGAGTTCAGGATTTCGCACAGGAATTTATCGTTAAAGGAACTTTTCCAGTTCAAGAGTCAAAGGAACTTTGAAGCTGTGCTCTGATACCAACTTGTCACGTCCCGATTCCGTGGAATCGATAGTTGTCCCCCGGGCGTGACCGTCGTGCGGGCCTATGTTGCACTCCGCATAAGGCTAAGTATTTTATTTTCGCATAGCGAGCACATATTTAGAGTACGCAGATTAAATGAACACAGATTTGAAGCATGAAAAAGTTCTTTTTTTATTGATAATATGAACATCTATTACAAACTCCTTTAACTGAGTCATAAGGATTGCCTCTATGGGCTTATAAAAGTGTTGACACAAAATGAGATAGCAGTCCTGTATATTACATCCTTTACTAAACTCAAAATATAAGACCTTGGGTCAGAACGACGGCCTTTCCACGAAGCTGCATATTTGCTTGGCTGCTAGCTTCTATCTTCAAAATACTTCAAAAGGTTGGCATAGTCGAGGCGTGCCTACAGCTGTACTGGATTGGGGAATTTATCTTCTGCTCCTCGCTTGGTTCTCCTTAGCGCGGGGAACCTATTTCAACGAGGGTCAGTACATCGAAACGTACTGGTGAAGGCAAGCTAACCCAACTATACCAATCACATGCATATTTATTGTGGTCTTTCTATCTTGTCTTAGTTCATTTTACAGCAAGCAATAGATATAGAAATCAATGAAATAACCTGCCACCGCTCGGTGATATTTACTTGTTCGTCTGAACCACCTGTATAATACTTACCCTGCCTTCCCTGCCAAGAAGACACAAGTTAGTTGCAACAGGTTTAAATATACGAGGGGATCACTGGCTTGATGCCATAATGGATGTTATAGTCTATGGACAAGGATGGTATGCAACGAAGTAGTGGAGGCGCTGCATAATCCTGCCCGGGACATGAGACTATCATGAAGTTCCGTCCGGATCGGTGCCAGTGCCCCAGCAACCATCCGCAGGAACCTGAAGGCCTTGTGCACAAGTTGTCCGTGATCAACGGCGTTTGTGTTAAGTTTACCATTTATGTAACTGAGGCAATATAATCAGGAGATATGTAGCATTGTATGGTTTATTCTGCATAGTCTCCCTGATCAATTATTGCATGGCAAAGAGTGTTCTACATATAGCATGTTTATAGAAGAAGTAAGCATTCTAACTTGTATTTATGCATATGATGAACAAATCAAACGAGCAAGCATGTAAGTAAGTAACCGTTCACAAGTTTTATTGACAAGCATGTTGAACCAAGTCTATTCCCTTATTATCTAGATATCTTTTAGTTATTACTTGGTATCGTTTGATCGGGGCAAGCACGAATACAAGATTCAGATGTGAAGACTAGCAAGAAGGGCTAGCTAATCGGAATGGTAGCCACTCACTTAGTAGTTGGAAGGAAGAAGGAAAGAAGTGCTTTAGGAGTCCGTTCGAGCGACGCCTACTGCTGGATCACCTACATTGCCACGAACAGCTGATCAATACCTCTTTCTCTCTTTCCATTATCGGAATTGAAGTGCAGTTCGAAGAACGAAAACAATAAAATCCATCAAAATCGTACAAGAAATCTCAAGCAAATCCGAAAACTAACTCAAAGCACGAAAGCAACAAGCGACAGCAAAAACTAGGCAACAAAAGAATACAGCGGAGAGGTCCCTCCTGACTCTGCCTCTAAGTCGATCCTGGGGGCACGGTCCACTGAATATGGGAATCGATTCCGAAGAAGCAAATCCATAAAGAGGATGGGTTCTTGTTTCAATCTATCCCGATCGAACGATACCGTCTTGTATTTCTTAGTCGCGCTACCCGAAAAGGGGGAACGGGGCACCACATCTGCTGTCTTGGATGATACTCTCAAAAAGTTAGAAAACAAGCATAAGGATTTTGCTAGATTTGAAGATCCTATTTTTATAGCTCGAGAGGCCGAGCTTCGGGCTAGGGCGAGATAGATGCCGCCATTGTGACGCTTCAAGGGAGAATAGATAACTATGTACTGATACATAACACTTGTGGTCTGGTTCATCTATTTTTATCCCACTTTTGTGTTTAGTTTCTTCTCTCTCTTTTTATTGGGGTTTTAGCAAACCCTTGATGTATCCCTTTCTTTTTCCTGTATAAAAGAAATAAAGCTTTTTCTTGCATCACCTTTGTATATGAGCTTAAGGATGGCACCGTAGTCGTTAAGGACATCCCAATGGAGGATTTTTAGTAGACTTATTATCTATGGCGCACTTAATTGAGGGTAGATAATAAGTTCAAAACCAGACCCTATCAGAGGTGATGTTGACGTTATATGTTGAGATAATTCCGCTAGAGAATTTTGGTGGACTCATCATCTCGGACGTAATTAGAACTAAGTACAGATGATAAGTTAAAATGACAAATACAATCAGAGGTATTATGGACGTGTTTGTAGAAAGTCGATAGACAAGAATGTTTGCTCGGAGGTAATGTGGACATGGCAAACATAGGATTCCTCTAGAGATATCTTATTCGGAGGTTATGCGAACATGGTAAGATTTAACTTTGTGAAAATAAGAAAAACAAGACAGAGGTGATATGGACGTGATTGTTTCCTTGTGCTATCATATTTACTCTCCTAGGGAGAATGACAAGATTATTGTTCATAGGTAATATCGACGTAAATTATTGCTTGGGGTGATCCCTTTCTATTCGGGGGAAGAAATCTCTAGGGAGAGAGCATCTCTGATCCATCTGGGGATCACAAAATGAGATGACCTGGAAGCAACTAGGCTTCAAGGACACGTTTATTTGCTTGAGGAACTGATTTTAGGTGGTCTCAGCGAGTGCGTTTCATTGGAACTAAGGACTGTTCCATTGGGAAACTTTAGAGGATCCATTATCTATTGTGCATTCAGGACTCCTGAACACAGATAATAGATTTATGACGCATTGTGGGGGAATAAATGTCATATTGTACATTTGCACTTACTAGGGATAGGTTAAAAATGTAACCACGTACTATACATTCAAATTGCCTCGCTAGGGATAAGGGTACCTGAGCTTCGCTTAGACATAGTACTTTTTAAGGAACTTGTCATTGATCGGCATCGTTAGCAAGTCTCCATTAGGCTTTGCAAGGTAGTATACTCCATTGGAATACACTTATTCTACCACGAAGGGGCCTTCCCACTTAGCTTAGAATTTTTTGACCGTCTTATTTGTCATGACCATCGGTCTTCTTATCATTAAGATGAGGTCAAAAACTTGGAATGCTCTTTCCTTGATCTTTTTGTTGAATGCTCTAGAAATGCGTGCTTGATATAGCTCAATACGCTGTTGAGCCAGGAGACTTTTTTTGTCGAGTGCCTCCAACTCTTGTAACCGCTGACGATAGTTTTCCTCAGTCGTCAACTGGTTGGCGAGGGCCACCCGGAGTGAGAGAATTTGGACCTCTAGAGGACACACTTCTTTGCTCCCGTAAACTAAGGTGAATGGCGTACTCAGTTGGGGTTCAGACCATTGTGCTATAGGACTAGAGATATTCTTCAAGTTTCTCGTTCCAGTCATGTTTGTTGGACAAAACAAACTTCTTGAGCAATTTGATAATCGTCTTGTTGATCGCTTCTACTAATCCGTTCGCTGCCGGATTGTAAGCCGTCAAAGCTATGTTTTGAATTCGATTTTTATCGCAAAACCGATAGAAAGCGTAGCTTGGGAATTGAGGGACATTGTCGTGGATGATCCTTCAAGAAAAACTGAAGCGGTAGATAATGTGATGCTTGAAGAAGCTAATCACGTTTGACACTTTTACCTCAATGAGCAGTATAATTTCCACCCATTTGGAGAAGTAGTCGATTATATCGAGAATGAATCGATACCCTTTAGATGATGGTGGAGTAATAAGGCCGATGATGTCCATGCCCCATACTTCGAATGACCATAATGCAACTTTCGGATGTAGAAACTCTGAAAGGTTGGTAGATGAAATCATCATGGATTTGACACATCCTGTATTTTTTGGCATAATCGATGGTATCTGCTACCAAAGTGGGCCAATAATAATCCATACGCCAGAGACGACCATATAGCTTATGACCGGGTTGGTGTGCACCGCAAGTACCATCATGATATTCACGGAGTGCATGCTTTGCTTCTGCGTCTGATAGGCATCGTAGTAGAAGCCTATCATAGGAATAACGATACAATATCTTGGTGGTTGCATCATAATAGAACCAGAGGGAACGTCTTCTAACAGAAGCGACTTCCTTCGCGTCGTCTAGAAGGATTTTGTGGACTACATAGTCTATAAATGAAAACCTCCAGTCTTTAATGTCGATGTTAGTCTTTACAATATAGCTTCGACACGTGCAGAGTTTGTTCTTAGGATAGACTAGTTCTCGACCAGTCACTGTGATCAATTGCTGGGTTTTGACAAATTTTTTTAAGGAAGCCACGAGGCCATCAAGAGCGTCAGCCTCGATGTTTTGTAGCCGTAGTACGTGCTTTATGAAAAACCCAATGAAGGTGGCGATTATGTCGATCACGGTTTGATGGTAAGGGAGTAAATCCTCATGTCGGACTTCATACTCGTCTCAGACCTGATTGACAATCAGTTTTTAGTCACCATAGGCCTCTAGGTAGGCGATCCCAATTGTTTATCCAGATGGAGCCCAATAAAAAGAGTGTTTTATTCTGCTATATTGTTGAAATATGGCTCCATAAGAGAATATGCGTGATAGATCACCAGGTTATCGAGAGAAACCGATACTATCCCTACTCCATCGACAATATTGCCCATGGGCCCCGTTCTTGAAGCACCGTCGAAGAACATTCTCTAAACCGACTCTTCCATCATCGTGTTAGAAGGAATACCTCGCCCTAATCTTCGCTATCCAAACGGACTCTTCCATCATCGTGTTAGATTCTAGCACTTCGTTTGGAATATCGTCGTAAAGCTTTGATATTTTTGGCACTAGATGAGCTTCCAGGAAGTCGTCCAATGGTTGGCCTTTGACCGCCTTTTGGGGGACAAACACCATGGCATACAGTGACAGCAGCATTGCCCATATGGCTAGGCAAGATTTTTGTGCCCCTAGCTTGGTCATGAGCACCCTGAGGGGATTAACTCAAGATATGACATTGATTGTTTGCCCGGTCAGATAATGATAAATCTTTTGGATAGCGAAGATTAGGGCAAGGTATTCCTTCTCGACAGGGTTGTACCTATACTCTACACCAACCATTATCCTGCTGAGGTAGTAGATAGCTTGCTCATGGCCTGCGTCACTCTTCTGAGCTAACAAAGAGCCAAGAGAATAATCTATTGCACGGACGTAAAGCAATAAGGATTTTCCTACTAGTAGAGCCACCAATACTGGGGGGTTTGTGAGATACTTCTTGATGTTGTCGAACGCTCGCTGGCATTATTCCATCAAAATAAAGGATATTCCTTTCTTCATGAGCTGGGTGAATGACTAGCAACTTCCGGAGAGATTCGATATAAACCTTCTGATGTATGTCAATCTTCCTTGAAGGCCGTGAAGCTTTCTGAGATTCTTCGGCGGGTGCATATCAAGGATAGCTTTTATCTTCTCAGGGTCTATGAGGATACCCTTTAAAGTTATAATAAAATCCAAGAACTTGCCATTGAAGACTCCTAGGATGGACTTGCTTGGATTCTTCTTGAGCTGGTACGCCCACATCAGATCGAACACCATCTTTAGGTCATAGAGGTGATCATCCTGAAAATTGCTCTTGACTACAATGTCATTAAAGTAACATTCAACTGTTTTGCAGAGATGCTTACAAAAAAAGGTGCTCATTGCTCGCTGGTATGTCATACCTACATTTTTTATACCGAAGGATATCACTGTGTAGAAGTATACGCCCAATGGTGTTTGAAATAACGTATGCTTCTCATCATCCGAAAATATTTTAATTTGGTTGTAGAATGAGAACCCATCCATAAAGGACATTCGTTCGAAGCCAAAAGTGTTGTCAATCATCATATCTGTGATCGGAAGAGGGAATTCTTCCTTTTGGTAGGCCGCATTTAAATCACGAAAGTTTATGCAGACTCAGATTTTGTCTTTTTTATGACAAGAATGATATTTGATATCCATTCTGGATATTGTTCCTCGTGAATACAGCTACTTACTATCATCTTATTCCCTTCGACTTTGATGGCATCCATGACATCTGGACAGAACCGCCGTTGATGTTGCTTTATTGGCTTAGCATTCGGTAGTATGTTGAGTTTGTACATTACGATCTGGGGGTCCAGCCCTGGCATATCTTTATAGTTCCATGCAAATATATCAATATACTCCCTTACACGATGGATAAGGGATTCACGGTCCTCTACGGAGAGGCTTTTGCTGATAAAGATAGGCATAGGAGCAGACTCATTGCCTAGGTTGACTTGCACCACTTCATCTTCGGTGGGTGGTTCTCATTGTTCAAAATCCAGCTCCTACTGATATTCTAGTTGTTGAGCCTATGGTTCTACTTTAAAGAGCTCAGATGGTTAGCTATTATCTTCATCCGGATGTGTTGTCACCATATTAATAGACAATGATTGCTTGAACACATTCCTGATACTTGTATCGGAGTCCCAAATAGAAGACTCTGAAGAGTGAGAATGCAACTCGTCCTCCTCTTCCGAGCATTCGGGAGTTGTCGGAGGTGTCACGCCCCAGTCCCAAAATACCGTGGGACCGGATACGTGGCAATGGCCAGCAGTACGCACCGATAGACAAACCCAATCTAATGGATCCATCAGGGCATACTTAAGCTGTAAATAAAGTCTACGACAATCATGGCACAACTAATCTCATCCACACAAGATATAAAAATATGATCCACAGAATAAATAAGGAATGTAAATCAATAGCTAGTCTCACAAAGTGCTTCGGGGAACAACTCAATAAATATCTGATACAATGGTTCAACCGACCAGAAATAAATGACTGAAATAAATAAATAAATACTGAGCATGAAACATGGATGCTCAGAAAAAGTCTTCGGCTAATACCTCATCCTCAGATGGCGGTACAACTCCTGGATCAGCTCCTGCTGCGGTCCCGTATACCTCGGGATAGATCTCGTTTGCAAATCCTGGGGACATAATCCATATCCAGGTCCTCAGGGGACATAGCAAGGTACAAAAAATAATACAAGCCAGAATATAAACAGTGCAGCAAATAATGAGATAAACAAGGTAAGTATGTAAACATCTGTATAAAATACAAGAGAGAATATCAATAGTACTCAGGTTGAAACAACTATAAGCTCTGTGTAGGAGAGCCGGTAGCAGTGGTGTCATGAGGGGGTCTAGCTCAGCGGGAGACTGAGTAGCCGGCGTAACATAATCAACCTGTAGCCTGTGGGTCTCTCCAGCAATAGATGGAACAATAAGGAAATACTAAATAACCAGCTAAGTGATATGCAAGATGAGAGCAGCACTAGGACTCAGGCTGAAGCATACTACCAGCTCTGTGTCGGGGAGCCGGTAGCAGCAGTAATAATGAGTAATGGGCCAAGCTCGGGCTTCAGAGTCTTGGCCTCACAATAGTAGGGGTGTATATATATGATCAGCCTGTAGTCTGTGTGTCTCTCCCCACCCAATGTAACCACGCATGTCATGACCATAACGTCTCATGTCCATGTCAACGGGATCATAACTAATGCACAAGTCATAATGTATCTAGACTATAGTATCTCTATAAGTCCTGTATCCTATACAGGATCACCATGAATATCTCAGGAAGATCCAGTCTCATGAACAGTGTCCAGTGTCCTGGGTCATAGTGTACTTGGTAAGACAAGTACGAGAAGATATAGTGTCACGTATGTCCATCTCTAGATGACAATACCCAACACCGCGTACGATGTTGGCACCCGACTGATAATCGGATGCTAAGTATGTCACACGGTCCTAGGTTAAACATGCACAGCAATATAATGAAGTAAGAAAATAGGTAACAATACTGCAGAGTTGGCAAGGTAAACTTGCCTGATGTTTGGATACCAACAACTGTCCCTGTATCAGTGGATCCGGTAGGTGCTACTCCAAAAGCTGTAATAAACATCACCAACAGTCTCAGAAGGTATCAAACTGCTAGAAATGCATGTCCGTACGTCCAATTTGGACACAGGGGCAAAAAGGTCATTTCCAGGCCAAAGCGAGTTCCATATGTGGGCCCGCTTTGCACCGAAAAGCGTGTCAGGGTCAAAGGTCTCCAAATTCTATAAACTCAGTGTCTACAAGTCAGGAACGATGATACGAACCCAACGGAACTTCCGGAATTGGATTCCGATGAGCCGATCACAAAATCGCCCGTCAAGTAGAGCCGGTGGGGCCCACGATACGCGATTTTAGCAACGTTCTCAGAATCGGACCAAACTTGGCTCACAGGACCAACGTATTACTACGAGTCCGATGGCACAAGTTCCGTCTCAATCTAACGTGTGTACACAAAGTTACAGCATGTTCCAGAAAGGTCGGATACGGGGTGTCGTCGGCGGATACGCGTTGATTCCGGGATACACGCACCTCCGAATCTACTTTCGCGAAATCCCACACGACCGTATCAACGATGTGCACGGTTCGGTAAAGACCGCGTGTGACCAAGTCGTCCCATTTGGCGAGGCGCACTCAGTTCCAGGGTGAAACGGGTATTATTTTTCCTGTTTTTGGATCGCGGTGCACGATCACCACAGGACGCGATGCTCCGAGCGAGTCGCGTGGGCACCGAGAGGGTTATACAGTCTACGCGTAGCAACTGACGAAAACTAAACCAGGATTATGAGTTGAGAGAAAATGATACCTGAACAGGGCTCCGTGAACGCTGAATTCCACGTGTCCGAGGTGCGGTCTCGAGTCCTGTCACCGTGTCCGGATCGAGCTCCTGTTCGTGTCCGTTGCTCGCGTCCTGGTCGATCGGCGGAGAGGAGATCTAGATGGCTACGGCGAGGTTGGCAGCGGCTTGGGGCTGCTGTCGAGTCGCACGGAGGTTCAGCGGGGTCTCGGGGCTGGATGGGTGGTCGAACGGCGATGAATCGGGCAGGTCAACGATGGCGTGTCGCTGGGGCGGTGGCGGAGTCGCTGTGAGGCGGAGGGCCTAGGGTCGGCGATGGGGCTGTGGGAGGACGGCATCGAGGGGTTCGACGATGGGGCTGTGGGTGGACGGTGTCGAGGGGTTCGACGATGGGGCTGTGGGAGGACGGCGTCGAGGGGATCTCGGGGAAACGACGGCTCTAGGTCAGAGGAGCGGGACGGAGTTAAGGGGAGGAATGTGGCGTCGACGGCGAGGTTCTCGGAAGTCTCGGCGGCGGGGTGGCTCACAAAAACCTAGGTGGAGGTTTAAATAGGCTACAGTAAATCCGGCAATTAGGGTTCAGTTTGGGCTTGGGTTTGGGTCCGGGTCGGGTTTGACTCAGATCCAACCCGACCCATTATGCAGGGTTCGGTTCACCTCTCCAATAGCTTTAAAGCTTAAAAACTCATTTCCGGGGTCCAAATAATTTACCGAAAAATACTATAGGTCCGATTTTCCATCGTGCATCATAATATATTATTTGCAGAATATTTTAACACCAATCTGCCATACTTAAAATTCTTTAAATCACAATCATCCTCGCTTTAATTTCCAGAAAAATACCAGAAATTCGTAATATCTCATTTTAAAATTATTTTCCAAAATTAGGGTGTTTACAATCTTCCCTCCTTAAAAGGATTGCGTCCTCGCAATCAAAGAATAAGCTGCCAAAAGAATGAATTATGGAAATACAAGGTTGCTTAGTTTACCACTGCCTCCTCAAACAGGTGGGGGTAACGCTGGCGCATACTGTCTTCTCGTTCCCAAGTCGATTCTCCCGGGGAATGATGTTTCCAAGCTACACGGACTAGTCTGATTGTCTGTCCCCGCAATGTCTTCTCACTGACGTCGAGGATGCCAACTGGTTGTTTCTCATATCTCAAGCTTGGGCCTACTGTGATCTCTGAGTGATCGACTACGTGACTTGGGTCGGTCACGTACCTTCGCAGCTGTGAGACGTGGAATACGTCATGCACTCCCTCTAAGGATGGAGGTAACGCAAGACGATAAGCCACCTCACCAACGCGCTCTAGAATGTCAAATGGCCCAATATACCTTGGGCTCAGCTTGCCTCTGCTCCCGAATCTGATAGTACCACGAGTGGGCAAAATTTGCAAGAACACGTGCTCTCATTCCTTGAACTCTAGGGGACGTCTGTGCATATCTGTCCAATACTTCTGTCGGTCCTGAGCTGCTCGTAGATGATTCTGAATCTGCTTCACCTTTTCCACTGTTTGCGTTACCATTTCTGGATCCAGTATTTGACGTTCACCAACGTCACTCCAACATATAGGCGATCTGCATTTCCTTCCGTATAAAGCTTCAAATGGTGCCATCTGGATGCTGGCCTGATAACTGTTATTGTAGGAGAACTCCACTAAGTGCAAATGGTCTTCCCAAGATCCTCCAAAGTCTAGCATACATGATCGTAACATATCCTCCAATATCTGAATGGTGCGCTCTGATTGGCCGTCTGTCTGTGGGTGGTATGCCGTGCTGAATTTGAGTCTGGTGCCCAGACTCTCTTGCATGCTTCTCCAGAAATGAGATGTAAATCTCGAATCTCGATCCGATATAATACTGACAGGCACTCCATATAATTTGACGATTTGTCGCATATACATGTCGGCTAATGCCTCGGTGGACTGTCCAACTCTAAATGGCAGGAAGTGTGCCGATTTAGTGAGTCAATCCACTATTACCCATACTGTGTCTCTTCCGCTGGGGCTCCTCGGAAATCCTGTGACAAAATCCATCGTGATGTGCTCCCACTTTCATTCTGGTATAGGAAGCGGCTGTAACATACCTGCAGTCCTCTGATGCTCGGCCTTTACTTGCTGGCAGACTAAGCATTTGGCCACAAATCTTGTGATCTCCCTTTTCATTCCATTCCACCAGTAATACTGTCTCAAGTCTCGGTACATCTTGGTTCCTCCTGGGTGAACAGAGTACATAGAGCTATGTGCTTCTGCCATTAACTCCTGTCTCAATTCTCCATTTGGAACATACAGACGATTTCTGAACCTCAATGTCCCGTCTTCGTGAATGCGAAGTCCTGTCTGCATGCCCGGTTCTGTCCTCTCCTTGAGTCTTCGGAATCTAGCATCGGTGGGCAATGCCTCTTTAATCTTCTCCACGAGTGATGACTGAATCTCAAGATTAGCCATCAAGCCATTCTGTCCCGGTAAGACAACCTCTATCTGAAGCTCCTGTAGATCTCTCAATAACTCGGGCTGCATCGTCAAGAAATAAGCCGTGGGCTTCCTGCTGAGCGCATCTGCAACGACATTCATCTTTCCCGGATGATACTGCAGATCGATGTCAAAATCTACCATCAATTCCAGCCAGCGTCTCTGCCTCATGTTAAGCTCCTTCTGAGTATATATATACTTCAGACTTTTGTGATCTGTAAAGATGTCTACTTTCTCACCATAAAGGTAGTGCCTCCAAATCTTCAATGCAAATATAACTGCTGCTAACTCCAGATCATGTGTTGGGTAGTTCTTCTCATGAACCTTCAACTGCCTCAACGCATAAGCAATGACCTTACCATGTTGTATCAAAACACATCCTAATCTACTACCTGATGCATCGCTGTAAACAACAAAACCTCCTGACCCTGAAGGAAGAGTCAAGACCGGTGCCGTTGTTAACCTTCTCTTTAACTCTTCGAAGGCCTTCTGGCAGTCTTTCGTCCATATAAACTCCTGGTCTTTACGTGTCAGCTTCGTCATCGGTTCTGCAATCCTTGAGAAATTTTCTACAAACCTTCGGTAATATCCCGCAAGTCCGAGAAAACTTCTCACCTCTGCAACTGACGTGGGTGTAGGCCAAGTCTCTATTGCCGTAACTTTCTCTGGATCCACTGAAAGTCCTTCTCCTGAGATGATATGTCCCAAGAAAGGTACTTTGTCCATACAGAACTCACACTTACTGAGTTTGGCATATAACTTTTCCTGCCTCAAGGTCTCTAACACGATTCTGAGATGCTCCTCGTGCTCTTCAGGGCTCTTGGAATATATGAGAATGTCATCAATGAACACCACCACAAATTTATCCAAGAACTGATGAAAGACTCTATTTATTAAGCTCATAAACACCGCTGGCACGTTGGTTAAACCAAACTGCATCACCAAGAACTCATAATGCCCATACTTCATCCTGAAAGCTGTCTTCGGTATGTCTTCCTTCCTTACTTTGATCTGATGATAGCCGGATCTTAAGTCAATCTTCGAGAATACCCTTGCACCACTCAATTGATCGAATAGATCATCAATGCGTGGTAAGGGATACCTGTTCTTGATGGTCACGACATTCAGTGCCCTGTAGTCAATGCATAACCGTACTATTCTATCCTTCTTTGGCACAAATAATATGGGTGCTCCCCAAGGTGAAACACTGGGCCGAATGAAACCTTTATCCAGAAGATCATCTACCTGTGCTTTCAACTCCACTAACTCTTGGGGTGCTAGCCGATAAACTGATGAAGTGATTGGCTCTGCTCCTGGAGTTAAGTCTATTGTGAATTCTATTTCCCGATCAGGCGATAAACCTGGAAGATCATCGGGAAATACATCCACAAATTCTGAGATGACTCTTGGGTAACCTGTCTCCCCTTCTACAGTTAGTACCCTAAGAGTAGGCTGAACTCCTTGCTTTACTGCTCCTCGGAGAAACTCGAATTCTGGATGTCCAGGCGGTCTAAATATAATCTACCCATCATAGTCTGGCATAGAAAAGATTAAAAATTGAGCTCGCATTTCTCGGCCACAAACTACTACAGAACATGATCTACAGACGTCACTAACCGAAATAATTTTACCTCCCGTAAGAATTCTCTTCATCTTCGGAAGGGGTGCGGTAGCTACTCTATGGGTGGCTATAAAGCTAGCTGCTATAAATGAATACGATGCTCCAGAATCAAATAATGCTACAGCTGGTAATAAAGCTACTAGAATAGTACCTGCGATGACCTCGCCTGCTGTAGCCTCCTCCTCAACAGCTAAAGTGAATGCCTGGCCTCGCCCCTGAGCTTGGCCTCGCTGCTGCTGAGCCTGCTGAAATAGAGCTGCCTGTGGTGCCAGGGGTGGTCTCTGTTGGTTCCCTCCTGGGGCTGGTGGCCTGAATCCACCAACTCCTGTCTGCTGTGCTCCTACTACTGGGTAAACTGGTCACGGTGCAGGCAAAGCTAATCTCGGTGCTCCCTCTCTGCGCTCGGTGCAGTCTCTGGTCTGATGCTGGTTGGATCCGCAAGCCAGGCAGAGTCCCAACTTACGTCTGCATTCTCTCTCAATGTGCCCTATCTTGCCGCAGTGGTGACAAGTTGGGAGAGATATGGCCCTGTGTGTTGTCCTCTCTGGCATACTCCTCTGGGATCATTTTGCTGAATCCCCATGTGTTGTCCTGGATGGTGCTGTGGTGATAGGCCTCTTCAGGTTTGACTCTCTTCTGGTGACGCGCTCCATGCGTCGTACTGCCGCGAGAACGTCGGTATAAGATGTAGGTACGACCGATCCAATCAATCTCTGGAGCTCGAACTTCAGCCCGTCAAAGAACTTCTCAGCTTTTTCTTCCTCGGTCGAAATCAAGGTTGGGGCAAAGCGACTGAGGCGAATAAATTCCGCGTTGTATTCTTCCACTGTCATGCTGCCTTGGATAAGGCGGTGGAACTTGTCTCTGAGCTCTGACCGTGCTACTGCGGGAATATATATCTCTTTGAAGAGTCTGGAGAACTCTTCCCAGGTGACTCGGTCCTGCCCGAGCCTCATCTCCTCTGCTAACCACCAGTGATGTGCATTCTCCGTTAACTGCATTCTGACTGCAGTCATCCACTTCTCTCTAGGAAGTTCAGCGGCTTCCAACTGATGCTGAATGTTTGTGAGCTATTCATGAACTTCTGTTGGTCCCTCTTTACCAAAAAAGGTACGAGGCTTGAGTTGACGGAAGTCGGTGATAGATCCCGTCGCTGACCTCCTTGCTGGTGGATTTGCCTGCTCCAATGCGGATACCAGGCTGGTTCTCAGATTCTCGACCTCCTGACGTTGTGCTTCTTGCTGAATCTGTTGCTGTGCTTGCATCATAGCATACATCATCTGGAACATCTGTTACCCATCCATGGCTTGTCCTGGCGGGAAAGCTGGCATCTGGGGAGTGAACTGTGGTGGAGGTGGGATGTCATCTCTCCGGAATCTTGGATTAGGCTGACCGGTTTGATCGCTCTGCGATGCTTGTCCTCCATTCCCCGGAGTCACTCCGTCTATATAAGTAACCACAGCGTCGTGTGGCGTATCCAATGGAATCTCGTCTCCGTTCCTGGGATCCATTTCTCTGCAACCAAAAGATAAACTGTAAGAACGCACAGAGGAATCAATACAGGATGCACTTCAAGTAACAATTTCGAGTTCGATATGGAGTTCAACAATGGGTTTAATAATGGATGAGATCCTAGAACTTATCCTATCCTTAGGGCAGGCTGGTTCAGTTCCTAAGTTGAAACCGAACAATTTAGTCGTAGACCTGCATGGGCCACCACAAAATTTATGTCACGCCCCAGTCCCAAAATACCGTGGGACCGGATACGTGACAATGGCCAGCAGTATGCACCGATGGATAAACCCAATCTAATGGATCCATCAGGGCATACTTAAGCTGTAAATAAAGTCTACGACAATCATGGCACAACTAATCTCATCCACACAAGATATAAAAATATGATCCACAGAATAAATAAGGAATATAAATCAATAGCTAGTCCACAAAGTGCTTCGGGGAACAACCCGATAAATATCTGATACAATGGTTCAACCGACCAGAAATAAATGACTGAAATAAATAAATAAATACTGAGCATGAAACATGGATGCTCAGGAAAAATCTTCGGCTAACACCTCATCCTCAGATGGCGGTACAGCTCCTGGATCAGCTCCTGCTGCGGTCCTGTATACCTCGGGATAGATCTCGTTTGCAAATCCTGGGGACATAATCCATATCCAGGTTCTCAGGGGACATAGCAAGGTACAGAAAATAATACAAGCCAGAATATAAATAGTGCAGCAAATAATAAGATAAACAAGGTAAGTATGTAAACATCTGTATAAAATGCAAGAGAGAATATCAATAGTACTCAGGTTGAAACAACTATAAGCTCTGTGTAGGGGAGCCGATAGCAGTGGTGTCATGAGGGGGTCTAGCTCAGCGGGAGACTGAGTAGCTGGCGTAACATAATCAACCTGTAGCCTGTGGGTCTCTCCAGCAATAGATGGAACAATAAGAGAATACTAAATAACCAGCTAAGTGATATGCAAGATGAGAGCAGCACTAGGACTCAGGCTGAAGCATACTACCAGCTCTGTGTCGGGGAGCCGGTAGCAGCAGTAATAATGAGTAATGGGCCAAGCTCGGGCTTCAGAGTCTTGGCCTCACAATAGTAGGGGTGTATATATATGATCAGCCTGTAGTCTGTGTGTCTCTCCCCACCCAATGTAACCACGCATGTCATGACCATAACGTCTCATGTCTATGTCAGCGGGATCATAACTAATGCACAAGTCATAATGTATCTAGACTATAGTATCTCTATAAGTCCTGTATTATATACAGGATCACCACGAATATCTCGGGAAGATCCTGTCTCATGAACAGTGTCCAGTGTCCTGGGTCATAGTGTACTTGGTAAGACAAGTACGAGAAGATATAGTGTCACGTATGTCCATCTCTAGATGACAATACCCAACACCGCGTACGATGTTGCCACCCGACTGATAATCGGACGCTAAGTATGTCACACGGTCCTTGGTTAAACATGCACAGCAATATAATAAAGTAAAAAAATAGGTAACAATACTGCAGAGTTGGCAAGGTACACTTGCCTGATGTTTGGATACCAACAACTGTCCCTGTATCAGTGGATCCGGTAGGTGCTACTCCAAAAGCTGTAATAAACATCACCAACAGTCTCAGAAGGTATCAAACTGCTAGAAATGCCTGTCCTTACGTCCAATTTGGACACAGGAGCAAAAAGGTCATTTCCAGGCCAAAGCGAGTTCCATATGTGGGCCCGCTTTGCACCGAAAAGCGCGTCAGGGTCAAAGGTCTCCAAATTCTGCAAACTCAGTGTCTACAAGTCAGGAACGATGATATGAACCCAACAAAACTTCCGAAATTAGATTCCGATGAGCCGATCATAAAATCGCCCGTCAAGTGGAGCCGGTGGGGCCCACGATACGCGATTTTAGCAACGTTCTCAGAATCGGACCAAACTTGGCTCACAGGACCAACGTATTGCTACGAGTCCGATGGCGTAAGTTCCGTCTCAATCCGACATATGTACACAAAGTTACAGCGTATTCCAGAAAGGTCGAATACGGGGTGTCGTCGGCGGATACGCGTTGATTCCGGGGTGCACGCACCTCCGAATCTACTTTCGTGAAATCCCACACGACCGTATCAATGACGTGCACGGTTCGATAAAGATCGCGTGCAACCAAGTTGTCCCGTTTGGCGAGGCGCACTCAGTTCCGGGGTGAAACGGGTATTATTTTTCCTGTTTTGGGATCGCGGTGCACGATCACCACAGGACGCGATGCTCCGAGCGAGTCACGCGGGCACCGAGAGGGTTATATAGTCTACGCGTAGCAACTGACGAAAACTAAACTGGGATTATGAGTTGAGAGAAAACGATACCTGAACAGGGCTCCATGAACGCTGAATTCCACGTGTCTGAGGTGCGGTCTCGAGTCCTGTCACCGTGTCCGGATCGAGCTCCTGTCCGTGTCCGTTGCTCGTGTCCTGGTCAATCGGCGGAGAGGAGATCTAGATGGCTACGGCGAGGTTGGCAGCGGCTTGGGGCTACTATCGAGTCGCACGGAGGTTCAGCGGGGTCTCGGGGCTGGATGGGTGGTCGAACAGCGATGAATCGGGCAGGTCGACGACGACATGTCGCTGGGGCGGTGGCGGAGTCGCTGTGAGGCGGAGGGCCTAGGGTCGACGATGGGGCTGTAGGAGGACGGCGTCGAGGGGTTCGACGATAGGGCTGTGGAAGGACGGCATCGAGGGGTTCGACGATGGGGCTGTGGGAGGACGACGTCGAGGGGATCTGGGGGAAACGGCGGCTCTAGGTCAGAGGAGCGGGACGGAGTTAAGGGGAGGAATGTGGCGTCGACGGCGAGGTTCTCGGAAGTCTCGGCGGCGGGGTGGCTCACGAAAACCTAGGTGGAGGTTTAAATAGGCTACAGTAAATCCGGCAATTAGGGTTCAGTTTGGGCTTGGGTTTGGGTCCGGGTCGGGTTTGACTCAGATCCAACCCGACCCATTATGCAGAGTTCGGTTCACCTCTCCAATAGCTTTAAAGCTTAAAAACTCGTTTCCGGGGTCCAAATAATTCACCGAAAAATACCATAGGTCCAGTTTTCCATCGTGCATCATAATATATTATTTGCAGAATATTTTAACACCAATCTGCCATACTTAAAATTCTTTAAATCACAATCATCCTCGCTTTAATTTCCAGAAAAATACCAAAAATTCGTAATATCTCATTTTAAAATTATTTTCCAAAATCAGGGTGTTTACAGGAGGTGTGACGTACCCCCAAACCATGATCGGTTTGTTGGTAGTACATTTCAGGCTTGCCTGTGGGGATAAAGTAATGTAGAGGCAAATGGCACCCTCTGTTTTAGTTTAATCCTTTGTCGCATTTTAGGTCATATCCCATATTTTGGATGATGTGCTTGGCTTATGAGATGTAGCGGTAAAGCTATATTTTGCCTCTATCAGGTTTTGGTTCTTCTGGGAAGAAGTCTCCATGACCCCTGCTTTCTAGAAGATGATGAGCTTTCACCCCTCTTCCTTATTGGAATTATGGATTAGGTGTCATGGGACGGGAGGATTTGGTTTACTCCGTAAGTAGTAGTCATTTGTGTGTGCAGTTGTAGAGATATACCATACTTTAAGGAATATATGATACTCATATATGCGATATCATAGTAGTTCAAAGATAGCCCTTTATTAAAAAATATGGTATCTTTTCACTTAGGATTACATCATCCAATGAAGGGACGTCTGTCACGCCCCAGTCCCAAAAATACGTAGGACTAGGACACGTAAGCATGCCAGCCGCATGGATATGGCAACTCCAATATATGGAAACCAATTCCATACGTACGCTGTAATATGAATATAAAATCCATAAGTGGTACAAAATGTAATACAAGTCACAGGATAAAATCTAAATCTCATCCACCAAAATTATATAGAAATAAATAACCAATATCTATGAAACTAGATCTCAATAAGAAGTATCTAAGGATGATAGTTGGATGGAAACAAATCCACTACCAACTCGAATATAAGAGCAAATACAATATGAGTACAACACCACAGCACAATATAAGAATACCAGCTATCCATCAGAGCTCGAAGAGAAGACATCCTCGGATTATATGTAACCATCCAAATCTGTGCTCCTGCAAATACTCAAGAAAAGATACACCTGGCAGCAGACCAGGTCCTCAGAGGGACGTAACAAGATACAGAAAATACGAGCCAATTTGAATACAGTAAACATGCATATGGTTTGAAAATAGATAAGTACGCTGTACATGATAATCTATATGAATGCAAATGAGGATAACTTTTCGACGTATGGGCAAGGGTAGGCTACTCGATCTACCTCACAACTCACACACACGTCAATGGACATCAGAAATCGATATACCGCGGGGGTAGCGACCAGCGATACTCCAGAAATCGACATACCACGGGGGTAGCGACCATCGCGACACACGCCCGTAGTGCGAACTATATACTACGGTTTACCAGAGTGGTTAAAAGCCCATACGCCTAATGATTGTCCTCTCATGATACTAGGTGTCAAGTGTGTGTCAACATATCTAATATATATAGTAATGACTGAACGAACTACACATAAAATGAATGAACAGAAATATAAATAGCATACAAAGTATTGTAAACAATTTGGCAAGGTATCTTGCCTGGGGTCCTGCTGCTGGTATGAATCAGAGTCCAAGTCACAGTCCAAATAGCCTATGTATTACAAATTTATCACGTCAAAAGATAATTTATTTTAATTTATTTAATTCTGGAATAATTACTCTATAATCTTATTTTAATCTTATTATTCTGATTTTTATGTTAATTCCTAAATTTTGCCTAAAGAAACTGAATTTTATCAACTCGAGACTCATGGCACGCAAATCGAGACGATCTGTTGACCAAAAAGTCAACCAACACAAACTCAACTTTCATGCATGATTTCCTGTAGATTTCAACGTCAAAAATATGCTAGAATTTACAGCTCGTCCGAATTTAAATTCGTTTGGGAATTATGGCACATACAAATTTTGTATTGTGCACCGATGGTTAAATTCTAACCTAGAAGTTCTACAGAATTAACAGTATGTAAATACTTTGAAATAAATTCTAGGAAAAATATATGTCGATGATCTCGACATTAGCTTTCCAAAACTTTAAACGGTTCGTGATTCTGATTCCTAGTTCTCCCGAAATTGCGAAAACATCAAAACACATCTATTTTCGGACATGCTGTGCTCTACGAATTTTACAGAATTTAATACTCATAATTTAGAAAAACAATTTATATAATCAGAAACCTAACCTCATTATCGTTCTAACAAAAAAAACTGGAGCGCGTTTGAAGTCCGGAGCTAGCAGATATCGTCTTTTTAATTCGTCATAACTAGTAGAAAATGAGACTAAATTTATGACGAATTTTGACTGATTTTGGACGAAAAAGAGAGGAATTTGGGGAAAAAAAATATGAAGGATGAGGTATTTATAATGGTGGAGACTACTTAATTAAATATAACTAGGATTGGTTAATTTGGATAGGATTATGATGAATTTAAATAAGGATATGATATACATTAAGTTGCTTTCCTAGTAGGTTCAGGATTTAAATTAATTTAAAGTAGAGTTTGAATCTATCTCAATAATTTATAATCTTGAATATAATTAAATATAATACAAATAATTTATAAAATCTTATTAATATCTATTAACACTAAATTAGCATCTATCTAATATTAAGACTATATATATCCAAATAAATCCTAATTAATTTCAAAAATCTAAAATAACCTAAAAATGATTCTAAATAAATATTTATATAAGTAAATATATCAAGAAATTTATTTGCTAATTAAATAACAGAATACTCTAAAGAAATTCAATATCTATAATAATATAAAATATACACAAAATATTTATTTTGGGTGAGGGGGTTTACAATCTACCCAACTTACAAAAATTTCGTCCTCGAAATTAAAATAGAACATGGTTTCTCTCTATCTAATCTCACTTGATCATAATCTAAAAGAATTTACCTCAAGTTTAATAATGCAATTTCTATCCAACTTAGAATTTACCCATCTATCACATAAGGCTCTTACACTTAAGAAAATATTTCTTAATTTATTTTCTCATGTCATTCAATCCTCAAAACTTTAACACCAACTATAGCATATGTGATATGTCGTTAATCAATCATGAAAGATAGTCACCAAATAATGTGATTGGCCTATGGGGTATATCTTGTACTATCCGTGTATCACTTATATCCAAGCATGAGATTTCGTCTTTCCGAAACAAGGGAAGACGGAAAGCAACGGAAAAGAGTTCAAGGAGGGGTAATAGAATGGAAGTATGAGAATCAAAGCGTTTAAAGAATTCAAATAAGAATTGTCAAGACAGTTGTGGATTGAAATCTTAATTTGGTAATTTCCTATTCGCATGCTCACATCGGTACAGTTATGTACTTGATATGATATGCTTTGTCGTATCTAGAGAGTAAGTATATTTGTCTACTGGTCCACTATACATCTCAATCCACATAAAATACTATTGCGAAGGGCGAATCAAGCGCATTATGGCTAGCTAGACCATAATACACTGATTCTAATTAGACAATTTGTATTAGTGTGGTTGATCAGGCCATAATAACACATATGTCATGAACAAACTCGATATAAGATTAAGCTTGCAAAAACTAGGCTATAATAGCAGCATAATTCTAGGTAGCACAGAAAATATAACGCTGGATTATGATGTGAGAAGTTACAAAATAATTCAAGTTCGCAAAAGCAAAAACAACATAAGCAATAATAATAAAAGACTCTACAATCTCTACAGTTATCATACAACCTCCTTATCTAAGTCGCTAGTCGACCAAATAGGGCAAGGACCTTTAAATTCTTTGGTCTGAATAAACACTGTTGTCTTTTGCTAGCATGCGATAATTATCATTCGATTACACTTCAATTAATAGGTCAAAAGACTATGTGATACTAGGTGTCAAACATTATGGTAAAACTTCTAACTAACTCTAGTAGTGTCTATACTACTCTCAAGTCTTCTTAATACATCAAGGGATAATGGTATAACAATCTAAAGATAAGGAATTCTAGGTTCACTAGATATTCTAAACTTAGTGGTGTGTCTATATTCTCGTTGTATTCTTAATAGGTGTGCTACTCTAATTATCATCCTAATAATAGGGGTTCATATATTCTAGGAGAAGACTATACTCAAGGAACTATTAGGGAAGCACATGAATCAAGCAGGATACAATTGTTCAAAATAGAACAGATAGGAGGAGATGAATCACAGTCAATTGTGGATGAGATCCTATACTCTAGTCCTAGGTGCAGGCTTGTTCGGTACAGTAACGTAACCGAGACAATATGCTCTCGACCTGCATGGGCCACCACAAAAACATGTCACGCCCCAGTCCCAAAAATACGTAGGACTAGGACACGTAAGCATGCCAGCCGCATGGATATGGCAACTCCAATATATGGAAACCAATTCCATACGTACGCTGTAATATGAATATAAAATCCACAAGTGGTATAAAATGTAATACAAGTCACAGGGTAAAATCTAAATCTTATCCACCAAAATCATATAGAAATAAATAACCAGTATCTATGAAACTAGATCTCAATAAGAAGTATTTAAGGATGATAGTTGGATGGAAACAAATCCACTACCAACTCGAATATAAGAGCAAATACAATATGAGTACAACACCACAGCACAATATAAGAATATCAGCTATCCATCACAGCTTGAAGAGAAGACATCATCGGATCACATGTAACCATCCAAATCTGCGCTCCTGCAAATACTCAAGAAAAGATACACCTGGCAGCGGACCAGGTCCTCAGAGGGACGTAACAAGATACAGAAAATACGAGCCAATTTGAATACAGTAAACATGCATATGGTTTGAAAATAGATAAGTACGCTGTACATGACAATCTATATGAATGCAAATGAGGATAACTTTTCGACGTATGGGCAAGGGTAGGCTACTCGATCTACCTCACAACTCACACACACGTCAATGGACATCAGAAATTGACATACCGCGGGGGTAGCGACCAGCGAGACTCCAGAAATTGACATACTGTGGGGGTAGCGACCAGCGCGACACATGCCCGTAGTGTGAACTATATACTACGGTTTACCAGAATGGTTAAAAGCCCATACGCCTAATGATTGTGCTCTCATGATACTAGGTGTCAAGTGTGTGTCAACATATCTAATATTTATAGTAATGACTGAACGAACTACACATGCAATGAATGAACAGAAATATAAATAGCATGCAAAGTACTGTAAATAATTTGGCAAGGTATCTTGCCTGGGGTCCTGCTGCTGGTATGAATCAGAGTCCAAGTCACAGTCCAAATAGCCTATGTATTACAAATTTATCACGTCAAAAGATAATTTATTTTAATTTATTTAATTCTGGAATAATTACTCTATAATCTTATTTTAATCTTATTATTCTGATTTTTATGTTAATTCCTAAATTTTGCCTAAAGAAACTGAATTTTATCAACTCGAGACTCATGGCACGCAAATCGAGGCGATCTGTTGACCAAAAAGTCAACCGACATAAACTCAACTTTCATGCATGATTTCCTGTAGATTTTAGCGTCAAAAATATGCTGGAATTTACAGCTCGTCCGAATTCAAATTCGTTTGGGAATTATGGCACATATAAATTTTGTATTGTGCACCGATGGTTAAATTCTAACCTAGAAGTTCTACAGAATTAACAGTATGTAAATACTCTGAAATAAATTCTAGGAAAAATATATGTCGATGATCTCGACATTAGCTTTTCGAAACTTTAAACGGTTCATGATTCTGATTCCTAGTTCTCCCGGAATCGCGAAAATATCGAAACACGTCTATTTTCGGACATGCTGTGCTCTACGAATTTTACAGAATTTAATACTCATAATTTAGAAAACAATTTATATAATCAGAAACCTAACCTCATTATCGTTCTAACAAAAAAAACTGGAGCGCGGTTGAAGTCCGGAGCTAGCAGATATTGTCTTTTTAATTCGTCATAACTCGTAGAAAATGAGACTGAATTTATGATGAATTTTGACTGATTTTGGACGAAAAAGAGAGAAATTTGGGGAAAAAAAATATGAAGGATGAGGTATTTATAATGGTGGAGACTACTTATTTAAATACAACTAGGATTGGTTAATTTGGATAGGATTATGATGAATTTAAATAAGGATATGATATACATTAAGTTGCTTTCCTAGTAGGTTCAGGATTTGAATTAATTTAAAGTAGAGTTTGAATCTATCTCAATAATTTATAATCTTGAATATAATTAAATATAATACAAATAATTTATAAAATCTTATTAATATCTATTAACACTAAACTAGCATCTATCTAATATTAAGACTATATATATCCAAATAAATCCTAATTAATTTCAAAAATCTAAAATAACCTAAAAATGATTCTAAATAAATATTTATATAAGTAAATATATCAAGAAATTTATTTGCTAATTAAATAACAGAATACTCTAAATAAATTTAATATCTATAATAATATAAAATATACCCAAAATATTTATTTTGGGTGAGGGGGTTTACAACGTCAGTACGAGTAGCTACATATTTTTCAAACTCATCCTCAGTAGAATCATCATTTTGTTTGACATTGGTCAAAAAAAGTTGATACTAAACTCTCTTTTATATAACAAACTAAAAAAAGGTACAAAGAATTCCTAAACATCTAAGAATAATTGATTCTCGAGAAGTGTGACGATGGAGATCGAGTACTGCAGCTGACTCATTTACTCTGTTGACGGTCGACTGGCGAATGGTGTTGCAATACCTTTGGCTCACTGATATGAAAGACAGCAACTAGGATCTTGGGTATGCTTTTTTTCTCTATTAGTGTGTCTGGGGAAACACATGTCTCCGCTATTTATAGCCATCTATACTGAGATGGTCATGCATGCACATGTGTTAAAAATTATGATTTTCAGTCTATGCGCTCATAATTTTAGGTTGACGCATGGTATTCTTAACAAAATAAAATTACAACCGTGTGCGCATGTCACAATCCAGCTGCCACGTGATATTAGTTAGGATGGGATGTTGCTGAGATCTTGGATCGTACCCTTGTAATCTGGGTCGTTTACACCCGCTCCATGCATGACTCGGTCAACTTGATAACTAGCGTGCACTGGTTGTTAAGGATCTCTAGTCGGTTGCAACAAAATAATTCGGTCGCATAGAGACCCCTGGGAACACTGCCGCATGAGGAATCCACTGCATATGGACTAGGCCGCATGAAGTCTACGTCGCATGAAGACTACGCCACATGACGGCTATGCCACATGAAGGCTACGACGCATAAAGCCCCGCATGAAGACTACGCTACATGAAGACTACGTTGTATTAAGGCTTATCGTGTTAAAATGCGTGGCACTGCATAACTGTATCTGACAGGAGTAATGATATTATTGACGTAAATGATGGCGTCTACCGTATGCACCGAATACGAGGCACTCAGAGTAATAAATGTTGTTAGTGCCATTAATGTTGTGACTGACATAAGCGACACCATACGGCAAGCTTGTATTTTCCTAGCCTCCCTGCCACATGCTTTTAGGATTACTGCCTATGTCTCATATATGCAGACTTGATTTGGTGTTGCATGAGTCATTATGCCGCATAAATGCCTTAAACTTTTTGTATGTATGCGGCTTGTAGTGCGAGTGCATGGATTTGAATTTTTTATGCCTCTATAATTTAATTAGAATTTGAAATTAGATAAATAATAATAATTGTAAACATTCATGAAGTTTACACTCTATCTTAAGATAAGTTTGTATATGTAAATGAAAGGAAGAACACAAAGTCGGACTTCAACGATAAGATATGATTAGTGAAAACATATAGGGAATTTGGCAATCCTAGAAGGAAAAGAATGGAAAAATAAGGCTTATAAAATCGAGGATGAGGAAGGAAATAAGTTACCCAGGATAGATAGAATATTTGACGTGGCCGATTATAGACAACAACTATCTGAATATTCGAATGATCTTAAACTCTGTATGATCCGTCGGTCAGAATATGATGCTCGAATCAGATTTATTATTTATGACATTGTCAATGATGATGTGGATACTTTATTGCTCAATAATATAATTTTATGCTATACAACCATGCATGATGGCTCGATGACACTTCCACTATACGGGTCCCACCCTTCTTTGAATTCCGATATAAAAATAGTGCTGAAAATGGACTGCTAGTTAACTATGTTTGTTCCACAAACTATGGAAATAAATAAAATTTCAGCCATAACCCAACCAATCTAAGGGACTCTACCTCAAGCTATGAAAATAATTCAAATTCGAGCAATCGATGAACCAATACCAACTAACCCACTAACAAAGAAGACAACCAACAATCCAGGGTCAAAGTCTAACTCAAGCAAAAGATTATTTTCCAGGAAATCTACACGATAAAATTATTCTCAGTTATATCAAAATCGATAAAGCTAATCCAAATTTCTTCATAGTTTAGGGTAGAGTCCCTTAGATTGGTTAGGTTATGATTCGGCCTTAAGTTATGAGATGAATATGGTTTTCAGCCATTATAAGTAATTTAACACCCCGAGTGAGATCTCTTAACATCTTTCTTCTATCTCCTCAAAATATACTTTTCTGGATGCGAACCGACATCATATTCTTGATAAGCACATGAAGCACATGCCTGCACATAATCCCTTTAAACTCAAACATGTGACAATTGCAAGAAAAAATATGTTCCTACATATGAAATAAAACAGTGAAGACCTAAAATTTATGAAAGCCACAGACCGAAGTTCTCGCTTGGACATCATACTCTACAACCTCTGCACTATCTCGTGTATCAATTACTTTATAGTACATCTTTCCTATCAACTCCTCTATAAACTCTCTGAATTTTTGAGGGTGTAAACTTGCTAAACTTGTTCTTACATTTCATAAAATATGATACATGGAATAACTTGTAAAAATGACTAAAAATCTACAAACATCTCTTTTTAGCCTTATTCCTTAGATTATTTTCAAATTGCTTTACTAATTGCTTTAGAGTTGTCTTTGAATTGACAAACCCATCAAAAAAGGAATTTATACTCTCACTTCTCTTAGTAGTTGACATCCCAACCCAAAATATTATTTTTACTAAGCAAGGTACCTATCGTCTCCTCTCCTTGTATAATCCACTCAACCAAGGATTTTTTCTCCAATTTGTATTTATCAATCATCTCAGCCCAAAGTTTCTTAAATTCTGTTGTGGTTTGGGTATCATATACCACATTTTTTTAAATTAACACAGATACAATCATAATAATTATTACCCTTAAGCTTTTCATTCACCTTCTTCATTATGTGCCACAAATACCACATGTGCCTACTATTAGGAAACACGATCTTAATTGCATTTTTCATAGCTTTGTCTTGATATGCGATTATTCCTTTAGGAGCTACTCGTCCTATGCACTCAAGCCATGTAGTGAACAACTAAACAAAAGTTTTTGTATCTTCGTTTGATAATAATGCACATCCAAACAAGATAGATTGCCCATGATGGTTGACACCAACAAATGGTAAGAAGGACATATCATATTTGTTTGTTCGATATGTTGAGTCAAATGTGACAATGTCACAAAAGTCTTTGTATGCTTCTCTGCACCTACCATCTGTCCAAAACATACTTTTTAATCGATTTTTGTGATCCAAACCATACAAAATACAAAGCATGTATTCGATGCTTGCACCTTCAAAAAAATGCTTTTGAATTGCAACAGCATGTCCTTCCCCTAATCGTAGAAACCTATTTTTTTAATAAAATTTCTAGCATCTTTATCTATACATCCCATATTCTCATATCCATCGGATTCGACCACAATTGTATTAATATTTTTATTTAGTCTAACTCCTGCTATATCATGTAACACGAGTTATTTTTCATCGATGGAGTGAGTTTTTGGTTGTACCAATAAAACCGAGTCTTATTGGGGCTTAAATCATGATTGTGGTCCGAAACTAATTTTGTAATCTCCTATTTGCCATCAATTTTAAAAAGTGCCGAAAGCCTAACCTTGCACCCAGTTCCACCTTGAGGTCTAGGCTTTAACACATTTAACCCTTTGCTTTGCCACAACTTGTTACCTCGGCTACACTAAATTGCAACATATCTCAAATCCCCATCATCACCCTTTCTCGAATGTCATCTTCTCACTGAAAATTCCTTATAACAACCATATAATCTAAAGACCTTATACATTTTTTTTCTAAATCCTCAAACTTCATCCCACCCTAGGTGTGACTACATCAATGAATTTAATTTCTTTCAATTCTCCACCACATATATTTGGATCATATTCTTCTTCTAAGATCTCCTCATTAGGATGCTCTGCTTTCATACCTATATATTCTTCCTGCAAGAACTCTTCAGACGAGTGTTCTCCTTCCATGCCTACACAAGCATACAATAATAAAAAATATTATATATGCTTATCAAGGTAATAAAAAAATTCATCATATCCTTGTAAATATAAAGTATAAAATAGAAAAAAATTCTAATTTCATCATATCCTTGTAATTATAGATTAAATAGTAGAAAATAATAATAAATTACCATAGTTATAGAGAAAATAGTTATAAAACATTCGATAAATTTTACATTGTAATTCAGTTATCACACGAGAAATTTTACATTTAATTTTTTATTATATATTTGATTTCAGAAATCATAACCCTAGATAACCTTCATTTCGATTTCAGAAATCCTAACAACATTGCCCTAAGTGGTAAAGGAATAGAGAAACTATCCTAAGTGAGGAAGAGAGAAAACCTTTAATGTGATGAAACAACAGTGCCCTAATTTCATAAATAAATAAAATCCTAATTTCAGAATCAAAAGTTTAAAATTATAACCCTAATTTCAATTTTCCTCTAGTTTACAGTACATCATGAACTGGTAGAGGAAGAGAGAGAGAGAGAGAGAGAGAGAGAGAGAGAGAGAGAGAAGAAGAAGAAGAAGAAGAAGTACCCGTTTCTTCTGCATCAGAATCCAGGTCGCCATCGTCGAGGATTGGTGCTTATGTCTTCCTAGGGTTTCACTTTAGAGAATATAGGAGAAATGAATCGTTTCTCTACTGGGTTTTATTTTGTTTGTTAGCAATAAAGGCCACATTGGCAACAAATACCTAGGCACCACATCATCGATTGTAAGTAAGTTGTAATTTTTGATAGTAAACCTAACATCATTGTTAAAGAATTGCCTCCAACAAGGATGTAAGGGATTTAGGATTATTGTTTGGACATAAGAAGTTATAATGGATTAAGTTTAAAATGAAAGGCATTGACTCACGGAAATAGACATATTGGCTAAAAAAGAGTTATAATTCAGGATATATATTTAATCAAATTGAAAAGTAGATAAATAACAATAATAATTTTAAACATTCTGGAAGTTTACACTTTATCTATCTTTAAAAAGTTTATGTATGTAAATGAAAATAAGGACAAAAATTAAGACTTCAAAGATAAGACATTATTAGAGAAAACAATTAGGGAATTTGGTCATTCCTAGAACGAAAATACTGGAAAAACAGATTCAAAATCGAGGTTGAGGAAATAAGTAACCCAAGATTGATAAAAAATATTTGACGTGGCCGATTATAAACAACAACAAAATTTGAACGATCTTAAACTCCGTATGATCCGTTAGTCAGAAGACGATGCTCGAATTAAATACTCTATTGATGACATTATCAACCATATGACGTGGATACTTTGTCGCTCGATAATATAATTTTTGCTATACAACAGTGCATCCTGGCTCGATGAGCCTTCCACTATAATCCAACTTGGTGGCCCAAAAGTCCCACAATATTTTTCGCGTATCTATGATGCCAAACTATTTTTATAACTCTTTCTCATGAAAACCCAAAATACAACATCAATAAAGAACACCCTTTCTAGGCCCAATTGTCTCATATGTGTGCATCATTCCATAACATATATAAACCCAACATTTCAGGCAACAACAATAATATCAATGACTTTATTTTTCCTTTATCTTTTATTAAGACATTAACGATTATATTTCACAGGAAACAGTAGAGTTATTTTTATTACATGTGAAGATAAAGGTAAGAAGAACTAAGACCACTCACCTTCAACAATTACCTTTCTGCCACTATCATGCAGATATCGAATAATTTCTTAAAGAGATGATTCGATATGATGCACGATCTTCTTAATTGGTATAATTCATCATACAAGTGAGCTATGTTCCATAAAACATTCGATCTGACCAAGTTAAGCAAGTCTACATTATTGCTCAAGTCCCTCTAGTTTCAGCATAATTTACATCCAAGAAGCACAATACCTCCATTCAAAATGGGACGTTACAAAAGACACCTGACAATGTTCCTCTGGGGTAAGTCTTTGGATATTCCTGATCACCTACCATGGAAGGGAACTAGGTCCTTAGAGGTATGTAACAAGATACATAAATGCATGTGGAAAGTAAAAATAGTTAATAACTCACCGCTAAAAATATGGTATGCCTATACTAATATGCTAAGTGATGTTTATGAGAAAAAAGTTCGCACACATGGATTGTCTGGCAAAGTAAACATGCATAACTCTCATCAGAGGCTAAAGTCCATATATACAATATAACGTGCATAACGCTCATCAAAGGCTAGAGGTCATTTGTAGAATGTCATAATTGTTGGTGTTGTTTCCTTTGGATTAGTGAGAATAGTCCCACATTGGCTACACCACCAAGTGAGTATCTCAATATAATACTTTGTATGAGTTGAGGTGTGCACATGAGGTGTGGTAGGGCACATGGGTGTCATATGGGAGTGTTTTTCTAGGAGAAAAAATAATTAATTCCTCAAAGAAAGAATTTATGATTTTTGTCACTCTCTTGGAAAAATTGCCTTATGAGTTAAGCCCCAAAGGGGCTTAGCGACTCGGACTCAGACTTGGGCTCGGGCTCGGACTCGGGCTCAAGGGTGCAAAGTAGCACTTTGTTGGCACACTTTGTACTTAGCACATCAGTATTGACGCATGGCACCTGTGCGCATTTGATGCGCTCAATCTCCTTCTTCTTCTTCCTATACTCTTCTATAAGTTGTAATCTGTTATGTCCGTTTTGTAACTGCTATTGCAAGGAAGAACGAGAGGTTTATCCCATTTGATTTATGATATTTGTAAGTTGTAATCAAGATTTTATTGGATATAGTTCTTCGTTGGAATCGAGGTATATCAGAGAGAAAACTTTTGTGTGAACTCCTGATATCAACTATAACTTCTGGTTCAACCATCTTTGATTAAGCCTTGGGACTAACAATCTCAAAGCAAGATCTGAGTAAGATGGAGAACTATCGTGCAAAACTTTTTGACACAAGTTTTAACAAACTTAAGAAGTTTGATGGGGAGCATTGCAACGCTTGAAAGAGAAATGTCAAACTTAATCTTTAACTCACAGAGGTGGACTACGTGTTAACAGATCCGAAGCCTATTATTCGAGAGGGTGATTATGCTACTGTTCGGACGGTTACTAATACAACTGTTAAGCAGAACAAGTAGAGAAGAGACAACAGCCTTCGTAAGCTGCTGATTCTGAACTCTATGGAGGATACTCTGGCGGAGTCATACAGCAAGACGGACCATGCTAAGGTCTTCTATGAGTCACTAAAAAAGCATTACATGGTGGATGAGAAACGCAACAAGATTCATGTGACCGAAAAGTTCTGGAATATGCTATTTGAGGATGACAAGACGATGTTGACTCTATTCAAGGAATTTTTTAAGCTTTGTCAAAATCTTGAGGATAATCGCATGCCCATGGTCGACGCTTTCATCATGGGAGGAATCGTTACCAATCTCCCACCTGTATGGAGCAACTTTATCTTGTACATGCACCGAAAGAAGATGAAGATCAGCCTTGATCAACTACTGCATAATATCCATGTTGAAGATAAGTTGCGGGCTCAAAAAAATGGACACGTTGTCCAAGCAGTTGGCAAAGGCCAACTTGGTGCATGATATTGATTCTAAGGGTAAGCAGTAGGCATCTCACAACAAGAAAAAAGACTTCAACCATCTGAAGGTTAAGTCGGCTTTATTTAAGCGGAAGCCCAAGTAAGACGTAACTTGCTTTAACTATAGAAAGAAGGGTCACTACCGAAAAGATTATAGATCCAAACCCAAACAGACAAAGCAAGATGAGCCTAACAAGGTTGCTATGATTATGCGGGTTATGACGAATGGTGTCGACACTGACTGGTGGGTGGACAATGTAGTGTCGTTCTCCTAGCGGTGCACTATATAAGGCTTGTGGCTTGATTGACATAGTCAGAATTGAGTATGGGGAAACTTTACAGTAGAATCGATCATGGACAATGCAATAAACCTTTTTAATTGATGGATCAGCGTCTGTTGGAATGAGTCCAATAGTTTTTGTCTTATTTTTGGTTGGTTTTCTTGGATTTTTGCTGCTTGGTTTTGATGAATGCATTTTTGTGATTGATTTTCGATGATTGTTTTATTTAGCCATTTTTTATTGATTTTATGCATTCATTCTAGAGAACTCTGGGAGAAATGAAGATAATAGTCTAACAAAATGTTCGTGCCAATGCAGATATACGCATGACCGGAGCATGAACGAGTAAGCGTCCTTTTTCTCTTGGCATTCTCTATTTGGTGAGCGGTTATGTCCCTTCTTCTCTACTCCTTCATGCCAATAATCAATAATGTTCTCTTGTAACCTTACTAAGTCCAATGATCGATAAAGCCACTAATACCACAAGTTTCTTACTACTATTATAAATCGATGAATTACATTAATAAGAAGGAAGTTCAATTATGTAACACAGAGAAGGATATAATCATTATCATGTCGTGGTTTGGTGCCATACCTTAGCGATAAATTGGAGTCTACGGACTACCAATCGAATTAATGAATAAGTATGCTGAAATAAGAATAGTTAAATGTTCATTGCTTCTCTAAATATTTTAATACCTTACACTGCTATTTATGCTTATCATATAGTCCTAGATGCATTGTATGGTCATGGATAACTTATGCACACGGTAGTAAATTTTCTCGAACGAAACCTGGGGCACTACGGACCGTTCGGCCCGGGGGAAATAGTAGCGCTTTGGTAGCACCGGATATAAGAGAGACATCCATTGAGACTTGCTACCTGCTTTGAATGGCGCATCGCACACCTATCGAAGTCCTATACAGCATGTACATCGTGGTCCTACACCACAAATGACCCAGTGGGAATGAGTTGCATACTAATGATGTCTTATGCAGGGGCGGTAAGAACAATCATGTAATACAGGAATGGCCATTGGCCGCAGTAAGAATTCCATTTGTGCAAAGCTTATATATATTTTACTACATGAACTGTTATCTATGAACTGTTGCCTATTGAAATATTACCTATTAAACTGTTACCTTAATTAGGAAGTGTTAGTTTAGGTGAGTGCGTCAGTTCTGCTCACCAGTACAAATTGAGTACTGACCCACATCTCTGTGGGCAAACCAGGTGACCGAGATACTGTGGGCACTCAAAGAAGATAAAGCTTTCGTTTCAGTATTTTCAAGCTTTTTCCTATTTTAAAGTATTTCAAATATTTCTAGTTGTTGCTTTCAAGTTTCCAAGAAAGTAATAAAGGGGCATAATGTATAGGATAAGAACATTATTTTATGTCAGCCTATCAGTCTTTTCTTTTATGCAAAATCTATGTAAGTCGTTCAGGCATTTCAATTTCGGTGTTGAGAAAACTGTACTTCGTTACAATGAATTAATAAAAGAATTATTTTTTTCCTATACAAATGTATGCTTTATAATCTTCTGCTGTATTGTGGAACTGTTTACAAAATATTTTGACACATGTACAGGTTCTTGCCTTGTACAAGTGTAACCTCAGACTTGTACGATATCAAGCCCAGCGAGGATGAACGGTTATGCGGAACCAAATACAAGGACGAATCGGTTCTGTGGAATCGGGGCGTAACAAGTTGTTATCAGATCACGATTTAAAGTTTCTCGGATTTCAAAAATTATTTTTCAAATGAAAGTTTTCAAACAATAATAATTTCTAAGATGATTTGCTTTTCGATAGTATTGTATGAAATAATGTTCCATACAATAAGCCAAAAAATATTTTATGAGTGCTAATAGAATTTTTTTTTTTTTTGCAGAAGACTAAGGGTGATAGCGCCAAGGTGACATCATCGTCTGACCCAATGAAGAAAGTAATAAAAATATTAGGGGCGCAAAGGAAGCAGAGCGATGCACATCACATTATGATTGAGGCACAATATCGTGAGCTTCAAGCGCAGCTAACAAACCAATTTCAAGCACGATTTGACACGCAACAACAGAAAGTTGATAACTTGTATCAACTGGTGGCTACATTATCTGAGAATAACAACGAGACCGCAGTGGCTGTACTAAAGATACAGTAGTAGTAAAAGCAGAGGAAACTGAACAGCCTCCAAGAAGGCGACCGACATTCAAGTTTTCTGAATTCAAAAGCTGTAATCCGCCTAAGTTCAATGGCAAGGCGGAACCAGAGGAAGTAATGGGCTTTCGAAATACTTTGGAGGGCATCTTTCATATGTTGGATGTGCAAAGCACCAAAAGAGTGGATTGTACGGCTGTGCAGCTGCGTCTCAAAGCAAAAGATTGGTAGAAGTTGAAGAGACAAGCACCGTATGATGGCAACCAAGAAGCCAAATTCTCTTGGGAGATATTTAAGTAGGCGTTCATCGCACAGTTTATTCTACCAACTATCCGTAATAGGAAGGAAAAAGAGTTCGTAGCACTCGAGCAGGGCAATATGTTCGTCAGCGACTACAAAGCAGAGTACCTAAAGCGAACCTAGTTCGACGGCTACAGAGGACCCTATCAGCGACCGTACTGTAACTGGTGTAATCGAGTTGGACACCGTCAAGACGAGCGTCGGACTGGATATTTTAAGTGTAGCAGTTTGGATCACAAACCTGCGTGGTGCAATAGTGGGAAAAGAAATTAGAATAATGATCAATATCATAATTAGAATCATGATCAACAGTACAATCAGAATCGTGGACAAGCGCTATGAGCTCCGCAAGAGGCAGCTGTGAATGCTCAGAACCCGCGACCAGGAGGATAGGGTAAAGTGTTCGCACTAACTCAAGAAAAAAGTTCTTTCCTCAAACACTATCATTACAGGTATATTACTTTTCAAAGAAATACCTCCACGTGTACTATTTGATTCTGGTGTTACACATAGCTTCATATCATCTGTATTTGCTAATGAACACAAATTTTGTAAGATACTGTTAGATATGAATCTTAGTATCAACACTCCATCCAGAATAGATTTGCTTGCTAGTTTGATTTGCAGGGATGGTTAAATTTAAGTTGGTGAAAAGTATGTGTCCTTGGATTCAATAGTCCTGGACATCGCCGATTACGACATCATCTTGGGCATAGATTGGCTCGGGGCATATAATACGATAATTGACTGTGCAGAGAAAAGGGAGTTGTATTTCGCATTCCTGACAAGGCAGAGTTCTCTTATTCGTGTAGTCCGACAACTAAAATAGTGATGGTGGTATCAGCAATGACGACAAGGCGTATGCTATATTCGGGGTGTCAAGGGTACTTTACTTCTATGCAGGACACTCGGATGAAGGACGTAGACTCGGGTGAAACCGAAGTTGTAGCAGAATTCCCCAACGTGTTTCCAGAGGAGATACCTGGAATGCCTCCAGGCCGAGAAATTGAGTTCAGTATTGACACATTTCTGGATACTCGCCCATTATCAAAAGCTCCGTATCGGATGTCTTCTGCCAAATTGCAAGAACTGAAGTAACAACTACAAGATTTACTAGATTGTGGCTACATTCGTCCCAGTATTTCACCTTGGGGAGCTCCAATGCTGTTTGTGAAGAAGAAAGATGGCACAATGTATCTTTGCATAGATTATCAAGAATTAAACAAACTGACAGTCCATAACAAGTATTTGTTGCCAAAAATTAATATTTTTTTGACCAACTTCAGGTGCCGACAGTTTTTTAAAAGATTGATCTTCTTTCAGGGTATCACCAGTTGAAGATCAAACTACAGGATATTTTGAAGTTGGCTTTTCGTACAAGATATGGACACTATGAGTTTTTGGTTATGCCTTTTGGTTTGACCAATGCTCCAGCGACTTTCATTGATATAATAGATCGAGTATTCCGATCCTTCTTAGACAAGTTCGTCATCGTGTTCATCGATGATATCTTAATCTACTCGACAGATAGAGAAACTCATGTTGAACACTTAAGGACCGTATTACAGACACTTCGTGAACATCAGTTATATGTGAAGTTAAGTAAGTGTGAGTTCTGGATGAGCAGTGTGGCTTTTCTTGGGCATGTTATTTCAGTAGATGGTGTATCAGTTGACCCAAAAAAATAGAGGCATAGGTGGACTGGAAATAACCTACATCGGTTAGTGAGATCAGAAGTTTCCTTGGCATGGCTGGCTACTATTGGAGATTCGTAAAGAACTTCACAAAGATTGCGTCGTCTCTGACTCGCCTCACCCAAAAGGGAGTAGTATCCAAATGGACAGACGACTGTGAGAGCAGTTTCCAGGAACTGAAACAACGGCTCATCTCGGCTTCAATTCTTACTCTTCTAGATGGACCTGAGGGATTTTATATATACATTAATATATCTCGGCTCGGATTGGGATGTGTTCTCACACAGCGTGGAAAAGTAATTGCGTATGCCTCAAGACAACTGAAACAACATGAAAAGAATTACCCGACGCATGATTTGGAACTTGCAAAAATTGTGTTCACGTTAAAATTGTGGTAAAACTATCTCTATGGAGTATCCTGTGAGATCTTCACGGATCATAAAAGCCTTAAGTACATATTCACGCAAAATAAAATTAAACTTGAGGCAACAATGATGGCTGAAATTGATAAAGTATTATGACTTGATGATTGCTTATACGCCCAAAAAAGTAAACGTTGTGGCAGATGCATTGAGTCATAAATTCTTCGGATCGTTATCGGTGTCAAGCAGGCTACTCCGAGAGTTGAAAGAAATAGGCATCGATACAAAGTCGGTACACAAGGAGCATAACTGGCTCAATTGCAGCTAGATCCGAACTTGCTCGAAAAGATCAAATCGCAAAAGGATGACGAATTCCTACAAAATATACGAAAGATAATTTTAGCAGGAAAGGCAACCAATTTCATGAAATACGAGAATGGAATATTGTGGCTTAAGGGCAGATTATGTGTACCTAAGGATGATGAACTCAGGAAGGAGATACTGACTGAGGCTCATTATGCTAAGTACACCTTGCATCCAGGAAGCACCAAAATATATAAGGATCTGAGTACAATATTTTGGTGGCATGGCATGAAGAAAGATGTGACGTTGTTTTTGTCACAGTGTCTGGATTGTCAACGTGTGAAAGAAGAACACCAGCGACCCGGCGGAGAGTTACATAACCTCGCCATTCCGAGATGGAAGTGGAAGGATATCTCAATGGATTTTATAGTGGGCTTACCAAAGATGCCCAAAGGAAATTATGGGATTTGGGTCATCGTGGATAGACTGACCAAGTCAGCTCATTTTATAGTCATAAAAAATACATAGAGCGCTGACCGGTTGGCTCAAATTTACTTAGATCAGATTGTCCGGTTACATGGAGTGCCAGTCTCAATTGTGTCGGATAGGGATTGACAGTTCTTGTCTCAATTCTAAAAAAGCCTTCAGGCGGCAATGGGTACCAAGTTGCATTTCAGCATGATGTACCATCCGTAGACTGATGGATAGACCGAGAGAGTAAACCAAATTATAGAAGACATGTTGGGACTATGTGTGCTAGATTTAAAGGCAACTTGGGATACTTATCTATCGCTGGCAGAGTTTGCTTATAACTACAGTTATCAGCAAGTATTCAGATGGCCCCATATGAAGCACTGTATTTACGTAAGTGTCGATCATCGATATATTGGGAGAAAGTCGGAGAACGACAATTACTCGGACTGGAACTTATTGAACAAGCCATCGAGAAAGTTTGCTTGGTTCGAGAAAATCTTTGAGTCACTCAAATTTTTCAGAAAAGCTACGCGGATGTACATAGGCAACCTTTAGAATTCATGGAGGGTGATAATATGTTCCAAAAGGTGACACATATGTGAGGTATGATACGGTTCGGCGTCAAGGAAAAGCTGAGTCCATAATTTGCCGGACCTTTTAAGATTCTAGATAGGGTGGCCCTAGTGGCTTATTGACTTGAACTACCTCCTCCTTTTGCGAAAGTGCACGATGTCTTCCAAGTTTCCAAACTAAGGAGATACGTGCATAACCCGAGTCACGTAGTGAACTTCGATCAATATGAGCTGAGTGTCGACCTATCTTACTGGGAAGAACCTGTTCAGATCCTAGACCGAAAAGAGAAGACCCTACAAAATTGATTAGTGGCTTTAGTCCGTATGTTATGGTAGAATCATGTAGTCGAAGAATCAACATGGGAGCTTGAGGAAGAGATACGGAAGCAGTACCCTTCCTTATTTAATAACCTAGAGGGAGAACCTTTGTTTTAAGTTTTGAGGACGAAACTTTTTCTTAGTGGTATATTATGTAGTGTCCCTCTCCTCGCGGTGCACTATATAAGGCTTGTGGCTCAATTGACTCAGTCAAAATTGAGTATGGAAAAACTTTACGGCAAAATCGATTACGGACAATGCAATGAACCTTTTCAATTGATGGATCAGCGTCTGTTGGAATGAGTCAAATAGTTTTCGTTGGATTTTTGGTTGGATTTCTTGGATTTTTGCTACTTGGTTTTGATGAATGGATTTTCATGATTTGTTTTCGATGATGAATTTTTTAGTCCATTTTTATCTATTGTATGCATTCATTCTAAAGAACTCTGAGAGAAATAAAGATGGTAGTCTAACCAAATATTGCTGCCAATGAAGATAGACGCGTGACCGGAGCCTGAGCGAGCAAGCTTCCTTTTCTTTCGACATTATCTATTTGGTGAGTGGTTCTGTCCCTTCTTCTCTACTCCTTCATGCCAATAATCAATAAAGTTCTCTTGTAACCTTGCTAAGTTCAATGATCGATAAAGCCACTAATGCCACAAGTTTAATACCACTATTATAAATCAATAAATTTTATTGATAAGAGAAAAGTTCAATTATGTAACACAGGAAAGGATATAATCATTATGCCATGGTTTGGTGTCATGCCTTAGCAGTAAATTAGAGTCTACGGACTACCAATTGAATCAATGAATAAGTATGCTGAAATAAGAATGGTTAAATGTGCATTGCTGCTCTAAATATTTCAATACCTTATACTACTATTTATGCTTATCTAGTCGTAGATGCATTGTATGGTCATGGACAACTTGTGCACAAAATAGTAAATTTTCTTGAATAGAACCTGGGGCACTGGGGACTGTTTGGCCCGGGGGAAATAGTAGCACTTTGGTAGCGCCGGGTATAAGCGAGACATTCATTGAGGCTTGCTACAAGATTTGAATGGCGCATCGCACGTCCATCAAAGTCCTATATGGCATATCCATTGTGGTGCTAAACCACAAATGACCCAGTGGGAATGAGTTGCATACTTATGATGTCTTATTCAGAGGCGGTAAGAACAATCATGTAGATTATACAGGAACAACCATTGGCCGCAGTAAGGATTCCATATGTGCAAAGCTTATATATATATTACTGCATGAACTGTTGTCTATGAACTTTGCGTATTAAAATATTGCATATATAATGTTGCCTATTAAACTGCTTTCTTAATTAAGAAGTGTTCTTTTAGGTGAGTGGGCCATTTCTGCTCACCAGTACAAGTTGAGTACTGACCCATGTCTCTGTGGGCAAACCAGGTGACTGAGATACCGTGGGCGCTCAAGGGATATAAATCTTTCGTTGAAGTCTTTTCAAGCTTCTTCCTATTTTAAAGTATTTCAAAGATTTCTAGTTGTTGCTTTTAAGTTTCCAGGGAAGTAATAAAGGGGCATAATATATGGGATAAGAATATTGTTTCATGCCAGCCTATCAGTCTTTATTTTTATGTAAAAGCTATGTAAGACGTTCAGGCATTTCTATTTCGGTGCTGAGAAAATTGTACTTCGTTACAATGAATCAATAAAAGAATTATTTTCTTCCTATACAAATGTGTGCTTTATAATATGCTGCTGTGTTATGGAACTATTTATAAAAGATTTTAACACATGTGCACGTTCTTGTCTTGTACAAATAAAACTCCAGACTTGTACGGCATCACGTCCAGCGAGAACAAACGGTTCTGCTAAAAATAATGCGAGGATGAATCGGTTCTGCAGAACCGGGGTGTGACAAGATTGCTATGATTGTGCAGGTTGTGATGTATGGTGTCGACATTGACTGGTGGGTGGACACTGGCTCATCCTGCCATATTTTCTCAAAGAAGGAGTTGTTTACCACCTACAAGCGAATATCTGAGAAGATCATAGTGGCAAACTAGGCACAAGTTGAAGTACTTGGGACCGGAATGGTAGTATTGAACTTGACTTCGCGAAAGTCACATAAGTTTCAGGATGGAAGCACATACAGGTGATAGACAAGAACCTAGTCTTAGGAAATCTTCTCTATAATACAGGCTTGAGAATGGACATCAATGTTGGATAGATGGTGATGTCGTACAAAGGAACATATTTCGAAAAAGCCTTTTGTATCGAATGGATGTTCAAACTTCAGCTTGTAATGCCTGCGAATAATATTAATGCAGTCTCTTCTTTTACATGTTACTTGTAAAAGAATAAACAAAATATCTAGTCTAGGGCTTATCTTCAAAAGTAGGGGTAAGAAGGTGGAGAAGTGTGAGGTTTGTGCGCAGACAAAGATCACAAAAAAACCTTTCAAACGGGTAAATCGAAACATAGATCTTCTAGAGTTGGTAAACTCAGATATTTTTGACTTCAAACAGTTCTCCACTGTCATGACCCACACCCGGTCTATGATAAGATGATGAAGACCAGAGACGCTGTCTTCTGGAGGGAGGCTATCAATGATGAGTATGACTCAATAACCTCCAACAATACTTGGATGTTGGTCGATCTACCTGAAGGAGCTAAACCAATCGGACGCATGTATATCTTCAAGAAGAAGATGAGGGTCGATGGAACTGTTGGCAAGTTCAAGGAAAAGCTGGTAGCCAAGGGATTTTCTCAGAAGTAGGGGATCAACTACTTTGACACATATGCTCCAGTAGCGCAGATGACGACCATAAGATTAAACGGAATATTTTGAGTATAAGGACTTGAAGACATAGTCTGTAAGTTATGACATAAATGAACATATGCTCTAGTAGCACGGATGACGACCATAAGATTATATGACGTATTTTGAGTATAAGGACTTGAAGACATAGTCTGTTTTAACATCCATCCCTGAACGTCAAAGTAGTTTAATCTTATGGTCGTCATCCGCGCTACTGGAGCATATGCATTTGTATGTTGCATGTTAAAACAATATTCCTTAACAGAGAGTTGACCGAAGAGATTTACATGCAACAGCCAGAAGAATTTGTCGTCAAAGGACAAAAAGACATAGATGTGGCATGAGAAATTTTATAAAGTCATAAGATTAAACGACTACAAGGTCAGTGAGACGGACAAGTGTGTCTTCACAAAGTTCGCTGACAGGAGATGAGTCATCGTCCATCTATACGTGGATGACATCCTGATCCTAGGCATGGATCTAGCACGTGTCACTGCGATAAAGAAGTTTCTCTCATCCAAATTCAGTATGAAGGACTTGAGGAAAGCTGATGTTATTCTAGGGATAAAGATCATCCGAACGGATACTGGAGTGGCGCTGTTACAGTCTTATTATATTGAGAAGATGCTCACAAGTTATGGGTATCAGGATCTTTCAGAGATCGATACTCCGTACAGGTGTGACAAGAAGCTAAAGCCAAATCTTAGAAAAAGCGTCAGGCAGTTAGAGTATTCAAGCGTCATCGCGAGTTTGATGTATGCAACAACTACCATAAGGCTTGACATAGCTTTCATCATGGGGATGCTGAATCGTTTCACGAGCAACCCAGGTTTGGAGTACTGGAAAGATGTGAAGAGAGTGATGAGATATCTCAAGAGGACTCAGAAGTATATACTACACTATAATAGGTATCCGACAGTAGTGGAAGGCTTCAGTGATGTAAGCTGGTATTCAGAAGTAGAGAGCGAAAGGTCCACCGTAGGATACGTCTTCTCCATAGGTGGAACTACTATATCGTCGAAGTCGAAGAAACATACAATGCTTTCTCATTCCTCGATGGAATCTGAGTTTTATGCACTGGCGGCTGTAGCAGATGAAGCAGAATGGCTTCGGGAGCTCATGTATGATCTTTCATTGGCTGGTACGCATATTCTGGCGGTACCAATTTACTGCAACAACTAGGCGAATGCAGAAGTGGCATCAAATAACCTCTTTAATAGTAAGAAGAGGACTGTGCGGCTGAGGCACAGGACAGTGAATGATTTGATCATGATTGGAATTATTGCACTGATTGATGTTCGCAGCCAGAAGAATATGGCAGATCTATTCACCAAAGGTCTCAAGTGCCAGCTGGTCGAGGACACAACAAACAAAATGGGCTTGAAGACATTCTGATATTGTATCTTTATAATTCTACCATAATATTTTACGCTATTAGTTCAAAGAGAAATCTACTAGGCATCTAGCTTTTGGTTCAAAGATAGATCATTAACTTGGAGAATATCAGGAACATTGGTTAGTCCTTTGAGACATTGAGGGATTACAGACCCAAAACCAATGTTGACTACTATTTGTTCTTTGTGTAGAACAAGTCATATGGGAGGATGGCTTTGACGCCTTCATGAGTTCTCAAGCATTTTGAATGTTTGGTGTGTTTTATAGGAAGTACGGTAGCGCTACACTATAAAGGAGCGTAAGGACTCCATGCTACAGTGGTGTGACACTACGATGTGGTTCCTCGATAGGGTAATGCATTAGCTTTGTGAGCCATGTCACAACGGCATAGCACCGCACATAGGCAGGTAGTCTAATATTGTAGAATAAAGAGTTATAGGCAGCACTACAAAGAGGCCGGTATTCTCAAGTTATAGTGGTGTGACACCACCAAGAGCCTAAAGATGTAAATCCTCGGCTATGCGAGCCATGTCACAATGGCGTAACACCGCAAGGAAATGCAAGGCTTCATGCAGAGCACTATGGCACTACAAAGAGGCTTGGACCTCATGCTACAGTGGTATAATACCATGATGAGGTATAGCCTCAGCTTTGGGCCAGGTCATAGCAGCGTAGCACCATAAAGAAGCACAAGGCTTCATGCCAATGACTCTTTAAAAGAACTCACCTAGAGTGTATAGAAAGATATATAGGTCGTCTCTTGAGGGTAAGCTTTTAGATGCCCAAGATACACACACTGAAACTAGGAGGGCACATGGCCTTTAATGTACAACCGAAAGCACAATTGATGTCATTGTATGAGTGAAAAGAATTACAGCTATCGTGCAAAATTTAAGGCTTAGTCCATTCTTGTATCATACTGATTTATGACCCATGCGGGAAGATTCAAGTCGAGGCGACATCTATCCTTATGCATGATGGGCAGTCACTGTAGAGAACGCTCAACACATATATATTGAGATATGTGGGGGATTGTTGGTGTTGTTTCCTTTGGACTAGTGAGAATAGTCCCACATTGGCTACACTACCAAGTGAGTATCTCAATATAATATTTTACATGAGTTGAGGAGTGCACATGGGGTATGATGGGGCATATGGGTGTTATGTGGAAGTATTTTCCTAGGAAAAAATTATTAACTCCTTAAATAAAGTATTAATGCTTTTTGTCACTCTCTTGGTAAAATTTCCTTACGAGTTAAGCCCAAAAGGGGCTTAGTGACTCAGGCTCAATCTCGAACTCAGACTCTGACTCAAGGGCGCAAAGTGGCACTTTATTGGCGCATTTTGCACTTAGCACGTCAGCATCGGCTCAAGGCGCTTGTGTGCATTTGATGCGCTTATGTGCTCGTTTTATGCTCGAGTTTCATGTGCCGGTGCATGCGTCGGTGCATGCACGGGCACATGATCGGATACTGAGCGGGCTCATGCGTAGGCATTGTGCGGCTACACTGTTGTGCACATGGGTCCGTGGAAGTGTGGGCGCATGATCCCACTTTTTACGGGATTTGACGGTTATGGAATGATATGATCAGTTATTCAGATCTATTTTTTTGGAATTTAAATTTAAATCGTTCTTATCTTTTCGTAACAGATTGACGACTAGGGTTTCCACCCACTCTCTATAAATACTCTCTTCGTAGCCTCTTTGAGAACTTACTTCAAAAATAGAGAGATAAAGAGAGGTCATGTTGCTGTCACCATTGGAGTCCAAAGTGTTCGTGCGAGTCCAGGAAAGAGGTGACAGCGAGCGTTCCAGAATTTTTACGTGAACTTGCTGATTCTTGGGAGAAGATCGTGTGGGACGAATCTTGCTTTAAGCAATGGTGATCTTTATCAACCCAGCAACCAGAGATCAATCTCCTTCTTCTTCTTCATCTACTCTTCTATAAGTTGTAATCTGTTATGTTCATTTTGCAACTGCGATTGCAAGAAAGAACGAGAGGTTTATCCCTTTTGATTTGTGATATTTGTAAGTTATAATCAAGATTTTATTGGATATAGTTCTACGTTAGAATCGAGGTATATCAGATAAGAAACTTTTGTGTGAACTTCTAATCTCGACTACAACTTCTGGTTCAACTATCTTTGATTAAGCCTCGGGAATAAAAATAACTCCTTAGGCGCTTATGGAGGCCAACGGTTCACTGAAAAGTATAGATCATCTTCGCAAAGAGTACTTCCCATGGGGTCATCATTATAGTGACCCATTCCGCGTAGGAACTATGTACAAGTGATATCGCTTTGCTTGATCGAGCGGAAGCCTTCTCGAAAAATTTCTGATCGAAACACAAGACGATTGATCTAAGTGAGTGGGCAGAACTTTATTCTCTGATTCTTCCATGCCTTAATAATGAATCTGAGTTTTTGCAATTCTTATTTTGCTTAATAAGATAATGTTCGCATTGAGAATGATAGAACGGGAACTTGCTTGCTTAACTAGAGAGCTTGTATGCTTGTCTAAAAAGAGATAGAACCTTGCCATTCTAAGTCAAGATAGAAAGAAATATTGCATGCTTAGTTACACTAACACTGATATCAAACGAACCACTGTCATGCTAAAAAGATAAGTAAAGAAATTGCTTGAAAAAGTCCTTTTGTGATATGCTAAGAAAGAGATAGATATTGCATGTTAGTTGTTATAAAATTGATATTGTGCTTGCTATTATATGTTTTGCTTGCCTGTTTTGCTATATTGAACTGCTATATGTCTTTGATTCATATAAGCAGAGACTAATAGTGTGTCTTGAGGTACGATCCTTGTGATCTAGTGGGGTGTGCTATTAGTTGTGCGAAAGATATGTTTTGCTTGACCAGATATGTCTTGCTTGACCATATATATTTTTCTTGATTATTTATTTTGCTTGCATTATAGATGCTTCATGCCATGCATCGGTCTCGGATAACTTGTGCACAAGGTCTTGTCTCTCGAACGGTTCCTGGGGCACTGGAAATTGCTCGATCCGGAAGAGATTTTTGTTTCACCCTGAGGATTCGGTCCGACGGGGTCTAGTGGGGTGATATGTCTATTAGTATTGTGCGAAACCCATGATGTCACAGTTGCTAGTATTCGTGTGTGTTGGTGAAGAGCTGAACCTTGAGTCACAGCTGCCGACACATGTGCATGCTAGTGAAGAGCTGAACCTTGAGTCATCGCTGCTAATCAAGGGGATACCCGACCATCATATAGTTAGGGCGCATGCTAGGTTAGCCTTCTTGAATACCTAACTATTTGATGCAGAGACGGACAGGGAAATAGAACTTTATATATATATGCATATGTTGCTAACTTGTATGTCTGCTGCAGGAATAACCGTTCAGCAAGGGATAAGAAACACGAAGAGCACATATATATATAGCATGCTTGTTCATTTTATCTGTATCATAGAGTTTATCTGATAGTGTTTCATGCATTTGCATCGGTTGAAAAATGGCTATTAGTGCAGAGCTGAACCTTGGTCCCGGCTGCTATTATGTTAGTGAAGAGAAACCATGACTCACAGCTGTTAATAGTGTCAGATAAAAGGGTCATTAGTTAGCTGGATTACCACTACTGATCCTGAGTTTCTCGGGGGCCAAAATCATATAAATATTTTATCTTGTTTGCATGAAAGAAGGATAGTCCACTTGATGCACTTGTCTTGATTCAAGATGAACAGTCCACTATAGATAACTTTTGTTCCTATGGTGCATGATACATGTTGCGTACTGCAGGATAGAATATTGTCCCGATTGTATGCTTAAATGTTTGAATATGCAAATTGTTTCCAAAGCTATATTTTCAAAAGAAGTAAACTGACTCTAATCCTGTGTTGCATAAAATGAACATAGGTAAAACTAGCAAGATCACTAGTAATGTAATATTTTGCCACATGCTTACTTAGTGTTGGTTTCAGAAAATGTTGCTTCTGTTCATTAATTTATACTCACCAGTACTTTCTCCAAAGTGCTGACCGACCAACAGTTTGCTTGTTCGCAGGTATTGGATCGTCCGTGGAAACGATAGCCGTGCCTCATCCCCAAGACCCAAAAATCTGGAGTCAATGCCTTGAGCCGTATCGAGTTGTGCTTTGAGATGCTTTTGTACAAAAGGATATAATGTATGGAACGATGTTATTGTATTCGAAAGAGTGCTTGAGCGATTTGTAACCTCGGTCAAGCGCCGCGTGTAATACTTTTGATATCAATAAAAGATGCTTGTTTCCTTATCCCATTGTGTTCTTTACTTTTCTGTAAAATGTGCCGCTGCTTCCTTATTGAATAGCTTACTTGTCCTTGTTCAAGCTTTGGCCTTGTGCAAGCGCAACTTAGGCTTGCACAGCATCACGCTCATGCGAGGACGGTCAGTCCCGCAAGGACCCAAGCGAGGATGAACGGTACCCTGCGGGATCTGGGCGTGACAGTCATGGCAAACTAAATCAAAGGTGATGGACCATTCAAGGTTCTTCAATGGATTAAGAGTGCATATAAATAAGATTACGTTACCGGTTGACTATAGAGTCTACGATTTTTAATGTAGCTAATTTCTCTCCATATCATGACGAACTTGAACTCATAGATGAATTCTCTCCAACTATAGGAGAATAGCATTGAGAAACTTCCCGAGCAATGTTTTCTAATTGATTAATTTAATTTGAGAGTTACAATTTTGCTTTATCTTCACTTTTGAAGTTACAAGATGTTGTCATGACCCCTTTATTTTGATAAATAGTTGGATGCGTAAGTTACTATCGATCTATTCATTTTAGAGACAAAAGAAATGTAACCTTCATTTGCATGCATCTTATATGTTGGTATTGTATCCATTGGACTAGTAAAAAAATAGTCCCACATTGGCTACACCACTAAGTGGGTATCTCAATATAATACTTTATATGTGTTAAGGTGTACACATGGGGTATGGTGGGGCACATAGGTGCCTTGTGGGGGTGTTTTATTAGGAGAAAAAATGATTAACACCTCAATGAAAGCATTTATGCTTTTTGTCATGCTCTTGGAATTTATTCCATAGGAGCTAAGTCCCAAAGGAGCTTAGCGACTATGACTTGGGCTCAAGGGTTGTTGTGCGCATACGTACGTTTTTGCGCAGCGTATTATGCGTGCGTACTGAGCTTGGGGTTGTGCACACGAAGCTTCCTATGCGAGGCTGCATACGCGAGGCTGTCTACGAGAGGCTAAGCATGCATGGCTGTGTACGCGCGGCTGCATACGCATGGCTGAGCATATGTACAGATTGGCCCGCGAGACTGTGCACACGAGGCTGCATACGTGCGGTTAGTTTGTGCGACTTTGTTTGCGCTGCTCTGTACTCACGCCTCTGCTGATTGCGGATTTAGTTAGTTATGGAAAGATATGAGCGTTCATTTAAATCTGGATTTTATGGGATTTGAATTTAATGCGTTCCTATCTTTTTGTAACTGATTATCCGCCAGATTTAGGATTAGGGTTTTTGCCCTATGTATATAAATACTATCTTCGAGTCCCTTGGAGAACTTACTACCGAAAAGTGAGAGATAAAGAGAGTTGTTGTTGCTGCCACCATTAGAGTCCAAGTGTTCGTGCAAGTCCAGAAAAGAGGTGACAGCGAGCATTCCAGAAGTTCTTCGAGAACTTGCTAGTTTTTGGAAGCAGATCATGTGGGGGCAAATCTTGCTTTGAGCAATGGTGGTCTTCATCACCCCAGCAAACAGAGATCAATCATATTCATTTTCTCCCTTCTCTTCTCTATTTCTAATATGTTCTGTCTGAGGACAACTGTGTTTGCTAGGAAGAATAATTGTTTTCTAATTATTATTTTTAGCAGCAAGTTGTAATCAGATCTATTATATAGTTGTTTGTTAAATTGAGGTATTTCAGAGAGAAAAATTTTGAGTGAACTCCTGATCTCGACTTCAACTTGTAGTTATACCATCTTTGATCAAGCCTCGGGATTAGCAATCTCAAAGCAAGATCCAAGGAAGATGGAGAATAACCATGTAAGTCTTCTCGACACAAATTTTAACGAACTTGAGAAGTTTGACGGGGAGCATTACAACGTTTGTAAGAGAAATGTCAGCCTCAATCTTTAACTTGTAAACGTGAACTACATGCTAACAGATCTTGAGTCTGTTGTTCCGGAAGGTAAAGATGTTATTGTCCGAGAAATTTCTAATGCAACTTCTAAGTAGAACCAGTGGATTAGAGACAACAACCTTTACAATTTTCTGATTCTGAACTCCATGGAGGATACTCTGTCAGAGTCATATAACAAGACGAACCATGCAAAGGTCGTTTAGGAGGCTCTGGAAAAATATTACAAGAGGGTGAGAACTGCAACAAGATCTATGTTACGGAAAAGGTCCTAGAAGGTGCGATTTGAGGACGATAAGACGATGTTGTCTCAATTCAAGAAATTTCTCAAGTTACGTCAAAAAATTGAGGATTATGGCAAGCCCTTTGTCGACTTTTTTGTCATGGGAGGTATTGTTGCCAAGCTCTCGCTTAGTTGGAGCAAGTTTATCTCAGACGTGTACCAAAAGAAGATGGAGGTCAGCCTTGATCAACTACTGCATAATATCCATGTGGAAGATGAGTTGAGGGCTCAAAATAAAGTAGACACACTATCCAAACAGTTGGCAAAGGATAACTTGGTGTATGCTGGTGACTCCAAGGGGAAGCAAAAGGCTTCTCACAACAAGAAAAAAGACTTCAACTATATGAAGATGAAATCGACATCGTTCAAACCAAAGCCTAAGAAAGATGAAGCTTGTTTCAACTACGGCAAGAAAGTCCACTTCAGCAGAGACTGCAGATACAAGTCCAAACAGAAAAAGCAAGGTGAACCTAACAAGGTTGCCATGATTGTGCAGGTTATGACGGCTGGTGTCGACACTGACTGGTGGATGTACACTGGTACATCTTGTCATGTTTGCTCAAAGAAGGTGTTGTTTACCACCTATAAGCCTACATATGAAAAGGTTATGGTAGCGAACCAGGCACAAGCTAAAGTAATTGTGACCAGAACGGTGGTACTGAACCTGACTTCCAGGAAGTCGCTGATGCTTCAAGATGTGAAGCACGTATATGTGATTGCAAAGAACCTGGTCTCGAGAAGTCTGCTCTGCAATGCAGGCTTGAGGATGGACATCAGTGCTGGGCAGATGATGATGTCCTAGAAAGGAACATACTTCAGAAAGGCTTTATGTACCGAAGGAATATTTAAACTTCAACTTGTAACTCCTGCCATTACTATAAATGTTATCTATTCTTCTAGTTATTCCCTTGAGTTATGGCATAATAGACTAGGGCATGTTCATTGTAAAAGAATAAACAAGATGCCTAATCTAGGATTTATCTCCAAATGTGGGAGTAAGGAGGTGGAGAAGTATGAGGTCTGTGCGCAGACAAAGATCATAAGAAAATCGTTCAAACAAGTAAACCGAAGTACATATCTCCTGGAGATAGTGCACTCAGATATTTGTGACTTCCAATAGTTCTCTACAAAGGCCGGGATAAAGTATTTTATTACTTTCATCGACTACTACTCAAACTATGCGTTCGTCTATCTGCTCAAGTCTAAAGATGAAGCATTTGAGAAGTTCAAGGAGTTTAGGGCTGAAGCTGAACGTCAAACTGGACAACAACTCAAGAGACTTCAAAGTGATCGAAGTGGAGAATATAGGTCTATTGAATTTACATCATTCTGTAAAGAACATAGAATTGTCAATGAGACGACTACTCCATATTCTCCTCAATCAAATGGATTAGCAGAAAGGAGGAACATGACGTTAACAGAGATGATGAACTCTATGCTATTAACTGTGGATCTTCCAAACTGCTTTTGGGGAGAAGCTGCGCTAACGGCTACGTTCATTCTGAACAGAGTGCCGTACGCAACTTCCAACGTCACTCCTTATGATCTCTGGTTCAAGGTCATACCCAACTTGAATGTCATTCGAGGGTGGGGGTGTTTGGCGTATGTGAAACTCCCGGACTTGAAGATTCAAAAGTTGGGGACGAGGACTACAAAAGCTATTTTCTTGGAATATGCTGAAAAGAGTTATGCTCGAAGGTTCCATGATATCGAGTCTAACTATATCATTGAATCTCGCGACGCAGAATTCTTCGAAGATAAATTTGCAAGGCACAAGAACATTGTTATCGCGGACATTCCGGAGAATAATGTGAGCGCAACGTAGGTTAACGATTCCAATAAAGATGTGGTCCAAGAAGAAGTTGTCATTCCTGAGACAACATTTGAACCAGAATTCGCAGAATAAATAACTAAGCGAGTGAGGAGACAGAAGGACTTCAGAGATAATTTTATCACCTATCATGTGGAAGCAGATTCGCTTAGTTATGATGAGGTGATGAAGTCCAGAGATGCTATCTTCTATAGGGAGGCTATTAATGATGAGTATGGCTCAATAAACTCCAACAATATTTAGGTGTTAGTCGATCTACCTGAAGGAGAAAAATTAAACGGATGCAAGTGGATCTTTAAGAAGAAGATGAAGGCCAATGAAACTATTGACAAGTTCAAGGCAAAGCTGGTAGCCAAGAGATTTTCTCAGAAGCAAGGGATCAACTACTTTGACACATATGCTCCAGTAGTGCAGATGACAACCATCAGGATGTTGATTGCTATAACTGTAATTCACAAGCTAGTTATACATCAGATGGATGTAAAAACAGTATTCCTGAATGGTGAGTTGAACGAAGAGATTTACATGCAACAACCAGAAGGATTTTTCATCAAAGGGCTTGAAGATAAGGTCTGCAAGTTGGTAAAATTATTATACGTTCTGAAGCAAGCTCCCAAGATATGGCATGAGAAGTTTGATAAAGTTATAAGATCAAATGGCTACAGGGTCAATAAGACGGATAAGTGTGTTTACACAAAGTTCGCTGACGGGCGAGGAGTCATCATTTGTCTATATGTTGATAACATGTTGATTCTGGGTACAGATCTAGCACGTATCACTGAGACAAAGAAGTCCATCTCATCCAAGTTTAGTATGAAGGACTTAGGGTAAGATGATGTTATCCTGGGGATAAAGATCATCATGACGGATATTGGAGTGGCGCTGTCACAGCTCATTATATTGAGAATATGCTCACACGCTATGAATATCAGGATCTTTCAGGGATCGATATTCCTTACATGTGTGGCAAGAAGCTGAAACCAAATATAAGAAAAGTGTTAGAAAGCTGGAGTATTTCATTGTGAGTTTGATATATGAAACTACTTCCACTAGACCTGACATAGCTTTCGTCATAGGGATGTGAGTCGATTCACAAGAAACCCAGGTATTGAGCACTAGAAAGCTATGAAGAGAGTAATGAGATTTCTCAAGAGGACTCAGAAGTATGAACTACACTACAACGGGTATCCGACAATAGAGGAAGGCTTCAGTGATGAAAGCTAATGCTCAGAAGTAGAGAGCGAAAGGTCCACTGGAGGATATGACTTCTCCATGGGTGTTGCTTCTATATCGTGAAAGTAGAAAAAACAGACAATGCTCTCTCATTCCTAAATAGAATCTGAGTTCTATGCAGTGGCGGCTGCAACGGATGAAGCAGAGTATCTTCGGGAGCTTATGTATGATATTCCAGTGGTTCGTACGCAGATTTCAGCGGTACCGATATACTGCGACAACCAGGCGACAACGGCGGTGGCATCAAATAATCTTTTCAATGGTAAGAAGAGGACTGTACGTCTGAGGCACAGGACAGTTGATGATCTTATCAAGACTGGAGTCATTGCCATGATTGATGTTCAGAGCCAAGAAAATCTGGCTGATCCGTTCACCAAATATCTCAAGCGCCAGCTGGTTGAGGATACACCAATCAAAATGGGCTTGAAGATAATATGATATTATGGCTTTATAATTCTAGCATAAAGTTTTATGCTTTTAGTTCAAAGAGAAATCTTCTAGGCATCTAGCTTTTGGTTCAAAGAAGGATCCTTGACTGGGAGAATATCAGGAATAGTGGGTAGTCCTTTGAGACATTGAGGGATTACGGACCCAGAACCACTGTTGTCTACTATTTGTTCTTTATGTAGAACAAGTCCTGTGGGAGGATGGATTAGACGCCTTAATGAGTTCTCGGGCATTTGGAATGTCCGGCATGCTTTACAGGAAGCACGGGTACCACAGTACTACAGAGGAGCATAATACTCCATGCTACAGTGGGGTGACACCACGAGGGGGTACCAAGAGAGGGTAAAGCCTCGACTTCGGTCCATGTCCGCACATAGGCAGGTGGCATAATGTTGTAGAATGAAAAATGGTAGGCACCACTACAAAGAGGCCGGTGACCTCATGTTACATTGGTATGACACCACCAAAAGGTAAAAGATGTAAAATCTCGGCTACGCGAACCATGTCACGCGGCGTAACACACAAGGAAGTGAAAGGCTTCATGCTGGGTATTATGGCACTATAAAGAGGCTAGGACCTCTTGCTACAATGGAATGACACTACGATGAGGTATAGCCTTGGCTTTAGGCCATGTCATAGCGGTGAAGCACCACAAGGAAGCACAAGGCTTCATGCTAATGACTCTTTAAAAAAACTCACCTAGAGTCTATGGAAAGAGATATAGGCCGTCTCTTGAGGGTAAGCTTGTAGTCGCCAAAGATGCACACACCAAAACCAAGCATGCATATGACCTTTAATGTGCAACCGGAAGAACAACTGATGTCATTGTGTGAGTGAAAAGAATTGTTGCTACGGTGTAGAATTCAAGACTTAGTTCATTCTTGTATCATACTGTTATTCGACCTATGCGGGAAGATTCAAGTCGAAGCGACATATATCCTAATGCATGATGGACAGTCACTGTGGAGAATGCTCAACCCATATATATTGAAATATGTAGGGGATTGTTGGTGTTGTATCCTTTGGACTAGTAAAAATAGTCCACATTGGCTACACCACCAAGTGGGTATCTCAATATAATACTTTGTATGTGTTGAGGTGTGCACATGGGGTGTGGTGGGGCACGTGGGTGCCATGCAGGGGTGTTTTATTAGGAGAAAAAAGTATTAACTCATTAATGAAAGCATTTATGCTTTTTGTCATGCTCTTAAAATTTATTTCATAGGAGCTAAGCCCCAAAAGGGGCTTAGCGACTCAGACTCGGGCTCAATGGCCCAAAGTAGCACTTTGTTGGCGCACTTTGCACCCGTTTTTTTGTAGCGTATTGTGCGCTCGTATTGAGCTCGCGGCTGTGCACGCGAAGCTGCCTACGCGAGGCTGCATATGCGAGGCTGTGTACGAGTGGCTGTGCACGCGTGGTTGAGCACATGCGGCAGCGTACGGATGGCTGAGCACGCGAGGCTGTGCACGCGAGTCTACATACACGTGGCTTTGTTTGCGCTGCTCTGTACAAACATATTGCGGATTTAGTCAGTTATGGAAAGATACGAGCGTTAATTTAAATCCAAAATTTGTACAATTTGAATTAAATGCGTTCCTATCTTTTTGTAACTAATTGGCGGCCAGATTTAGGATTAGGGTTTCCGTCCTATGTCTATAAATACTCTTCGAGCCCCTTGGAGAACTTACTTCAAAAAAGTAGAAGACGAAGAGAGTTGTTGTTGTTGCCGCCATTAGAGTCCAAGTGTTCGTGCAAGTCCAAAAAAGAGGTGACAGCAAGCATTCCAGAAGTTTTTCGAAAAATTGCTGGTTCCTGGAAGCAGATCGTGTGGGACGAATCTTTCTTTGAGCATCGGTGATTTTCATCACCCCAGCAAGCAGATATCAATCATCTTCATCTTCTCCCTTCTCTTCTCTATTTGTAATATGTTCTGTACGAGGGCAACTGCGTTTGCTAAGAAGAACAAATGTTTTCTGATTATTATTTTTAGCAGCAAGTTGTAATCAGATCTATTATATAGTTGTTTGTTAGATCGAGCTATATCAGAGAGGAAACTTTTGAGTGAACTCCTAATCTCGAATTTAACTTCTAGTTCTACCATCTTTGATCAAGCTCCGGAATTAACATTATATTAGTGTAACATTGTCATAAAATAATGGCATGAAATGAAATTAAGTTATCGTTATTGAAGACTGATTTTTTCTCTTTTGAGTTCCCTCTAGGTGAATTTGTGTCATGAAAAAATGGCATTAAATGGAATGAACGAAACCAAATTATTTATTGCAGTTGAAGAAGGAATTTTTCTTCTCATTGAGTTCCCTTTTAGTTGAATTCCTTCAGGAGAGCTTTATCGTTCTTGCTTCTTCTATTCCTCTACTTCCCCTGCGATCCGGTGTCATCCGATGAACAAGTTACACGTCGGCATATTTTTTTCCTAAGACAAGAACGGCACAGCAGTTCAAACTAGAGCTTCCTATAAAATGAAATGAGTGCGAGTAATGATCAATAGAAGGCTATAATCCTATGATTAAAGCATAGGTATATAATATACAGAGAACCAAAGAATAGTATACAGAGATGTATACAAACTAAATGTTCAAACTTAGTAGAATCTTGCAAATGACTGGCAACAAGGTGGACCAACTTGAAATTTCTGCTCAGCACGTTAGAAATTCAACTTCCAATTGACAGTGTGGCAGTTCAACTTTTCAAGATACCATGAACTGCGAGGGTGGTGCTGTTGTTTTGGTCTTCTCTGGGCCTACAGCACAAGATAAATTGGTACTCATGAGTCATCTTTCCCAAGTAAACATCAGACTAGAGCATCGCGGAAGGACATTTATGGTTTAAAACAGCACGTATGATACTCATGATGACTGTTACTTGAAGCTACACTAGAATGGTTTTTGTGTGGAGCAGCGTACCATATAACTCACGGAACTCTATTTCACGCCATTCTTGAACAAGAGAACAGCAGCAACACATTACATGGGACAAGAAATCATCACAGCATCCTCCCTGCCATTCAAATGGGACATATATAAGTATCACTTGTTAAATAAGATGTAAAATTTACAAGAAGGCTCAGCATTAAAAGATCTATACTGAGAAGGTAAGCTGTTGGTTCAGTGACATAACCTCTAGAAACACCACCTATTTGTTCTACACAAGGTCTAAACTTTCCCTATATTATGATTGTTCTGGTCATTAAATTTGCTTTAGAAGTAGAGCTCAAAAACCTTCTACACATTGAACATAAAATGATACTGCGAGCCTTTCAGGTAAAGTAGCCTTTGAGGTAAAAGTAAAAAAACACAGATTCACAATTCATTCTTATAAGCACATCAAGTAATCCTTTTAACAATGTTTCCTTCATAATTTTATCGATCTTGGGTCGAATCGATCTTGCATGGATCCAACCTAAACCGAAAACATCTCGTCAGATCGTTAATGCGATAAAATTTCTTACCACTTCATATTAGATGTGCTACTTTAACTTTCTTAGAAATGGTATTTCAAGGAGTTCAGCTTCAATTTCACTAGTCTTCTTGACTGTATTCAGTTGCTTGGAATATTAATGTTTCTATTTTGTGACATCCCCACAGGTTCCAAATAGATATTAGAAATGGTGAATAGGTTTAATCAATGTCTGAAAGAAACTTACAGAAAACCAAGCAAAAATTTGAGCTTTCCTTGTAAAGCTTGATTTAAGAGATCAAGCATCCCCACCATAGGACAGAGCTAACCAGCTTTTATAGTGAAGCTGGAAAATAATGTTGTTGGATAGCGCTAACAATCATTACAAGAAGTCCTTGGCATTAATTATCACTGGCTAGAAACAAAACCGCTTGGATTTACAAAAGCCAAGGAAGGCTCCCCAGTCCCTACCAAGCATTGCCCTGAGCATAAAGACATCTCACTCTTTGCCGATTCTTGCCCACGGAATTCCTCTAGTTTACTATTTAGCTTCCCTTTGGCATATGTACCAGTTCCTCTATGGGATGGCTCACTCTTCCCCATTATGTTCTCTCTTAGGTAACAATTTTCTACTTTTTGATATGATCATTACTCATTTAGTCATATAGCCCTTCTAATTGGGTTTTGCATAATAGTGTTACATGTCCAAGCATGACAGAAGCACCTGGTGGTGTTGGGTGCATCGAATATGATTGAATAAATGACAAGGTTGGGACCCAACCGAGCTATCCCAAATAGATTTATGTCCCTACTAGATACATATGCTACGAACAATTAATTACTGATCTCGCCTAGAAACTAGATACATATTGCTACGAACAATTAATTACTGATCTGGCCTAGAAACTATGACACCAGATCGTAGGGGAAGTAGAGGAATAGAAGCATGAATGATAAGTCTCTCCTAAAGGAATCCACCTAAAGGGAATTCAAAGAGGAGAAGAATTCCATTTTCAACAATTAACAATAACTTAATTTCATTTCGTTCCATTGCTATCATGACAAAATTACACTAATGTAAATAAAATGCATGCACATGGACTAAATGCAAATGACGGTTATATTATTTATCTCCCTAATATGAATGCAAACTTACTAATGCACAATGTTTTTGACAACAACTTGCAACTCCTAACATGAAGATGAAACAACTTGAAACTTCCAAAATGACATGAAGCAACCAATAAACATTTTTAAGAAGCTTCTCCTTGTCACTCTCCTCGGGTTGGAGTGAACTTGTCCATGAGTTCACGTATTCACCGTGATATGATGAGAAATTAGTTACATTGAAAATCACAGGCACTACATAGTCACCTAGTAACTCAATCTTATATGCATTTTTCCAAATTTGCTGAAGAACCTTTAATGGACCATTGGTACTAGGTTTTAGTTTGGCGTGACGACTATGCAGGAAGCGCTCTTTGCGAAGACGAATCCATACAAAGTCTCCTTCTTTGAATTCTGCAAGCTTACATAACATTCTTTTGTTATAGATCATCAACTTGCCGTTGTAGCTCTTCATTCTCCTTGGGACCCATGTTATGTGCCGACTTATTGGGAAGAGCAGCATGAGGAACATCATAAAATGCTTCAAGAGTGAAGGAGTAGTATTATAAATTTGTATGCTCTTTTCAAACAAAATAAAGAGCATAAGCCTCCTTGGATCCTTCCAATTCGTTATCGAATAGATTCCCTCCCCTTTAGAAGTCTTAGAAATACTTCCAATTTTGGAAGGTTCTAAGATATGTTTTTACACCATCTTTAACAAATTTGTGTCCATCATGAATTACCTTCCGATCATATTGCTAAAGGTGACCAAGTAAGAAGTGACATGTATCCATGGGAATAACATCACAAAATACTTGATCATGGTAATTTTTACAAATATAAATTCAACCAAACATCTTTTGTTAACTTTTACCCCAGTACCTTTTTGAAGCCAAGAAAGCTTGTAAGGATGCGGGTGTTCCTCTACCTTGAGTGACAATTTCTCCACTATAGTTTGTGAGACTACATTTTCACAACTTCCTCCATAAATAATAAGATAACACACCTTGTCATGAGAGGTACATCGGGTGCAAAAGATGTTACAACGAATCCACTCGTTGTCGTCAACATGTGAAGTATTCAAGACATGTAAAAGGACGAGCTTCGTCTTAATTGGCATATGTAACACTTTCCTTAGGATCTTCACCAAGTATAAGTAGCGAATCTTCTAGAGGCTCCTCAAGGCTTCCTCTACAAGAGATACGATTTTTTTGTTAGGACAATCAACAATAATGTCCAAGACCTTGGCACTTATAGCATTGAATGGGAGGACGACTTGAGCTAGCCGCATCAACAACTTTGGAAGTAGAAGAATTATTGAAAGATGATTCCCAAGTTGTAGGTTTCTTGCATTGATAAGAATTCCTTTTGTTATAACTCTTTCCATGACTTTGAGATGGAACATTTAAAGTAATTGTCCTCTTATGACCCCCCTTTGACTTGTGTTCTCTCTCTACCTTTCATCACCATCTTGGAAACATCATGAATTATGTAATAAGGTTGGAGTTGCACAATATCAAAAATCTTCCTATGAAGTCCACCAAGATAGCGAGCAATTGTTTGTTCCTCCAATTCGACTACATGACAATGCATCATGAGATAATCAAACTCCTCTGTGCACTACTCTATGGAGCAAGTTTTGAGATAAATGATGGAGCTTGAGGAAGGTATCTTGCAAATAATTCTATGAAAAAAAAAACTTCTTCTAGAGTTCTTTCTTCATTTTCTCCCACGATCTAATCTTTGGCTTTCCTTCATGAACTCGTCAAAAGTCTTGAGTTGCTCTCACTAAACAAAAGCATGCATCTTAAGCTTGACGGCGATGACCTTTACCTTGCGATCTTCAGAAACTTCTTTATATTCAAAGACTTGCTCAATAGTATTAAGCAAATCTATAAATTCATCTAAGTTTAATGCGACCTTCAAAATAAGGTATGTCAACTTTTAGATCAACATTTTTTCGGCTGCCAAATCCCCTTCCTTTCAAGGGTTAGGAATTACATCTTCATCACTCGATGCCAAAGGACGGTGGAAGGGGTTAATGTCTTCCCATCACAACCTAAAACTTCATGCTCGAGACATGACAAACATCATCACATCGCAAAGTCTCTATGCACTCGAAACACTTTTGGAGTAGTTCCACTTGCCTCTCTTTCTCATCCATTTCCACGTCCCTTAAGTCACGCTCCTGAGCCACGGGATGATCAAAATTGGATGGTTATTGTCGACAATTAACCATGGCACCATACCAAATGACCCCGAATAATTGGAGAAGTAGAGGAATAGAAGAAAGAATGATACGTCTCTCCTAAAGGAATCCACCTAAACAGAACTCAAAGACGAGAATAATTCCATCTTTAACAATTAACAATAACTTAATTTCATTTCATTCCATTTTCATCGTGGCAAAGTTAAAACAAAACAAAACAAAACAAAACAAAACAAAATAAAACAAAATAAAACAAAACAAAACAAAACAAAATAAAATAAAATAAAATAAAATAAAATAAAATAAAATAAAATAAAATAAAATGCACAGAGACTGAATGCAAATGAAGGTTACAATTTTTTTATCTCCCTAATATGAATGCAAAGCAACTAATACAAATGTTCAGGACAACAATTTGTAACTCCTAACGTGAAGATGAAACAACTTGCAACATCCAAAATGAGATGAAGCGACCAAAAAACATTTTTGGGAAGCTTCTCCTTGTCTAACTATATTCATTTGTCTCTAATTTAGATATACAGGTTTTCAAGATAAATACGTCAATAACCATGTTTTGATGTTTAGTCAGCCATTGCATATTTAGTTATAATGATGAAAGATAATATTTAAATTAAATAGAAACTAGAAGTTTCGGGCAAGAGCTTTTCCATCCATGTTGTTTTTATAAGAAATCACACTACCTCAATAAAGTATTAAGCTTTATGAATTTATAATTTCTTAAAGCATAATATGTATTCCCTCATAAAACAATTGCATTGCTCTGAAAGAGAACATGAATACAATTGCAACAACAGATGCAAAAGAAATCTCCTCAATGATCATTTTTATATTTGCATTAAGATGAGATGTGATCGAGCAGTATAGCTTTATTTTTCTTGATTCTACATCCAGCTAAATCTAACAGAATATCAGTAAAATTACTCGTAGACCTTATTCTTTCTCTCAACGTTATAATCATATTTGTCAACACAGAAGAATATTGTAGCAATTTCAAGCGATGAGAACAAGACACTTCTACAATCGCACAGCTCCTCATTGAGAAACTATATAATGCATATAGATATGACACGAGAAATTGCAGAGTTACCTTGATGTTTAGCATCTTGCGAAGCTTCCTTCTGACGCAGCAGGTGTAGCAGCAGCATGATAATATTAGTGTATATGCCAGCAGGTCATTACAGGCTTCTGATGATGCTGATGATATTAAATTCAACTTAATTCATTCATTCAGACCATACAAGTGCAGATCATTAAGGCATCAATAAATGTCAATGATTGGAAATTAAATATCATTGTGTTTAGATAACAGAACTCAAAAAAAAAAAAAAAAAAAATCCACTCTATTAAAGTAAAATAATAATAAATTATCTTTCCCAAATTTAGCCTCAAACTTGCCTCCCTTAATTTTAAATGGACGTGTGTCAAGTGTCACAGGTTTCAAGTTCCGAGTATTCAGATGTGTAAAGAAGCTTTGAAGAAACCAGACAAAGGGATACACTTATATTTTATTGTGGATAGAAATGTGCAATTTTGTGTTGCCTGCAATAATTATCAGCTTATATATATAATTGGGTAAAAATGCATGAGTTTCACTTGATACAATCTAGACTTGATGGGTCATTGCATTTGGAAATGCACACTGCCAAAAATTAGTTTCAAACACAGGATGGACCATCCACATTGGTGATTCATATCATCATTGTGATCTAGGCATCTTAATATATATGGAAAACAGTTGAAAACATTTCTACATCAACAACTTAAACAATAATGGCCACAATGAAAACAAATCCCTAACAATGTAAAGCATGGATTTTTTTGACCACAGGTTGCACGGCAAAGATGTCTTCATCCTTTTTTTTTTTTTTTCCAATAATGATTTTCTGATGTAAAGATAACAGGTAACAGTGTCAATCTCAAATTAGGATGGCAATATAAAGCCTTATGTTGTTTACAATTAATCCTTTTTTCTTTAACACACACAAACACGCACGCACACACAATGTGCAGGCATGTTTGTTTGTGTGTGTGTGTGTGTGCGAAAAAATCAAACATTTGACTCACGACATATAGAAATAAAATATGAATTTAATAGTTGTGATTTCAATTTTTACGTACACATATGTTTGTTTCCAGCGACAGATGCAATCCTTGAAAATGTTCCACAAGGGTAAAAGAAAGTCTTTGCACCTGCAAAACATTAATTATGATATAAAATTTCAACTGCAGATGTAAAGTTAAATCAGTAAATAAAAGAATAAAATAAAACTAAAATGATTTCGTTCATGCTAAATACGAATCTCAACTTGTAAAGGTTAACCAATAACTAAAGTGAACAACAATTTCTTGACATTAGAGATAGACTGTTGTTTAATATATTGCTGACCAGTTACTGCACATCTGGAGGGTAGTTATTAAGAACTGTAAGGAAAACATAAGGATCAATAGGGTTGAAATACATCTAATCCATTATGGAAAGCTTAAATGTAAAAAAAAAAAAACAATTTGAAGCTATCTTCTTCTACAGCCTTAAGTTAGGATAGTCTAAATGAACAATTTCACCTGACTTTAATATGTTCCTGAAATCAATGAATCGTGTAAGTATGTTGAGGTATCTAGCAATCCCAAAAAGTAAAAGTTATGAAAAGCTCAATTGTTCCTTTTTAATTCGCATCATGCAACTTGGACATCAAGGTTTTTATAAATTTAACATACACAAAGAAGGCTCTGAGCAGCAACTAAGTAAATCTGAATGCCAATCCTCATCTCTAATAGATCCTCTTCTTGAAATTAAGTCATGACCTGAAGAAACCGTAGAAAGACTTCTGCATAGAATGTAAGTGGAATATAAATTAGCTAACATGAAGACCAGCAATATGTAGGCACATCAAGTTTTCCACTCTAAAGATCAATATGTTTATAAAGGAAAATATATGATTAAGTAAACGGCAAGTCAGCATCAGATTTGTCTAAGGAAATTAAGAAGGGAAAAATGAACACTGACCTCGACGTTGAATTGCCAGCACTTTGCTGCCTATCATAGCTTCTATCAAAGGAATATCCTGAATCAGTACTTACACCCGAGTAAACTGTCTCCAAATTCTTGGAATTCTTAGGCTGTGAACTCTTCTCTGTCATTGAACTAGCTATGGTTTCTGTTACTCCTATCAGATGTTGAATTACTTCACATTGACCAATATCCATGTCAACTTGCGATCTTTGAAGTTCTAACTGAAGCTTTTCATTTTCCTTTCGAAGGGCTTTCTCAAATGGCAAGTTTGGATAAGAACAAGAGAGGGTCTTCTTAAGCATCATTTCTTGTTGAATGCAAGGATCAGGCTTCAATATTGCAGCTTGAACCTTTTTGTCCTCTTCGTCAAAAGTATATTCACATTCATCCCTTTCAATATACTCAAGCCTTTCCTATAACATAAAAGAGAGAGACTCAATCTAAAGAAAAGTACAGACAATACAATGATAATAAATTTAGGGACATAACCACTTCTATTCAACTGAATGTAAACTAGTTAGGCAATGGCTTTGAATTTTTATTAGTTTTATTTTCAAGTGGACATAGTAAATGCAGAACACAGAAGGAAAACAATGGTGATAATATAAGTTTTCTTTGGATCTTAAATTATTGTGCACGCTACATTAAGTGGATACATAAACAGTCCAAAATTCTACAAATGTAAGGATATTCAAGAAGTTTGAAGATCTATTGGATACGTATATACCTACTTAGCCAAGGTACTGATTTGCTAGTTGATTTAGTTTTCCTTCACTGTGAGGATCCTCTAGAAACACCAAGATCAAAATGCTTAATTTCGATTATCTTTGTTGATTGATGATATTGAAGATCGTTGTGGACTATGGAGGAATCTACGACTGACTCCACGTCTCAACATTTGTCCACTTTCTAAGTAACCAAAGTACCAAACTACACCTAGATTTAATGAATCTCTTAAAGCTGCCAAAACTATATTCTGATTCATTATAAACCAAAAGAGCAACATTTGATTGTTACTCAGAAACATACTTGGTCAGCAAGATACCATTATACAGGTAGGATTTTACACTTGCACTATTAACAACAAATACCTCGTACGAAACAGCCCCTGCATATTATAGATATTGTGATAAACTTTCCACCCCCACCAACCTAAACAGCGCAAGGCTACATTACTATTTAATATCTAATATTACATAAACTAACTTGTTATGTTATGCAATTGATAAAGTTTAATTTTAATAAATTTCCTAATCAAATCTTCAAATCCATAGTCACCTAATAAACTAAAAGTTATGTTGTACATCCTTTTAACTATAAATCTATTACCAAAAATTTGGGGATTCTTTCAAAAAATAGACTAAAAGTAATTGAAACCGCAATTGAACTTGAATTTTTGAAATTTCCGAAATTATCGAAAATGCAAAAGAGAACCTACAAGCGCCGAATCAAACGAAAAAGTCAGTTGTTCTTGTTATATTATTACATGAAACTTTTGCAGGCAGCTAACTTTGGTACAGTGTTCAGATGACTGATCAAGTATGTAAATGAGAAATTCACATCAATAAACACAGTGTATTAGTGTCGTTCATTTATCCTTACAAAATCATTAGTTACACTAACAAAAGGCACAGGATGAGAAATTAGGACAGTTAACAAACACCCTGACCTACCAAGTCCTTTTCAAGTGTGATCAGATTTTGTTGACATGGGTAGAAAAATTAAACACACTTAATGATAAAATGCAATAATATTCTACTTGACACTTTATAAAATGCAAATATATACAGATCAATCAGACAAGTAACTCATATCCTTCTTTGCAAGAGTAAATCACAAGAGGACAAACATAGGCACTGATGGCCTCAAATATATGGATAGTTGCCCTAAAATGATACAGCTACCAAGGATTGCAAGCCTAAAAGAAGGAAGTGAGAAGCTAATGCATTCAACTCCCGCAAATGATATAATATGAAATGTAGGCAACTTACAAACTGCAATTGAGGTTTTCGGATTAACAATTATAGATTTAAGAGACGGAAAACTTGAAACCCGGCCATTTAACCAACTTGTTCTTTAACTAATTTCAACTTGCTGAATCAATCCACTCGCTGCAAGATACAAACAAGTAGGTATCTTACTGTTCTGATTATAACAAATGAAATGGATGCTGGGCTTTTGTATTGTATCCCGCTAAGCATGTGGTTGACTGATTTGCGCTTACTAGCAACTCGGTGCATCATGTTCCATCATTTGGGTTCAAAATACATCTTGGTGCATCATGTTCCATCATTTGGGTTTAAATTACCTATAGGGCTAGGTTAATCTGTTGTAGAGGGGCCTATTGATTACTTTACGGTTAGAAGTATGCATGTAACTCCTACAAACCCCTAAAGTAGTATTCCACTTGTTTCTCAGAGGAGGATATAAGAGAGAAGGGAGGAGGGAGTGTTTCTCTTGAAAGTTTCATTCCTACGATTAGAAAGACCAAAATCAACAATTAACTTAATGTTATTTCACTCGATGGTCCAATGTGTTAAACAGATGAATGCAACTCTCTATAGCAAATTGTATCGACTTACCTCTTCATTTAGACCCTCTATAGTCAAGGGGGTACATAGAGATGCTGCTTGTTTCCATGAGCTTAAACATCATAACCAAAATATGTCTACTTACTTGACAACTTTTTGTATAGATTTTACGGAATTCCCTCTCGTGCACATAGTTACCTTCGTTAAGAGTTTGACATCAAAATAGAAGGTAAACATTAGGTGGTCATAAAAAGAGTTGTTTAGTTTTAGAGTCTCGTATAATATTCAAATTTTGCACTTAGTCCTCCATAATATCCAGAAAAGGTTCCGGGTCTCGCCCTGACGGTTGACTTAGGCCGACCATCCAAAATGGAGACATAAACACAAATTTTGAATATTATACGAGACCCTAAAACTAAAACCAAAATTCGAATATTATGGGGGACCTAAACGAGATATAAGGGCCATCACAAGTCAACCGCCAGGAAGAAACCCAAGCCCTCCTCTAAACAATCCAAACAAAATCCTAAAACTAAATGACCCTCATAAAACTGTCAATTTAGAAGGAAAAAAAAAATATATATATATATATATGCAACATGGCTGACCCATTTCGATTTCGATGGAAAAAAAAAAAAAAAGTTAGATCCCGATTATGACACTTTTCTTTTCTAGCTATAAATAATTTGGGAACTCAATGTAAGCAAGGAAGTTTTTGCTTAAAATTCTAAAAATCCAGAAAACAATAAATAAAATAAAAAGTCATGTGCCTGTCGGTTGTAGAAAAAACAGTCGACACATCGGCAGAATTTGTTTCGTTCCTTCTTACCCTGACCCTGGCATTATCGACCAGAGTGATAAGGGGGACGATCTTGAGATAGCGGTCGATCTCGCTCTGCGCCTTCCTGAACTGGTAGACGATGCTCCAGCCCATGGCCAGCAGGTAGAGGTAGCTCCTGTCCCTGCAGCTCTCCACGAGGACGTAGGACCTCCGCAGCGCGTCCTCCAGCTGCTCCAGCGGCTCCCTCGTCTCCGGGTACCTCTTCAGCTCCGAGATCCTCAGCTGCTCCAGCAGGTTCCCGATCAGCTTCAGGTGCTGCGCGAACTGCCTGCAGTTCTTCTTGTGCATCCGCGCCGTCGTCGCCGCCCTCACGATCATCCCGATCAGCCGGACCGCGTCCAGCCCCGTCAGCTGGGCCACGTTCGCGATCTCGCCCAGCTGGTCCCATGAGCTCGCCATTGCAGCTTGCAGCAGCAGCAGCAGCAGCAGATGTTGAATATGATAGCAGTAATCAATCCTCAATTGCCTAAACCAAACTTGTTTCTACCCCCTTTCTTTCTTTCTTGTGTTTCTTGTGGAGATAGTGCATTTATTTGGGAATTTTTGAGGGATTATTGAATCAATCTCTTTTCTTCCACATTTGGAATAGGGGAAGAGAGGAAGACAAGGGAATGAGGAGGATGAAGTGTGCACGTGAAACTGGGGTTATTAAAGAAAGGAAAAAAGTGACTGTGTGTTAACTGGAGCTAGGGAGGGGTTACCAATATCAAGGTTGATTTATTTTTCACTGTCGAGGAGAGATGGTATGTTGCCGCCAATATAGGATAGAGCGACTCGGACAGCTCAACTACAACACCTCGAGTGGAATGATAGAATGTATCAGTTGCACCTCAAGGTGTCCATCGGCACGGGCTCAATTTTGACTGATCGAGACTGAGGCAGATTGGGTCAGTCCGTGACGGACGATGCTCGAACCTAAAAAAATTTAACTCCATTTTTTGCGACTTAGGCCCGGATCGATGCCGGGTTGGCCCGTAAAAAATATTTAGGCTTAGAAAATTGACCCAAAAAATGGTATTTAGACTTAAAATAATTGGCTTACGAAATAACTAATGTAGATAATTTTTTTTATAAATTTAATTAATTTTTATAAATTTAATATGACATTTGTATATTATTTTTGAAAGCTGGAAAAGTGAAAGTATAGATTTTATTAGAATTTGATCTTCGACTCTTCGGCCTTCAAGGTCATCTTTCTTTTGATTTTTTTTTGTCTTTTTATTGTTCAAAACCAGTAAGTCGTCCATAGTAAGAAGTTGAAAGTCCAGTCCATTAATGTAGACACCTTCATCTCTTAATTGCTGAGTCCATTTTTCGTACGAATCCAATCTTGAACGCAAATGAAACTTTCAAAATATTCGATAGCATCTTGCTTCTCTTCTTCCTTAGCATTCTTGTACCTACCTACCGTGGACACCGGGACCATTAAAAGATCATGTGCCAAAGAAGAAAGTATATGATAAGTTATTTCGTGTCTTTTTCACCATTCTCAAATTTAAAAAAATATGATCCAGAATCATCGTCATCTTCATCATATGAGTTTAAATAAAAAGAACATTCTTGAGTGGAGAGGAAAGATTATTTTGTTTCTTTCTTTGTTGTTACTTTTAGCATGAGATAACTTAAAAAATTAAATCAGAGCTACTACTAATATCTTGAGTGGTTGTACATGGTCGGTTTGTTACAACTTTTTCATCATATAAACTAATTAGAGTATCTAAACGTTGTTTAATTTAAAATTTTAAGCTACTTATATCAACGTTCATATTACCGTGAAAATTATCTAACAATACGAATACACCATCTAATTTGATTTTCGAATCTAAAATCGTAGCCAAACGTATATAAAAGAGGTATTTTATGCCAATATTTTAGATAGTTTTAGTTTATTTTTATTTTAGAAACGACATAATCAAAACCAGGAATATTTCTATATTTTGCAAATAAATAAAAAATATTAATGATTTCTGTTAAAACTAAAGGAGAAGTTGGATAATAAATTTTAGATAAAATACATGTAACACTGTCAAATAATTCTAAAAATTCATAAATTGAAGTAGCAATTAAACAATTATTCTCAGTTATTTGGTAATCAACACTTAGATTTACATTGATGTCAAGCCCCTTTCCTGGCATATGTGTATTTCTCTGCGCGTTCCTGCTTGGCGCATGTTGCTTACTTGACCAGCCCTAGTTTAAACCGGACCCGAGAGTTGTGGGGAGAATGGGTTTGATTGGATTGGTGGTGTGTGTGGCTTGGATTGGTTTGTGTGATCCAACGGTCCACATATCAACCCTAACCCTATATATTTCCATCTCCTTCTCTCTCCTCATTTTTCATCCTCTTCCTTTTCTTTCTTCATAGGCAAGTACATCTTGCACACATGTGAACCATGGGTCTTGCATGATTTTTGTTTTGATTATTTGTTGTATGTTGTTAGCTTAGATTATTTGTATCATGTTCCTTTGTGAGACTCGTCTCACAGTATTCGTGCTAGTTATTGCATTTTATTGGATCTCGAGAAGCTCAAGAATTCTCAAAATTATAACTTTACTACTTGACCGGTATACCGACGGTATACTACAGTATATCGACCGTATACTACAGTATACCGACGGTATACTACCCCGTAGATATTTGTTTCACTTTCGAGATATTTTCTCTATAAATAGTACTCGAGATATTTTATTTTCTTCTTTCACTTTCTCTCTCCTCTCTTCTTATTTTCTTTCGAGCTTGGAAGCGTGGTCTTGAGACCTGGAGTGTGGTTTCTGAACCCCTTCGTGGTGGTTAACTAGAAGATTAGGCCGGGAGCTCGCGTTAGGCAAGTACACCTTGACGATTTCGTGAACTTCTTTTACTTTCAGTCATTTTACTTTCCTGGAGCTTTGGTTATTACTTTTTAGTTTATACTTGCTTTACTATTGTTGTTCATATCGTGATTTCTAGCCTAGTGACCACCTCGGTTTTGATTTCTGGTAGAATCTCGTTCTGTCCCTTTTTGGTAACTCGGTATCAAAAACGGTACCGGAGTGGTGACCGTGAGATTTAGTCCATATTGTGATATGAGACTTACCCTAGACTTGAATTCTTATTAAACTTGGTTCTGGTAATTTTTGGGATTTGATTTGGGTCCCGAAAATCAGACTTGATTTAACCAAGTTTATTCTTGGAAACCAGCATACCGACGGTATACTACAGTCTACCGACGGTATTCTAAAGTCTACCGATGGTATACCGATTTTAACCGACTTGATTTCTAGATATTTTTGTGTGAACACTATTGGCATATCGATGGTGTACTGAATTGTGCTGACGATATATCTATTTTTCCGACATTATTAGATATTTGTCCTGGCTGGCATACCGACGGTGTACTAGACTGTGCCGACGGTATACCGATTTATGGAACTTTATTTTCCAGTAACTTTTTGCCTACTTGGAAATGACATACCGATGGTATACTACAGTATACTGATGGTATACCGATTTGTTGGAATCCAGAACTTGCTGTATTTTTTCTATCTGTTGATATGGTATGTTGGGTGTCATATTTAAGTATAGTATAAGCACATGGGAATATCCTGAGGACATATTTGGGATGCCAGAATATGTCACAGGATATTCCATTATGAGATTATTGTCATAATGATTGAGATCATTGTATTAATGACTGTAAGGCTATATAATGCCAATGAGACAATCAATAAAATAATCAACTAATTTCAACATGGTATCAGAGCCAAGTTTTCATAAACCCTAGCCGTCACCAAGCTTCCACAAATCCACAAGAGGATTTCCTAGATCTCCTCCACCGAACTCTTCCATGCCCCCCCTTCTTCCCTTCTCCGCCCTTCGCAGACCGCCCTTCGCTGTTGCTGCCCCGTCCCGCTACTGCTGCGGCTACTACTGCTGCTGCGGCTGCTGCGATTGCTGTTGCTGCTGCGACGGTGGCTGTGACATGCGTGCTGTCGCCTCCTCCGCACCAGCACGAGACAGTGCCTAATAGGGATGCCTAGATCTGAAAAAAGGGGTGACATGTTCAGATCTAGGAGCGAAGGACGAGAACGAGCGTGAGTCATGGAGCGGACGTGACGTGATTGGATAGACGACACATCGATGGAGGAGATCATCAAGAAGCTAGATTCTGTAGAGGTGGCGACGTTGATGAAGTTGTTGACGATGTCGGCTGGTGAGAACACGACACGAACATCGCCAGAGTTGAAGCTTCCCTCCATCGATCTAAAATTAGATGGACCAACCACCTATCTGAGTTGGTCACAGCGGATGAGAAGAACCCTCGCAGGAAAAAACATGGAGGGGTTCCTGACGGGCGAGGCGACAGAGCCGGACGAGGGCTCGACAGGACGCGATGAGTGAAAGTCCACTCATATGGTGATCTACATCTGGCTTCTCAACTCCTTAGTCCAGTCTATTGTCGCCATAGTAGACGATATTGAGATGGTGAAAGATGTGTGAGAGAAGTTGAGAAGGACCTATGATGGTGTAGGGAATAACTTACGGGTCTTCCAGATAAAGGGGGAGATTGATGACACCGTACAGGGAGAGAAGACGGTGTAGAAGTATGCCACATAGTTGGAGCATCTGTGGTTGGATTATGATCACTCCTCAGATCGGGTGAGCTGCGGGGACCCTAAGTGGAAGGAGAGACATGTGTGTCTGCAGGAGAGGACGATAAAGTTCTTCAAAGGGCTGACTACAGCTTTCATACAGAGGACGGCCCTACTTCTAGCCCAACCAAAGATCCTTAGCCTTGAGGAGGCTATCTCAGCCATGATCAAGGAGGAGACACGCATCAGGCTGCAAGCCGGGACAGGTGGTCCCCCCGAAGCAAAGTCAGCACTAGCGATCACCAGCTCAGAAAACACAGGATCTAAGGGAGAGCCCTGGCAGCATAACCGACAGTGCTACAACTGTGGGAAGATGGGTCATCATCGGTATGCTTGTACCAAACCACCTAGGGAGGGAGATTCAGGTGGTGGACGAGGACCGTTCGACGGACGAGGATATAATGGAGGACGTGGTCGTGGTCGAGGGGGTAGACGAGGAGGCCGAGAAGGTTATCGGGCGAACCTCCTGATATCAGAAGGGAACGGAGAAGCTGATGGCACCTTTACTGTGGAGGACCAGGCACTGGGAGACATGAGGAGTAGAACAGAGGAGGCATCCACCTTATTCTTTGTTAGGGGCAACGCTGTCATGTATGCCCATCCATCAGAAGGTACTGACGAATCACTTGCCCTTGCGTCTATCTCTTTCCTTAAATCATCAGACTGAATTATCGACTCGGGAGCATCTCGGCATGTGACAGGAAATGCTAGTGAGTTTTCTTCCTACACTCACCTAGCATCAGCAGACAGCATTCAGACAGGTGATGGCACTTTCTAGCCAGTGGTCGGTAAGGGTACTGTTAATTGTACAGGTTCAGTAAGATTATCTAATATTTTACATACTCCATCTCCATTAGTTCTATAATCCTCCAACTTAAATGCATTATTTCTTTTGATATTCCTAAGGTGGCCTTCCAAGAGAAAGGGATAGGACGAAGACTTGGGACTGGCACTTGGCATGAGAGACTGTGGTACCTAGATCGAGAAGGACTGGACTCAGCATTGGTATCTATGGCAGAGAAGGCTGGCATGGAAGGACTGCAACAGAGGACTGAGGATACCTTTATACTCTATCATCGGAGGATGGGACATTCTTTCTTTGATACTCTAAGTAAGTTGTATCCAGAGATTTATGCAAAAATAAATAAAGAAAAATTAGTATGTGATGCGTGCGAGTTAGGAAAACTTACTAGGAGCTCATATGTTGGCACGGGTCATAGGACCACTTTTGCTTTTGAGGTAGTACATTCTGATGTCGGGGGTCCATGTGCTACTAACACTATGAATGATTATAAGTACTTTATTTCTTTCATTGAGTGTGCCTCTCGTGTTACCTGGTTATATTTGATAAAAAATAAGAATGATGTACCTGCTTATTTTCGGGATTTCCATAAGCATGTCCAGACTCAGTACAAAGCAGTTGTGAAGGTACTGAGGTCTGACAATGGAACGGAGTATACCAACAGGATGCTTGCAGAATACCTGTCAGCACATGGAATACAGCATCAGACCACATGTGCATACACACCAGCACAAAATGGAGTTACAGAAAGAAAAAACAGACACCTTCTGGAGGTCGCAAGAAGTATGATGATCGACATGAATGTCCCACAGAGTCTGTGGGGGCATGCAGTGTTGACAGCAGCTCAACTCATCAACAGGATGCCCTCGAAGGTCCTCGAATGGAAGTCCCCATATGAGGTATTACAAGGCAATAATAGTGGGATACTTCCACTGAAGGTGTTTGGGTGTGTATGTTTTGTGAAGGACAACAGGCCATCAGTTGGGAAACTTGACCCTAGAGCGGTCAAATGCATCTTCGTAGGCTACTCGGCAACCCAGAAGGGGTATGTGTGCTGGAGTCCAGTAGAGAAGAAGAAGTTTGTCAGTATGGATGTCTACTTTCGGGAGCATGAGCCATACTACCGCCAGGACGGAACTTCACACAACACGCCTAATACTGCCAGTATTAGGCGAGAGGGGGAGATGGAGAACTTGGTGGTAACCGATTTAGAAGTTTGGCATGGAGGCACGGAGAAGGAACAAGAAGGTGAAAGTGTTAGGCCTACGGCTCAGGGAGAGTTACTTACCTACAGCAGGAGAAAGAAGCAAACTGCAGGACCAGTACCGACAGTGCCAGTGCCAAGTCCCTTGCCTGTATTTGTCCCAACTTCTGAGGCACCGACACCAACCCCCCTTCAGGTGATACCCCCTCATTCACAAGATATTATTCCTCCTACTTTTACTCCTCCCACACCATTATCTATACGGAGGACCACTCGCAGTAATGCAGGAAATTCTCCAAACAGATATGGTTGGGATATTGCTCAGTTTGTTTCTTATGACCATATCCCTTCTTCTCATGGAGCATTTATAGCATCTTTGGATAGTATTACTGTACCTAACAATTGGCAGGTTGCCAAGAACAATCCAAAGTGGAAAACGGCAATGCACGAGGAGTTGGGAGCTCTGGAGAAGAACCACACTTGGAAGCTTGTGAGACTGCCAGAGGGAAAGAGAGCAGTTGGATGCAAGTGGGTCTTTACCGTGAAACAGAACCCAGATGGACAGGTTGAGCGCTACAAAGCTCGACTAGTAGCCAAAGGATACAGTCAGACGTATGGCATCGACTATGACGAGACCTTTGTACCAGTTGCAAAAATGAGCACTGTCAGGACTCTGATTTCTCTGACAGCGAATGGTGGATGGAAGCTACACAACTGGATGTGAAGAATGCATTTCTTCACGGAGATCTAGTGGAGGAGGTGTACATGAAGATACCACCAGGATTTGGCACTAATCAAACAGTAGGCAAGGTCTGCAGGTTGAAGAAGTCCCTCTATGGACTGAAGCAGTCTCCTCGAGCGTGGTTTGACAGATTCAGAAGGGCGATGATAGGGATGGGATATCAGCAGATCAATGCTGATCATACTGTATTCTTCCGTCGGAGTGGAGGCCACATCACCATGCTTACGATGTATGTGGACAATATAATTATCACAGGAGATGATGAGCAGGAGATCGCCCAACTCAAAGGAAAGCTTGGCAAGGAATTCGAGGTAAAGGATCTCGTCCTTCTTCCGTACTTCCTTGGGATTGAGATTACTCGAGAAGCAGAGGGGATTGTTCTCTCTCAAAGGAAGTATGTACTGGACCTTCTCACAGAAACTGAAATATTGGGGTACAAACCTGCAGCGACACCAATAGATCAGAGGTTCAAGATTGATGCTGAGGCTGGAGAACCAGTTGATCGAGACAGATACCAGAGACTGGTTGGCAAGTTGATCTATTTGAGCCACACACGTCCAGATATCTGCTTTGCAGTAAGTGTGGTGAGACGCTACATGCATGTAGAAGCATAAAAAATATGCTGGATAGCTATACGCAGCATGTTGATGTTGGACAGCGTAAAAAGTTGACTTCAGAGCCATCGACATGCAAACAGAGCTTTTTCGCTGAGCACAGCATAAAATATAAAGGACTATCCGCGTAATGCAGTATGTCCAGGCTGCTTCAGCGTAAAAAGGGTGCTATATCGCCTCTATGGCGTAAAACTCATCCGCTCTAAATGCAGCATTGAAGGGTACGAGGAACGCTTCGTATTCTTCAAAATAAACCTGTCAGATCATGCAGTGAACCTAACGTCTGAACTCCTGACAAAGAGTACTGCACGACTACCCAGACGACGGCTATAAATGATGGCGTGACACAATAACCCAGACTGTCATTTACTGCCATTTCCTTGGCATAAACCGCTTTTACGCATACAAGGGGATACGCTGCCTAGTTTTACACAGGCAGACGTGAGCTGTTTACGCTCCACAGAAGACAAACAGGCTGCCACATCAAAAGCTGCTATTCGTACAGAGCTTGAGGCACGTCTCTGCATTTAATGCGCCAAATGGGGGCTGATCTCTGTATTTAATGCAAGAGATTTGATTAATGTCACTAGACTATCATTTACTGCCATTTACTTGGCGTAAATCGCTTTCACGCCTACAAGGGAATACGCTGCCTAGTTTTACACAGGTAGACGTGAGCTGTTTACGTTCCACAGAAGACAAACAGACTGCCACGTCAAAAGCTGCTCTTCGTACAGAGCTCGAGGCACGTCTCTGCATTTAATACCTAGAGTGATGGCAGAGCTCGAGGCACGTCTCTGCATTTAATGTGCAGAATGGTGACAGATCTTCGAGACATGCCTCTGCATTTAATGCGCAGAATGATGGCAAATCTTCGAAACACGCCTCTGGAATATGCTGCCTAGTTTTACACAGGCAGACATGAGCTTCTTACGCTCCGCAGAAGACAAACAGACTGCCACGTCATCAATTGCTCTTCGTGCAGGGTTCGAGGTGCGTATCTGCATTTAATGCGCGGAATGATGGCAAATCTTCGAAGACACGCCTCTGCATTTAATGCGCAGGATGGGGGCAGATCTCTGCATTTAATGCAAGAGATTTGATTATATCTCCAAAAGCTATAATTTTGGCTAAAATGTCTACAGCATCACTTTGGCACACTACGCCATCGGGCTATTCTCAGCTATGGGAGCACGTTGTACGCTATCTCCTTGGAATACGCCAACTCAGGCCACATTTGCATTGGTGCGTATTAAGGCTATTCGGTCCATAATTCGCTCAAGGTCTCAGTCAGAGGAAGAGGATCAGCTATCTTCTACGCCCACTCGGCTTCTATGCCTACTCGGCTTCTACGCCTACTCGGCTTCTACGCCTACTCGGCTTCTACGCCATGGTGACAGTTATTGGCTTCTACGCCAACCTCTTCTACGCGAAGGATAACTACCTACGTGGCTTTTATGTTATGATCTTTGCAGCAGTTATACGCATTGTCTCTTAATTGGACACGCGTCACACGCTCATTCAAAAGGTCATTTATACGCGGGCAACGGTTATTTTAACCATCGTGTAAAAGGGTGCTGTACTTTTTACTACTCGGTTTCTACGTCGACTGAGTGGTCGCTGTCACTAAAACTCTATAAATAGAGACCTCTATTGACAGAGGTCAGGGGGGTCGAAAAATAGATTATCAGATCCAAGGTAGAAGACTATAAGGTCAAAAAATAGAATATCAGATCCAAGGTCAAAGACTACAAGGTCAAAAAATAGAGTATCAGATCGAGGGTCGAAGATTCCAGAGAGATCGAAAATTGGTCGCAGATTTCAAGAGAGAAGAATCCAGAGCTCAGGCAAAGAGTAGTGATCGACGACTTTGGCATCGAGCATCTTCGAAGCTGCTTTCTGTCTTCTACGACACTTCTTCATCATCGTGTGGTCCAAGGGACAAAGTGATCGACTGCAGATCAGACTCCTATAGCAATATTTATCCAGATTAAAAAATTGAACTCGACATCCTCGTATAGGATTAATTGTACAATCTTGTTTGTAAACATAAGAGCGGGTTTTCGTATAAAACCTCGTTTCCATATCTTTCGTTTATTTATCAAACAACAATGCATGACCCACGGAAGGGTCATATGGATGCAATGTACCAGATTCTGAGGTACTTGAAAGGTGCTCCCGGGAAGGGACTAATATTCAGGAAGAACAATCACGTGAGCATCGAGGGCTATTGTGATTCTGACTGGGCTAGTTGTGCTGATGACAGGAGGTCTACCTCGGGATATTACATATTTGTAGGAGGTAACTTGGTCTCCTGGAGGAGTAAGAAGCAGTCTGTGGTGGCCAGATCGACAGCTAAAGTAGAGTACAGAGCTATGGCCTTGGGAGTTGCAGAGCTGTTATGGTTGAAAAATATGCTGGTGGAGCTGAAGCTGGATCAAGGAGCCAAGATAAAGCTGTGGTGTGACAATCAGTCAGCTATTAGTATCGCCAACAATCTAGTACAACATGACAGGACCAAACACATCGAGATTGATAGATTCTTCATCAAAGAGAAGTTGGATAGTGGATTACTGGAGCTTGGCCATATTCCAACCAGGGATCAAGTAGCAGATGGACTAACCAAGGGACTCGCCTCAGTGAGCATGATTAGAGGATGTGACAAGATGGGCTTAGTGAATATCTTTCACCCATCTTGAGGGGGAGTGTTGATATGGTATATTGGGTGTCATATTTAAGTATAGTATAAGCACATGGGAATATCCTAAGGACATCTTTGGGATGCCAAAATATGTCACAGGATATTCCATTATGAGATTATTGTCATAATGATTGAGATCAATGTATTAATGTCTGTATATATAATGCCAATGAGACAATCAATAAAATAATCAACTAATTTCAACACTATTTTTGGACCAGTGTATTGACGGTGTACTGGACTATACCGACGGTATACCGACCGTGCTCTTTCTTTAGGAATTCTTGGTTTTTCGTGATTTTATGTTGAAACTTCTGGCTTTTGCTTGGACATACGATGACTTAACCTGATTTGGACATGACGTTACATGGCTTCAGATGACATGACTGGACTTGACTTGGCTTTACCCGACTTTACTCGGCTTTGCCCGGTTATACGTGATGACATGATTGACTAGAATTGACTTGGCATAACTTTACATGGCTTCATCGGACTTGACTTGGCATGACTTTACATGGCTTTATCGGACATGGCTTGACTTAGTTTCACTTGATTTCATCTGGTTGGACATGGCTTCACAGGGATGCACATGGCTTTACATGGTTTCACATGTCTTTACTTGGCTTTACCTGGATTGACATGGCTTCACTTGGCTTTACCCTGCTTCACTTGGTTTCAAGTGGCTTGATTATTTTTGTAGCATACATGAGTCCGATTGTGTAATATATATTAACCCTGTTTATATTACTATTAGGACTAGATTTGTCTGTATCATATCTAGGATGGATTCTACGGAATGTCATACCCAGATTCATATAAGAAACTGCTAGGGATTAAATAACTTGAGATTCACTTAGTACATGGCTAGGGATTTTCCTATATTGCATGCAATTCCGATTATTCTTACTGTTATCTTAAGGAGTATTCAGTGGTTTATATTATGGCATATCTTGAGGAGTATCCAGTTGGTTGTGTATATGGATATCCCGGACATGCAATTAGAAGGAACTCTAGTATCGTATTGCATTATAAAGTTAAAAATTAAGGATTTTGATAACCCTAGTTAGTTAAAGTATCAAACAGTACTTATGTGAATTGTCGTGATTGATGGTTGATACTTAGTCTAGGCTTCACATAATCACCTTTACTTTCAGTACTTGCTATTTCCTTATTGATTATCAGATCCGGATATGTCTTATTGCAGATTTTATAGTATTTATTATCCTGAGATCTTTTGCATCCAGTCTTTTCTTTCCAATATTTGTATTTGCTTGTGTTGTTGGTTTAAGTTCCTAAATTGGCTTCCTTTGTGGTACTTGTTATTTGGGGGTCTGACCCAACTAGGTTTGTATGGCTAGATCCAGTAGCAGCACCGGAGGATCTTTCATACTTTCCTGAGAATGGTGACCACCAGGAGCACCAGACCGCTTGAGTGGGTTTTCTTATTTTTCTACCCTGATGTACATTCTATTTTGTAGGTGTTAAGCCATCGAGCACGTGTTTTGCTCGTGTTTTAGTTTGATCAGTTAGCCTACAGGCATTAGCATGATTGACATCCTAGGGTTCTTTATGTATGACTCATATTTTGACTAGTTTATTCATTCTGTGTTTACTAGTATCATAATTATCTATATATTATAGTTTGGGACGCTTTACTATTATATTTTAGCTGATCTTACATCTTGTTATTATTCCTGTTGTTCTTGTGATTGAGACACTAAGGTTTGTTGGACCTAGGCTTGACTGTTGATTTGTAGTAGTAACCCCTCATGTCTTTGAGCTTCACCGTATATACGGAGTACCGGAGTGCTCTAAGAATACGTAGCTGGCCTTGTCTGTCCCGCTTTCCAATATTGTGGTTCTGGGGCATGACACGGTTTTAGTGGTGGCCCATGCAGGTCTGGTTTCTGATATGTAGGTGGTTGTTGCTGTTGCTAGATGTCTAAATCTTAAAACTGTTCCCCTTGATCCCTAGTTATTTTTTCCATCCCTGATTCTTGATCTGATATCTGTTTATTCGTTGATCTATCGTGTTCTTTGATTGATTCTTGTGTCTTTAACTTTTAGGGGCATTGTTCCTGTTACTATCGACCAGATGGATCGAGTGCAGCTCAAGGAGGGCCAGTAGTCGGGAGGCCAACATATTTCTGGAGATCAGCCTCAGCATTCAGGTGTCACCCTCACTTTTCCAGCTAGGGGTAGTTTGGTAATTTGATATGGGTATTTAATTTTATGAATAAATATTGAATATTATTGTGATGATTGTATTAATTATTTATTTATGTTGAGTTATAATTATTGTGACTAGTATTAGTTATTTAATTAGAGACTTGTGTTATTTAGTTTAGTTAGAGAGACTAGTCTAATATTTAGACTTGACGCATATGGACAATTTGGACTTTTCATGATAATTAGTGAGCCCGACTTGGACCCAAGTCCATTAGTCATTTCCACTAATTAATTTAAGGAGATTAGTTTAATTATAATTAGCTAGAGACTTCCAAAAATACCCACCCTTAATTATTTCTCATAATTCACCATGTAGGGGTAACTTGGATATTTAATTTTGCTTGGGAAAGGGGAGAAGAGGCTGGCCACTATTAGAGGGGGGTTATCCTCTCTTTCTCCTCATTTGTATTGCATTTTTCTTCCAAATTCTAGATCCCCAATTTTCTATTTTCCCTCAATTGATTTTCTATACAATTTACCTCCATTTCCTTCTTAAATTCATCACTCTTGGAGCCTTGGAGCTTGGAAAAACAATGAGCACAATGAGGAGGAGCTTTGGAGTTAGAGATCATGTCTGGATCGTGTCCAATTATAATTTTATTGGGAATCCATCTCCCAATTGGTAATTCCTGAATTTTTTCTCTCATTGTAGCTTCTTAATCATGCATTTGACCATTGTGAATGACCCCATGGCATAGGACTACCTATAGGAACAAGTTCTAGGCTATTTGGCTATGTATTGTGAGTTCTATATGGAGTTTTGTGTGCATATTAGGGGAATTACGAATTTAATACATCAATTGTGTGTCATGAGACCAATTAGATCTAATTAGACTTATATCGGGGTTATGGGACTAAGTACGTGTCCATAAATGGATATGTGTAGGCCGTATCATGGTATTTTGTGATACGGTGTGACACGAGGCTCTATTTTGGGTATTTTGTGCAATTACTTCTTATTTCTCTTTGTGGAAAGTAACTTTAGTTGTGTAAAGATGTATTTAGTTTATATAAATGATATATGTGGTTAATTGGAGAAATTGGCACTTGGGTTGGATATGCATCATGAGTATCTTAGTTTTGCTCCTAAGTTGTTTACCTAATTGTCATTAGTTTACTTGTATATAGTTATATAGATATTGAGTGTTTTTATTTAAGCATGGAGATGTGTAAATATTTCTAGTGGTGTGTTTGTGATTATGAGTGTAGGTGCACTGTGTTAGTGAACATGGATTATATGATAGCTGTGTGTGATAACTGAGACAGTGTGGAGTGACTGAATAGGGTGACTCGAGTGCAGTGGGATAAGGAAGTGTAGTTAGTTGCTGTGCACAAGGTCGTGACAGCATCAATGGTCTTGTGTGAGTATATGAGTGTCTTGTGTGAGTGTTATATTGATGTAAGGATTAGGAAGAAGTGAGGGGCTCAGGTGCAACACATTGATATGCACCTGGTACCAGTGTTCAGGAGTAGGATGTTAGTACAATTTGAGGGTATCAGTCACAAGAGAGTATCAGTAAGTGTATCACAGTGTGAGTAGTAGGTAAGTACAAGTGTGGACTCAAGAAGTGTGAATTTGGTGTCTTATGTTGTAAAAGCCCTCGACCAATTTAGGTCTACTTAGCTTAGATCAAGAGACTAGGGTTAGTTTGAATTCCAATTAGAATTAAAACGCAGTGTTCTAGATTATTGTGCAATATTCGTAACACTTTGTTCACCTTACCGTTGCTTCGATATTTGGAGCGCTATACTAGCATTTGCTTTCCAACAAATTTTATAAACTTTTCTTAGCCATGTCAGCCTTCCATTCCGACCTTTGTGTAACTCATAAATACCCTCCCTTGTGCTTTATTTTGGTCGCACAATATTCATTACAAACGTCCGTTCTTAAATTCAAATAAATCCAACTTTGCATCCTTGTCCATTCCAATCAAAATTGGAGACACAATCTCGACCCATTTTGTACAACCCAATTTATGACAATATTCTAATTTGAGTCTAGTACATCCATGATACTTGTGTCCCACTCAATTTTAACCTTATGTATTTCTAATTAATTAAAGAGCACCACTTATACTAATATTAATTAAATTAGTGTAAGGACCTAACATCACCCAAATTAGATCCAACACCAACCTGAACCCCCACTCACACTCTCAAGGCTCATACTAAATACCATACACCATTTTAGCCCACTCCATCATACCAAACATGGTATTTTGCCTCATCCAATCCTAAATTTCATTAATTGTGCAATTTCCCAATTGTTAAGGGTCTTTTATGCAAATGTGCAAAGAGGTGTCCACCCCTCATAGGACCCAACACATGAAGAACCTCATCCCAACTTGACCGGTCCACCCATATTTCCCCCCATTTGTTGTACTTCCTACAACTTTATTCCCTCACATCTCCACCCTACATTTCAAATCCCCATCATCCTAGTCACATGTTCATCATGTGGAGGCTTCCCTCAACCCTAGAAAAATGTACCCAGCCGGCCCTAATCCTAAGAAGAGCCCCCCTCTCTCTTATATATATACACCCTCTCTCTCTCTTACATGTACACCTCTCTCTCTCTCTCCTAAAAATCAAACCAAAACCCAAAAAACCACGCATCCCTCACCTCCCCTCACCCGACCAGACACCTCCCTCTGGCCACCCTCAGCCATCACCTTCCTTCTTCGCCTGTTCCACCGACCTCGACCCGGCCAACCCTCCACCAGCAACCATCACCGCCGACCCCCCACCGCAACCACAGTTGTCTCCGCCTCCTTCCTCCACCATCATCATCACCACCACCATCACTAACCCGCCACCCTTCCCTCTGACCACCTCTGCACAGTGACCCGCCACCAGCACGACCATCTCCTCCGCCTGTACCTCACCCTCGACATCAACCCGCCGCCGTAGGACCACCGTCAGCCTCCTCTCCCTCCACCTCCGTTCATCATCAACTCCATCATCACCAACCCGACGCCATCACCACCCTCAACCCGACCTCCTCTACCCCGTTCATCTCAGCCCGCCACCATCACCCGACCATCTCCACCGCCACCAGCATCATTGTCTCCCCCATCATCAGTAACCACCACCACCATCTTCACTATCTGTCATGACCCACACCCGAAAAATCGGACATGAGTCGTGGGTACGTCCAGCCTACGCCGTAGAATCGGCGGTAGAACGCTGTAAAGGTTCGTTCTAGGTCATAATCTATATAACTCACAAAACCTATAAATATAACCTCTCCAAAAGGAGGGCAACCACACAATATATATATATATATATGACTCAATCACAATAACTAGGGGAAGAGTAAAAGTACGATAAGATATCACAAAAAAACAAGAACGAAGAGCAAGTACAATATCCAGATATATAATCCAAGTCTACAATATCTCACAGCAGCAAAATAATAAGTACAATCATCCAAAATAGCAACTGGGAACAATCCAGGAAAACCCACCTAGCTAACTAGGGCGCTAACGGCGTCTCCTCGACGGGCTCCTCCTTAGTCTCGGGGTCACAACACTCCTCGATGACCGACTTGTAGAATGTCGGACAGAAATCCTCAAGATCCTCTGGAAAAATATGCCCAGTCAGGACTGGAGCGAAGTACATAACTCTGAAAGCAACTCCAAATACATGGTAAGGTGTATATGACGAGCAATAGAAAAGATACAAGATGCACAGGAAAATAAATACATGGTGGAGCAGATAAAGTAGCTGCAATGTAAACTGGAGAACAATACAAGTAGTAGAGAAGTAACTGTATGTGAAAAAACAGGAACACTAGCTAAGTGCCTTGAGCACAAGTTTGTTATGTGATCGGCTTAGGTTGCACATGAATAAACTACGATAACTCCGTTATACGTGAGTTGCATAACCGACATATACATGAATACTGTTTGGCTTTGATCACATAACCAACTCTTACTCC